>JAIUCV010000002.1:43925049-44525049 GCA_026724425.1 Erythrophleum ivorense | reverse complement strand
CCATTTGGACATTTTGGTATCCTATATGGAGCAAAATTGACCCTAATGGAATCCTATGTCACTTTTTTATCCAAATGAGCTCTTCTTAATCTAAGTTTTGGCATGAAATTATGTCTTATTGAGAGGTCTTTGAGAAGTTAAAGAATAGAATTTTTGGAGGTCTACAGAATATTTGATGAATTTTCAAAGTTGGCAAATTTTTTGGTTTTGGTCATGTCATTGTTTACTTAGGTCCGAAAATGAAATCTATCACATAGGGCTCAAATAATGTCCATTGCCACGAAATTTTATACAAAGCAACTAGAAATTCCCAGTAATTTGTGAAAACTAGAAACACCTCATTTGGATGTCTAGGGAGGGAGATATGAGTTTTCAAAAAATCCGTCCAGTATTAGAAACTCTAGCCAACCTTAGTTTATTATTTGATTAAGTTTCGAGGTCTGGGCATGCTTAAACTGGTCTAGAGTTATTTTCCCCTCTAGCTATCATCCACAGATTTCTAGATTGGTATCATTTGCATATATTTGATTTTTTGAAATTAATTAGACATTTTTGAAGTTTGCTATAGAATTTTGTGACAGCACCAATGGGCAGCCTGACCTCTGAACCATTTCGAATGTCAAACGTCTTCTGTGTTAGATGTTATGGTCTAGACATATTTTTATCATAAAGTAGACATGTGTAGTTTTCTAGAATGGCCAAGAATGTATGATTTTAATTTTTTTAGAATTAGTTATGATTTTTCACAATTTGTGACAAAAATGAGCAAATTCTGGCCGAAAATGAATATGTATATTTTAAGCTTCCCTTTGAGTTCCATGAGATGTAGGCCACTTTTCATAATTCAAATGAGTTGTATTCATGTAATTAAATATGGGAATGTGTTGTATAAGCTCACATGGTCCATGTGATACTGAATGAAATTTTCATACGTAACACAACGCAAAGAAATGCATTATTTAATTTCCTTTTTCTTGCTCTTTCATGGAATCTATGAATGTAAGGCATGGAAATATTGTGAAATAAGATAGAAATATATGGTGTTACACCTATGGCCTGAACCAACTTGAACAAACCCTATTTTATGTTAGGCTAAGACAGGTTAGGGCCACTTTTTTTTTCTTTATGAACTTATACTTGTAATATAAAAATATCTTTTTGCATACTCATAAACATATATTTCAAAATAATGGGCTTCTATAACTCTCATTTTTTTTATTAATAAAATAATTTCAATAATAAAATAGCCAAATTTTATTAAGCAAAATATAAGTTATACTAACATAATTAGTCTTAGGTAAATATTTGTATTTTCATTATTCAATAAAAGAAATGTCAGTAAACATGTACATCAATAATGAAAACAATTAAGAAGTAGGGACAGTTTAGATAGGTAATGAAAAGTGCAACATACAGAAAGAATCAGACGAAATAAGAGTAAAAAAAGATATAATATGGCAAAATGTTGATAACTAAAAAAGAAAAGTAACTATTGGGCTGGGCTGGGCAAAACATATTTTCGCTTGTGGCTAGTCCAACCCTATATAATTTTGTTTAAAATTCTATCTATTTATATTTTTGAGTCGACCCAGTATGTTTTGCCCATGGCCTAATCTGACCCTATATAATTTTGTTTAAAATTATATCCATTTACATTTTTGGGTCGAGCTGGGGGCTTAGGTCAAGCCTCTCAAGCCTAATAGGCCAATAAACATCCTTACTACATGCTTTATTACACTACCTATTTGATTTCTACAATGGATCCTATAAACTATATCTTTAGGAGTCCACATTTCACCAAAAAAGTTTCAAAAGGGTAAGTAATACTATCTAAATATGATAAAATGTACGTTATTCAAAAGTCTATTATAGAAAGCATCATAACAAATCACCTAGTAAAGAATCCTTTAGATGAATATTAGCAATTGGACATCTATTTCCCTGATGAAGATATATTCACCATAAAGGACGATGAAAATGATGAAAAGGGCAATGAAGTGAAATGGAAGATGTATTTTGATGATATTGGCAATGCACATGGATATAACATTGGGGCTATAATTATATTCCTCAAAGGAAAACAATTCCTCGTGCCTATTGTCATATCTTATTTTATAACACTTTTTCTACTACAATTACCTCATATAAAACTTAGAGGAGTCAATGGAAACCTGAACTAATTAAAATTTTTCCTTTTAAAAACTTCCTCATACAAGTTTACTATTCATTTGGTCATTTCTAATTTCTTATCTAACTTTAAAAATACATAATTAATTATAGAAAAATCGTATGAGGTTAATTCAGGACTCTACTTCAAGCTCTTTAAGCCCTTTATAAGGAAAAAAAAATACTTACTTAGCGAAGCACATATAAATTCATATAAAGTTACCTCTACAACAAATTGGACAGTTTTACCCCTCATTGGTCATATTATTTTGCCTTTTTATAAGCACAAGCATTCTTGCATCTTATGCACGCTAGTCATACTCTTTTTACTTCAGGTTTAGGTATATACATGGCTTTCCATTTCATACCTGAGTACCTTACAGTATCATAACGTAACTCATACACGCAGTAATCTAAAATATTTAATTATATAACAAAATGTGGTGCATAAAAGTAATGTCATCAATTTATGCCTCCACACTCTTTGTCCTTTCTTTGCTTGAACTCAAACTTAGCATAGGTTATATTTGGGGTGAGATTATGAAATCTCAGTAGTAGTAAACCAATCTCATTCAGTACATAACATAATGCCAGTCAAGATGCCACATATCGCATAGCAATACAAGGAATTTCATACAAGGCCAAGCACAATCTAAGCATACATGTCTCATCTTATAGCATAACACTCATCATTATACAAAAATACAAGCTTAAGGAAAGAGACAAGAAAACTACTACCTTAGTAAACTTTGCTCTTTAATCTTTGGGACTCAGTTTACTTACTTTTGGAGTTCCCAAAATAACATCAAACCCTATAATCATAATGATAATTCATTACAATCAATACATAAACTTTAACTTTTAAAGTAGGATGACCCTTTTAAACTAAATGGGACCATTGGAATTGGAAAAATCTAACTCCTTCCCTTCCCATTCACTATGGCCGAATAGTATGCATTTCTTGGCCAAAATTTAAGAATTTTATCCCATGATTTTTGGGAGCTTTCCCATAGGTATTCCTATCTAAAAACATCCTTTTGAATCTAGTGGAATGGATAACATCATCAAATTCCAGCCCTAACATCACGTTTTGGTCATCACATAATCTAGCTCTGTTTTAGGCTCAAAAGTGCGTTTCTTTGGTTCTAAAAATTCCATAGCCTTTTCGTTTATATTTTAGGACTAGAAATTTGGTATACATGACTTTAAGACATCAAGAAAGCACCATAAAAATTTTGGAAAAATTTAGACAGAATCTCCCTATGATTTCTATTTTCCCAAAAATTGCAATCTTTGTGTTTTTCAAAGTCCCAGCATATAACAACAATAACTAAGCTCATATGGCCTTCATGTTCAATATATAAACTTCATTTCAAGGCCTTCATATTTAACATATAAACTCCATTTCTAATGATTTATATGCTGTCCAAAAATAACTCATAGCTAGGGTTTAACAAAACTAGCTTAAAGCATGTGATTTGCAAGTATAAGATGGAGAAAACTTACTCTTTAAGCTTAATCCTTGCTTCCTTTGCTTTTCTCACACTAAAATCATTTCTCTTCCCACTTAGAGCAACATTTCACCTAGAAGAAAAGATGAATATGCAGCTGCCCTTTGGAGGAAATGGTTGGAGGATGGAGAAGATGAAGAAATTTGGTGAAGAATGGTGGTAGTTTTGCTTGGTTTCACTTCTTTTTCCACTTTTTCTCCCTCCCTCTCTCTCTTCATGTTTTTCTCTCCCCCTCCCTTGTGTGTGGCATGAAAATGGTGGAATGGAGGTGAAGGAGATGAATCTAATGAAGTTAAATGGTCATACTAAATTTAGACCCTTGAATCAACCTTTTCAAGATCAAATCTTAACCTTCCATTCCTTGTTTTCTTTTGATTTTCTAATTTCATAGCTAAATATCTTCTTTCAAAAATTCTTGGCCACACACTTGGATGCCTTTTCTTAGCCCTTAAGTCATGAATAGTAACCACGGTTAATTTTCTTAACTCATCCATGGTCTACTTTTAACTCAACCATAGTTAGTTTCTAACTTAACCATGGTTAAGTCTTTAAAATAACTAAAATCCTTTTCTTCTTTTCCTTTCATTTTATATTTATATTTGGGTTTCATCTTCTCTAAAACCCTAATTATATATTTTCTTCTCTTATTGGGCCTTTAGAATTGATGACTCCCAATATTTTGTATTACTTATAGTTAATTTAATTAAATTTGGGAGTCATCTATTAAAGATGTAGTGGGATTTATTCACTATTTTAAAATAATTTAGGGAATTGAAAGTGAAAGAGAGAAATGACGTTAATTGTGATTAATTATGATTGAGTAGATGTTGCATTAATGGAAAATATTTCTTATTTTAGAATTATTATCTATGGGGATCTAGAAGCCATTATTTTGTTCTTAAGCTCCAGGCAAAGATGCGATTGCTTTATCTGAAGATGCGGCAGCGAAAATCGGCATCAAAACTTTTCGTTTTGATTAATGAGGATAGAAAACACGAGATGCAGCTAGGTTTTTGGGCATTCAGCGGTAGAGGAGGTTTTTGAACGTCCAAGAGGCATTCTTGGGAGGTTTTGGGTGGTTCATTAAGCTTAGAAGAGTGAAGAAAGAGGAAGAATCCAAGGGGGAGCTCAATTTTCTGCATATCTCTCATTCCTTTATTTGCTTTCTCTATTTTTCTTCATTTTCTCTATGTATTTGATTGGGATTCATTGTTAGATTTAGCTATGTATAGTTAAACTTCTCTTTACCTAAAGCACAATGAACTTGATGTGAACTAGATCTTTATTTTTCTTGTCGATTGTAATGATTGGAGCTTTGTGTATCCTTTTCTTTGCTTAATACTTACTTAGGGATTGGCCACCTTGACGATTGTGTCGTGCAATCTCAAATAAAACTAGGAAGCAAAATAAATTTTATAGTTAATGGTGCAATCTTAGGTCATCTCCCTTGGAGTTTATGCCTTAATTTGTTTATGGAAGGATTATTCTAAGTATTGCTACTTGAAACTTATTTTGGGGTTGAAGTACTAGAATTTAATTGAACTAAATTTAATTGACAAAAATCAAAAGAATTTAAAACTAAATGAGGAGAACAATTAAGAGAATATGGTAGCTAGCTTTGCATTGGACTCCCTAGAATTTAATTATCCTTGCCCTTGCTTTAGTTTACCAAATTTGGAATTAATTCCTTGCTCTTTAGTGTATTCCCTATAAAGATTCTAGAATAACCATCCAAGATTCAATTTATTAATTATACAAGAAATTTGCAACCACAAGAAACCTTGAATAACAAATTAATTGAATTAAGAACAAGAATACACTTTAACTAAATTTAATTGATTAATAGAATCACATGCACAATTTACTTAAGATACTAATTGACCAATTAGATTAATTAATTCCTCAAACAAAAATTCTAGTTGATTAATCCAACAACCATTGCATCAATTAACCCAAGATCAAGAGGAGTTTGAAAGTAAATTGCACAATACTAATTCTGGAATTTTTATAAACATGTGATGATCATAATCAAAATTCTAAAATCAAATTCAAACCAATCCGATAAATTTTCAGCAATTAAATTCCTAAATCAATTAACTAAACCTAGTCAAATTAATAAAAGATTTAATGCTAGAATTTAAAAGATATAGCAAGGAATATTTATCCAATTTTGTGGGAAAATATGGGGCTTAAATCTTCATCTGGGAGTTTCCAAAACTTCAGCTAGCCACCATGGTTAATTCAAGCTGCCATGGAGATTTTAACTGGAGGAGGGTTGATGGAATTTGCATTAGCCATGGATAAATCACGAAAGAATGCTCCCTGGATTGTTCTTGCATTCTGCACGTCCCAGGCTCTCCTAGAAGTCTCGTTCTCCACGCCTCTCTTCTATTCTGTTCTTCTTCCTCGTTTGGAAAACCACGCCTCTCTTGATGAGTGAATGATTCTATATATAGGCAAGGATTTGCTAAGATATTGAGGCGTGAATGAAGTGAACTCTGGGTGATAATTCAGAGGCGTGAATGGAGTATGAATGCCCCTTGGAGTGTGCTTCTAGACGATTTAAACATGCTCCCTTTCACGTGATTTTTTTATTAACTCCATGTCAACTTTGCATGCTTCATTCATTCGTATTGTTCCACCTTTTGCATGCTAAAATCACGTTTCTTTCTTCCCTCAGCTCCAGCGCTTTTGTTTCTCAGTGAATCACGTGCAGCCTGTCTCTTTTTCTGACGTTATTTTCTTCATGTTGGCTTCCAACTTCAGCGTCTTCCAGCTTCAGCGTCTTCCAGCGTCTTCACAGCTTTAGCGCCTTCCAGCATCTTCACAGCTTCAGCTTCCACAAACCAGTAGCTCGAGTTGTTTGCTTCATTAATCCATGCAATTCTGTAGCCAAATTCTGGCTTATTATTTCAATAAAATCTCACATGCTCAGCTTGTTGCATCATGCTCTGTTTTCAGCTCATGCATCGTGCACTGTAGCTTCATAATGCTTTTGGCTTGCTTCGTTGTTCAGCTCCTTTTCTTTGCTTGCAGCTAGTTCTCCCATGTATCTGCTTCTACGTAGAACCTCTTCTCGAGCTTCTCTTAATTTACCATGCAAGCTTTCACGTACTGCTCAGCTTCTTCTTTCAAACAGAGGCTGTCTTACTTTTTACGTAGAAACTGCAACTCTTCGTGGCTTCTTTATTTGCTGCTTCTTCTTTAATCCAGAACCCATAGCTCTTTCCTTCGTTCATTTTGTAGCTTCTTCTTTTCATTCTTCATGTTCAGCTCAACGTCTTCTTTTACGTCAATACCAAGCTCCTTCTTCCTCACATGTTTGCTCGATTTTTCATTCGTTTTCTCCAGCTTGCAGCGTTGTTCTTCTTTGTTCAGCTACTGCCCATGCTTCCTTCTTTCTAAACTCGTGGCTTCTTCCCTTTTCAAACCAGAATGTGGCTCAACCTAAAGCCAGATTCACGCTTCTGCTTCATGCAAACTCATGATTCCACTCTCTTCAAGTAGCCAGCTGGAGTGGTTCTTTTCTATTCAGCTTATTCCACCTTCTTCCTTCATTGTTTTGTGAGTTTCCTTTCCAATTTGCTCGCATGCATGTGGCTATCTCATGCTTCCTGCTTCTCTTCCAATCTAGAACTTCATCCACATTTCTTTCCACGTAAAGTTGCCTCTTACCCATCTCCATACCACTCCACTTTTATTTCCTCCTAACTACACACATGAAGCCTTCATCTTTTTCTTTAAATCAAATGTTTGTTCAAGCTGTTTGCCTATCAAAAATTTTGCACAATGGAATGCAAAATATTAAATAGAATTATCTACAAAATTATTTAAAAGCAATTCATGCATTAAAACTCAATAATTGTGCAAATTAATTCATAAGGTGCAAAAGTGGCTACTAAAATCAATTATCACCTAAGAAAATCCATTAAGCCTTATTTAACTATTAAAATGCTTAAGTTAAGGGAAATAAAATACATAAAAATTATGCTTATCACACCTCTTCGATTTGATTTGGGTAATTGGAATTTACCTTGAAAAAGGCATTCTAATTGGACCTAAGAGTTGGATAGATTAAGTTTAGATTTATCTAATTTGTAATTGGGATAGAAATATACCTAATTGCCTTAAGTGATTTGTAGAGGGTTATAGTATTTAATGCACTCTAACCTAATTCTAAGGACACTTAGATTTCAGGGAAGAGTAGGGCTATAATTATATCGACGGACAGTTATAGCTTATGAATCTCTTAACCCACAAGGTGATAATTAATTGCAATTGAACAAGTAATTAAGTTCTAGTAAGCATCAAGGGAATAGTGACTCTAGATAACTTCAAAACCTTGGATTTTTGTCTAAATTTTCTTTGCCAACTAAGTTTTCTTTAAATTGTTTTGTTTGAAAATTAGTTCTAAGTCATGAATTGTTTAATTGGTTGCTTAACATGGATGAAAGTGGGTTGTGCATTGCCTAATTGCTTTTAAGTCATTCCTCGTGGGAACGATACTCATACTTATCATTGAACTACTTGATCCGACCCGTGCACTTGCAAAAACACATATAATTTTTCGTGGTCAAGAATCAACTATTGGGCCTTACAGCAGTCTAATAATTAGTATTCGAGCCTGATTAAGGTTTTACGGTACAATACATACCTTTATACCTTATAAAATTTATGAATATTATTTCCTCTACTTTCTGGTCATATTGAGCTTTAAACATGGATCAAGGGCCCTTAATCTCAATCCTTATAAATTTTGGTGTCAATCGGACACCTGGGTCTATAGGTGTAATTTTCACCGTTCTATATTATAATTGTGCTATAAAATTTTCATTTACTGCAATTCTGTCCCTGAAACTCCTCCAGGGTTTTAGCCCTTTAGCTATTCCTATTTCTATAGTTATTACAATTTCCTTTTTTTATTTTGCTCATGGCTACTGATCGGGATAACCAGATCCCGGACTGGATCCCACTTGGCTATCCGGACAACTTGGCATCATTGGACCCGTCTCATCAAATTGAGTTTAACCGTGGGTTACAGATTTCTGAGATTCTTGCTCGATTTTTTGATATTCGTGCTTAAAGCCACGAATAGAGGGTAAAACTAGGGTTCCCTGAACTTTCGGGCAATTTATACATCTTGCCCTGCTCATAATTTTTCTTTACATTTTGGTCCCTGGCTCTTTCATACTTGACTTCGGAGGCTCTTCGGGACCTTTTTCTGATAATTTTTTTTAACCTATTTTGACCTCAATTTTAGGGCACCTCTGGCCTTGACTCATCATTATTTGCGGTCTAGAATATTATTCTAATTTTATTAGACCTCAATTTACTTTATTTGGGGGACTTTCTTTTGTATCCGGTGAATTTCGTATGTTGACGGAGAAACCATATGTTACGTTTCTCATATTTCATTACGTTTTCTTGGATTTTCATAAAATAGGATGTTACACCCATCAAGTAGGAGCTTTAGTGCACCAATAACATAGCCAAATATGAGGCTTGTGTTAATGGTATGCATGTAGCTATAGTTTTTAGTATAAGAAGTTTGGAGGTCTTTGGTTATTCAGCCCTTATAATCCATTAAGTAACCAAAGAATGACAAATCAAGGATTCGAAATTAATTTCATATCAAGAATTCATGACACAGTTAATTAAATATTTTGAAGAGATTAATTTCTACCATGTGACACAAGACAATAATCAATTTGTTGATGCTTTAACAACTTTTACTGCAATGATCCAACTTGATTACAGGATTCATATCCAACCACTCCAAGTTGAAGCTAGAAGTTCACCAACATATTGCTTGAATATAGAATATGATTTTATGACATTAAATCCTATATAACAAGTAAAGTATATCTAGCTAAAGCCACTGAAAGTGATAAAAAGATCATTAGGTTTTTTGCTAAAAATTTTTGTGTTAGTAATGATATTTTGATAAGAGAACTTATAATGGCACATTATTACAATGTGTGAACACAAAGGAAGCACAAAAAATAATGGTGAAAATTCATAAAGGCATATGTGGTGTCATACCATATTTAGATGTTACTTAAAATGCATGTCAAACAACTTAAAGTAGTCAATTTCATTAAATTTACACTTTAGGTAGCAGAAACAACTGACATTATATGCTAAAATAATTCATTATTTGCCAAATGGACCATGTGAGCTTACCATATTTATTTCTCATCCTTAACACATGTGCTCAACCAAAGCTAACTCAATTTAAAGCCCAAAAGTCTAAGCCAAAGCCTACATATCAAAGTCAATTACACTTTGCAATTTCCCTTAACTTCTATAATCTAATATAAACTTTGGAAAATCATAACTAATTCTAAAAAAATCAAAATCATGCAAATTGTATGATTTTGGAAAGCTATAGCCTCTAACTACATAAAAATTTTAGATCAAAACAACCAAGCTTGCCTCATGAAATTCAATGAAACAGTAACACTAGTCACTGATGCATCCTACAATTGAACTCAAATTTCAAAAATTCATTTCTCCCTTTACAAAGCTCCAAATGAGATGCTCTCAATGGCTATAGAAATCTTATGATATCTAGTTTATACCTACAAAATTTCATGAACATTGGATATCATTTGGCCCATAAATTACATAGAAATACAAACTAACCATATGAACAGTAACTGAGACAATTCTGCATAATTAAGCCAACTTTGAAAATTTATAATAAATTCTCTAGAGCTCTAAATTAAGTACTCTTTAGCTCTACAAAAAGAACTAGATGAGACCTATAATCATGCCAAATTTCATGCACAAAATCATTCATTTGGTTAGTTTGTTATTCAGTTCAATATTATGTCAATTTTGGAATTGCAAAGAGGTCAAAGTTGCTCCAAATGGTCTTCTAATCATTCCACAACCATTTGAGCACATCCAAAAGCATAAACATAGCCTATGAGAGCATCCTAAATGGTCTAAATCATCATACATCTCAAAATCACTATCCTAGTTGTTCTTACATATATGGACATTAAAGCATAAGGATGTCAAAAATCCATATAAGCATACATTTGGTTCCAAAATCCATTCATACATGATATTTACATACTCTTATACATGCTTAAGTGTTTACATCTTATACACATCATTTAGGTACAAAATTTGACATCAAAATGCAAAATTTTCTATCCTATTATCAAAGTCCTATGCTTCAAGGTGCTTGGCTCCCATTTCTTGTTCATTGAGCTTCACCTAGACATGGTTAGACATATATGAGGAAGAGTGAGATTTGAAGAATCCCAATAACTCTTTACCCTTCCAAACATACATATATGATGTATTTATATGTCAAAGAATGCAAGTATGCTATAAAAGCTCCTAATTAACATACATAAACAAATTTCTATATCACATAAACTCATACATGTCAAAATAGGCTTTACGTGATGGTAGTCTAGCCTCACCTAATTTTCTTGGAACTTTTGGATTTGCCTTACCCACTTTAAGGGACTTTTGACTTAGCCTCACTCTTTCTTGTGACTTTTGGCTTTGTTTTACCCATTCTTAGGGACTTTTGACTCATCCTCACCCATTATAAGGGATTTTTGGCACAACCTCACCCATTCAAGCCATCTTGCATTCAAGACATATTTCAAGAAAGCATCATGCTACCAAGATATTCAATCAATGCCTATAAACATATCTCATGGTTTAAACACACACACAAGCATCCAATGACAATGAGGCATCCAAAAAATGCATGCAAGAAAGGTTAGAGAGCTACCTCAAGTCAAGAAGCACACTTTTCCCCTTGGATTTCTCCTTCTCCTTCTTGGACACACACATACATAACTAGGAGAAGCTTGATTCACTTGTCCTATACATATCAAATGAGACACAATTACATCATTGGAACCAATTCTAGCTTCATCTGAACTCTATACAAGCTTACTTTATTATATGACTTCAACATGGTTTCATAAAAGGGCATAATAAAGCAACCTCTAGAATTCATGATCTTGGCTCTAATTTTTCATTCAATCTAAGTTATATGACTCCAATTGAACTCATTAGAGTCATCTCTAACTCATTTCAAGGAGCCTAAACACAAGTTACTTTTTTATGCCTTAAAGTGGAGCTTAAACTTCCATCTCATAAACCATGGCTTCTAAATTCAAAATAATGGTTTTCTTAGTGTTTACTAATCATATCTAAGTCATTCTTATCCTTAGAATTAATTAAAACTCTCCTTAGGTGCTTGAAGTATGCTTGGTTAACACATATATAAGGAAATGGATGCATGGAGTTTTGTTAATTTTTCTTAGAGGATTGGCACTTGTGAAGCTTCCTAAATGTCTTTTGATCTCTTATATACTCATACATAAGCTAAATTATCCTTAGAAAGCTCCAAGAATGGCTAGGTGCAACAAAATCCCTAAGCATCACAACATTATAAAGCTTCTTTTTTATTTCCACTTGCATAATCTTAATTCTTACACTCTAAAACCCTTATTCCTACCTTGCAATGATCAAAATTCACTCCCTCCTTCATAGGCCTAGGTCTGGCCAAGATCCCCAAGAAGAAGAAGACAAGATGAAGCAACAAAAGCAATAGTTTCTTACCTTATTTTCTAGCTTTCCCAAGGTGCTTTCCAAATATTTTAATCTATCTTGCAAAGTCTATCCTTTTATTGCTAAACCAACCATAAGCAGTCCCAATTCAATCTTTAAAACCATAGGAGAAAAGAGGAGAAAGAGGAGAACTAGTTAAAAGAAAGAGAAAGCATGAAAAATCATAAATTTCTTACCCTTTTCTACTTGTTTTTCTTCCTTCTTTGCTCTCCCTTTGATACACCTCTTCAAGCTAGTCTCTCCTCTGGTTTGGAGCAAAAATAAGGTCAGTTAGGTAGATGGGAGAAATGGGACGTGATATATAAAAGGGAGACTAAGTTAAAACACACTTTAAAATTTTCTATTTTGTCTCCTTTTCTTGGTTCTTTATATTTAGATTCATTTTAACTCCTTTTTGAGAACTATCTTTTCTATGATAAAATTTAGGTCCTCTAATTCATAAAATGCCTCTAGTTTCACTCAAATTGGATTAAAAATCTTCCCGAATGAATCAGTCAAAGTTTTAGTCAATTGACACTCTAAAATGGATATCGAAGGGGTTTTAACTATTCTAAGAGTTCTTATGATTTTTAAGAATTCTAAAAATCCCAAGAAATTCAATTTTTTATTTAAAAATCCTTTCTTTGAGTTTTTTAAAAAGTGCCCAAAATTACAAAAATGTCATTGGTTTTCGTCTGATTTTATTTAACTAATCTAGCTCCAAGTTTTAGACATCTTTAGCCTTGTATCCTCATTTTTAATTTTTTAGATTATTATCTTAATTTTATTTGGCTTCAAATATTTCTATTTAGGGGACCTCCATTAATAATTCCCTTAGTTTAAAGCTTTTTAAAATAAACAGGTATTACATGTGGTACAC
The DNA here is from genome assembly GCA_026724425.1 of Erythrophleum ivorense. Lineage (NCBI taxonomy): Eukaryota > Viridiplantae > Streptophyta > Magnoliopsida > Fabales > Fabaceae > Erythrophleum > Erythrophleum ivorense. The sequence continues at coordinate 44,511,906 of JAIUCV010000002.1, read as the reverse complement.
ATGCAAATGGTCATACCATGGCCAAACAAATCCAAAAATGTGGTTACTTCTATATGACAATAGGGAAAGATTACATTGAATATGTTAGAAAATGTTATAAATGTCAAATCTACTCCAATAAGATCAATGCTCCACCAATCCTATTACATAATCTGGTGGCACTTTGGCCATTCGCAACATGAGGCATCAATGCTATTGATTTAATCAATCCCAAGACTTCAAATGGCCATCATTTCATCCTTGTTGCCATTGACTACTTCACCAAATGGGTAAAAGGTAGCTTATTCGCTAATATCACTAAAAAAAGGCTTCCTCAAGTTCCTAAAAATAAATATCATTTGTCATGATGGATTGCCTAAAAGAATCATCATAGACAATGCTCCAAATTTGAATGGGATAAAAGTCATTAAGCTCTATGAATAGTTCAAGATTAGGCATTGTAATTTAGTGCCATATTGACCACAAATGAATGGGGTTATAGAGACAACAAATATAAACATAACAAAACTTTTATTAAAATGATGGTCATCTATAAAGACTGACATGAAATGCTCTTATAAATTACATGTTTATTGTACTACCATGCCTAACTTAACTAGGGCTACTCTTTATTCCTTGGTTTATGGAATGGAGGTTGTTACACCAACTAAAGTTAAAATTATATCCTTACAAGTGCTTATTAAAGCTAATTTAGATGAGAGTGATTGGGTAAGACCTGAAAGTGTAACACTATATTTATCTAGCCTTTCCCCATCTCATTCCTAGTTACTTTCCTTTAGCATGACACTTTTCAAGGAAAAACTCAAATAAAATAATGAATTATTTTGTATTGCATAGCACTTAGATGTCTCATTTCGCATTTTGTAGGCCATATTAACTCATTCATATCATTTTCCAATTAAAATGCATTCATACAATTCAAAACCATCTCAAAATATCACAAAAATCCCAAGTTTGGAGCATACATACACAAAACAACATAACCAGCCTCGGGTTCTACTACCAGATTTCAGGTGTCAACTTTGAAAAGTCATAACTAAATCTAGACAAATCAAAATCAAGTACACTATACCATTGTGGAAAGCTACAGATGTTAATTTATGCTAAAAATAAGTCTAGATCAAAAAAGGAACATTTAGCCACTGGAAATTGATAGAACAAAACCAAAGTACTACTACATTACTAATACTAACTCCAAATTTAAAAAATTCATATTTCTCTGCTTAGACATCCAAATGAGGTGATCTTGGTGGCCCTAGAAAGTTTATTATGTCTAGTTTTTGTTTGTAAAATTTCATGAGCATTGGACACCATTTGACACTTGACTGATATAGGAGAAGAAACTAACCATATAAATAATAACCATACCAGTTCAGCAGCTTTTTGGCAATTTTAAAAATTCATAATTAATTCTATAGAGCTCCAAATAATCTGGTATTTAGCTTCCCAAAAATTTTTGAATGAGATCTATGTGCATGTCAAATTTCATGAGGAAATTCATCCATTTGGTCAACTTGTGGCATAAGGTTGCAAAATGTCACAATTTGGCCTCTTTAAGGGTCACAAATGGTTCCATTTAGCTTCTAGCTTGTTTGGGGCCACTTGAGCACGTGGGAAAGTATCAAAATAACCTATTAAACATGTCTCAAAGGTCTAAAAACCTAGATCTCACATATTCACTCTCCTACTTGATGATATACACAAGGTACATAGAAGCTCTACTTTGCCATTCAATGTTAAAAAAATGTTATTCCATTCATTTGCTTTGAATTCTCATATATACATCACATATCCATGTATTCATACATATTCAAAAGGTTATACATCATATACATCATTGAATTACATCTTGTGACAACAAAGTAATTACAAAAAGAGCAAATAACACATTTCTTTGTCAATCTCTCATCTTTCAACTTGGTGGCTCCTATTTCCTTGCTCACTTGGTCTAGCTAGACATATGAGGCAATGTGGAGGGAAGAATGAGATTGTAGGAATCTCAATAGCCCATCTCCCTTTCAACTATACATAAAGGATGTAATTTCAAGTCTAAAAATGCATGTATGGCTATCTTGAATTTCATAAATATACATAGCACATTTCCTTCATTCAAGAAGTCACATATAATATACATAGACTTGCCAAGACAATGGTTTAGCCTCACTCATTCTCTTTGGGACTTTTAAACTTACCTCACCTATTTTCTCAAGGGACTTTTGACTAAGCCTCACTCTTTTAGAGACTTTTAGCTTTGTCTCATCCATTCTTAGGGACTTTTAGCTCATCCTCACCGTAGCTAAAGGACTTTTGGCTTTACCAAACTCAAGCAAGCCAAGCACATTCATAAAAACATCATTCAAGTGCATAAGCAAAGCATCATGGTAACATGGCATATAAATACTTGCTGGAAACATTTTGCATGGTTTAAATATACACACATTCAAAGACAAGAAAACATCCAAAGATGCATGAGAGAAAGGAGAGAGAGCTACCTTGTATGCAAAAACACACTTTCTTTCTTGGAAATTCTTCCTCTCCCTCAGCCAAACACTCACAAAGAGGTGGGACTTGATTCCTTTAGCCTAAATACATCAAATGGGATCTAATTATACCCTTGAAATATCTACTAAAGCTACACACACACACACTAGAAAAGCTAGATTGCTCATATGGTTCAATTATAGTTCCATAAAGCACCTATTGCAGCAAACTTAGGAATTCATGATCTTGGCTCCATTCTCTCCCTTAATCTATGACTCTTGGCTCCATTTAGACTCTTTAGAGCCATCACAAATTCATTTCAAGGAGCCTAGTTATGTGTTACTTTATTATGCTACAATATGGAATCTATAGCTCCATCACACTTTCTAGTCTTTTTAAATTTTTTCTAAGGCTTCCTTTCATACTCTCCTATCATATATGATGCAAAACTAAGTTTAGAAGAAATTAAAACACTTTCTTAGTGCTCCTTATAGGCTAGGCTGAGGCAATGCTTCTTCTTAACACCAAGTAAGTTGTTTATTTCCTTTGATAGGAGATGCATGTTGGAGGCTCCCTTGATGTCTTAGGAGATCATACAAACTCTTAGACACCTTAAATTATGGCTAGAAACTTTCTTACAAACCAAGGTGTAACTAAAACCCTAAGTTATGCATTTTGAAAAATTATGGTTCTTTCTTTGTTTTCTTCACATATTCTTATTTCCCACACTTTAATTCCTAAGATTCATCCTTAGTTTGGTTCAAAATTCAATCCCCATTGGCTGTCCATATAGTGGCTGAAATCTACAAGAAGGAAGACAAGGAGGAGCAAGCATGGAAATAGCAAAACTACCTTTGTTTCTTAGCTTTTCTTAGATGCTCTTCCTTTTGCTTTAATTCTCCTCCTCCAATTTGAACTTCTCCCTTCTATTCTGAGCTCAAAATAAAACCAAATAATTTAAGAAAACTATGGGAAAAAGGAGGAGAAGGAGGAGATTAAGTTTACTAAAGGAAAGACCAAGAAAATCCATGAATTTCATACTTTTCTTGCCTTTGTTTTCCTCTTCCTCTTCCTTTCTCTTGTGCCCTTTCTCCCTTGGTCTAACTTCTGTTCTTACGCAAATGGAAGGTTAGTTAAGTGAGACAGAAAGCGGCGTTGATATATAAGAAAAAGGAATAAAAATTTGTTTATTAAAAATTCTTATTATATTATGTCTTTTTGGCATTTTTATTTTTAGTTTATTTTGGCTTCTTTTTTAGAACCGTCTTTTCCATCATAAAATTTAAATTCTTAATCTTATAAAATACTTTTGGAATCACTCAATTTGGAGCTAAAACTCTCTCGAACGAAAAGGTCAAAATTTAGATCAACCCTCGTTAGAAAATATACATCAAAAGGGTTTTAACTATCCCAGAGCTTCCCGTGGTTTTTATAGCCTTTGAAAATCTCAAAGAACTCAAATTTTCCATTTAAAAAGCCCTCATATGAGTATTTTAAAAATTACCCAAAATTACAAAAATGCCATTATGTTTCATAACTATTTTGTTAAATTCTATCTAGTTATTTTGACTTCGGTTTTAGGATACCTCTGGTCTCCTATTTTCATTACTTAATGTATAGATCATTATTCTAATTTTTTCTGAACCTTAACGAATTCATTTTAAAGGACTTACTCTTAAAATGTATTCGTTTCCATCATTTTATGAAAATTGAATATTACAGATACAAGCAGTTGAACATGATTGAAGGATGATGGCTCACCATTATGTGCCACAGGTAATCATATCAGAAGAGAATGACAAGAGTTTTCAATAAATGGCTTCGCCCCTAAGAATTTAAAGTTGACAACCTAATTCTTAAGAAAATTTTGCCAAATTAAGATAATGCTTTGGGTAAATGGGCTCCTACTTATGAATAGTCTTACATTTTTAAATATGTTTTCGTAGGAGGTGCACTAGTCTCAACTGACATGGAAGGTCATAACTTGGTTAGGCCCATCAATTCAGATGTTGTCAAAAAATATTTTGCATAAAAAGCTTATTAGGTTGAAAACTTGAAAGAACAACTAGATAAAAGTTAAAGCATAAAGAGAGAGAGAGGGAGAGAGAAAGAAAGAGAAGTTGGCTAGGTTAAAAACATGAAAGGGTAGCCCAAGCAAAAGTTAGAGCATAATAAAAGCTCGCTAGGTTAAAAACCTAAAAAGGTAGTATAGGTAAAAGCAAGAGCGTGAAAAAAAAAAGCCCACTAGGCAATTCAAGAGAATAACTAGGCAAAAGTTAGGGTAAAAATAAGGACAATCATGTTGAACCTAAAGCCCAATCTTTGAGGACATAAGGAAGCAATAGATAGTACAAAATTAGGCAAGATTGAGAATTCCTAGTTAGTATCGATGACATGCATATCTATGGTAACATGACAACCCACTTAATGAAAGAAATGTGAATTGCAATCATGGGATGAGCTAGTAAGAAAGAACGCAGAGATAAACAGTAGACGGTACATATAAATAAGTAAACAGATAGACAGAAAGCTCCGATGGTTGAAATGATCATAAAGATGATGAGACTTTATAACAAGCCATTGGGAGAGGATACGGGAGGCGTGATACGAAATAAGTTACCTCTCGAGATATGTGAATAAGTCCACTGAAAGAAACGTTTTAAGACTAACCCGATATGATTAGTAAGCTTTCCTAGGATCAACCTCCAGAGTTAGAAATTTCTTTCCCTTATGAAAAGAATTAGCTAGTACCTTATAATAATAAAGCCTTCATTAAGGGCTAGTAATGAAAATCCCCTAGCTAAAAGAAACTCCAAATGAGTGAAATCGCTGAGAAAAGCGTATAGAACCAAGAAGGGAAGGAAAAGAGCAGTTAGCAAGAAAAGAAAAGAGTAAGAAGAAAGCATACCCTAAAATTTGAGGACAAAATTTATTTAAAGAGGGGGAGAAATGTAACATCTGGTTCTCTAAAAATGAGGGAAAACATGAGAAACGTAAAGTACGGTATCTTCATCAACAAATAAAATTCACCGGATATAAAAGGAAGTTCCTTGAAATGACTTAGTTAAGGTCCCAAAAAATTTGAGAAGCATTCTAGACTCCTAAAAATGAGAATCCTAGGCTCAGATGAAAAGAAAAATAAAGTTAGAATGAAGAAATGAAATTTGACAAAAAGCTTATGAAACGTAATGGCATTTTCGTAATTTTCAACAAATTTTAGAATTCACACATGAGGGCTTTTTAAATGAAATTTTTGAGTTTTTCAAGGTTCTTAGAGGCCCTGAAAACCATGAGAAGCCCCGGGACAATTAAATCCCTTTCGATGGGCGTTTTCTAATGTCAATATACTAGAACTTTGATAGATTCGTTTAGAAAGGTTTTACCTCCGATTTGAGTGATTCCAAAGCTATTTTACAAAATTGGAAACCTAAATTCATAATAGAAAGGAAGGTTTTCAAAAAGGAGCTAAAATGAGTTAGAAACGAAAATGCCAAAAACGGAGGGCAAAATTGAATTTTTCAGAAAGTGGAAGCTTTTTGAACACACTTTAAGTTTCTTTTTTCTTCTCCCCTTCATTTGCATGACCCATTCCACTCAAAAACTAGAGAAAACACTATCTCTCTTAGTTGCACCATGGAGGAGAAGAAAGGAGGAGAAAAAGCAAGGAAAAGGTAAGGAATTTCATGGATTTTCATATTTTTTCTTCTTCCAAACTTGTTTCTCTCCTCTTGAGCCTTCTTCCTATGATTAAAATGAAGTTTATAAATCTGTTTTAAGGGAGAAATTAAGGGGAAAGTTCAGATTTGAAGAGAAGAGCTCAAAGAAGACAAGATTCAAGTGAAAAAAGTAAAAAAAAAAAGGTAACTTCTTCTTCTATGGTTGATATCTCTTCCTCCCCTTCCTCCACCATTTTGCCCCACATAAAAACCCTAGGAAGGTTTGATTTTTAGGCAGAACCAAGGAAAAAAGGTATGGAGATTAAGAATATGCAACGGGAATTAACAAAAAATCATGAAATTTTAAGATGCAATTTCTAGGGTTTTAAGTGCATCTTGTAAAATATGATTTTGTACAATGATTCTTAGGCCTTAATAAGAGTTTAATTGAGCTTCTAAGATCCATAGAAGTTTCCCCATGTGCTTCTCCCCCTGAGAAAACAAAGCAAGCTCCATGGAACCCATTATGCTCAATTGTCTCGGCCAAGAAGGGTTACCATAGCTAGGGAGAGTTTTAAATTTTTCTAAGCCTATTTTTGAGTCATATATGATGAATGAATATGAGGGGAAGCCTTGAGAGAAATTTAGAAATCATAGAAAGTGAGTTAGTGCTTTATGTTCCATAATATGACCCAAAGAAGCAACATGTAGTTAGACTCTTAGTTTTGATTGTATGATGACTCCAAGAGGCTTAAAAGGAGTCAAGAATCATATTTGAAAGAAAAGAAAGGAGCCTAAAATTTATTTGAGGGGTGTTGCTTCATTAGGTGCAATTATAAAACCATAATGAGGTTTATAGATCAAGATAGTATCTAAGCAAGTTGTGTGGCCTTAGAACTAATTCCATGAACTTAATTGGCTTCTATAAATTGTGTTTAGGCCAAGAGAAATCATCCCCATACTTTTGTGTGTGTGTGGGTGAAAGAGAGAGCTAGGATTCAAGAGAAAAAATGTGTAATTGTATCCAAGGTAGCTCTCTCCACCTTCTCTCATGCATGATTGCTTGCTTTACTTGTCTTTGAATGTGCGTATATGTATTTCAAGCCATGAAAAATGTTCTAGCATGAGCTCTTACTCCATGCTACCATAATGATGTATTATGTTTTCCAAATGATATTTATGATATTTGCCTTGGTTTACTTGAGTGTGGTAAGGCCAAGAATCCTTAGCCATGGTGAGGATGAGCCAAGAACCCTTAAGATTGGTTGAGACAAAGTAAAGAGTCTCCCAAAGGTGAGGTTGACTCCCAAGAGTATGGTTGAGTCCAAGAACCTCTTAAAGAATAGGTGAGGCAAGTCCAAAATCCAAAAGTAAATGGGTAAGGCCAATCTACTTGCTTAGCAAGCCTATGTATGCTATGTATGACTTTTTCAAATACTAAGAATGCTTCTTGAATAATTGCACATGTCCATATGCCATGCACGCATTTGTAAGACTTGTTTTGCATGCTTTATGTATGATTGAATGGGAGATAAGGTATTGGGATTCTATGAATCTCATCCCCTCCTCTCCAATGTTCTAACATGCTAGGTGGACCAAGAGACCAAGGAAATGGAAGCCAACTACATGAGAAATGAAAGCATGACACTAAAGTGTTGGAATTTTGTTCTTTAAGGCTATGTTGATGTCAAGTGATGTAACCCATTGTGGTATATGGTCTATGGCCTCTTGAACATGTATAATTATATTAATATGTGATGTATAAATGAAAGGATATGTTATGTGAATGCTAGAATGTGATTTGAGTATGTAATGGCAAATTGTGCTTCTTGAAAGTTTAATGCAAGTATGTATAAATGCAAGTGAGATGGCCAAATTAAGAGGCATGAGGTTTGAGACCATTTGGGCAGCTCACACAAGTCCTAATTATGCTTTTACACTTGCCCAAGAGGTGCCAAACCCTAAGGAAAGCCATTTGGACATTTTGGTATCCTATATGGAGCTAAAATTGACCATATTGGAACCCTATATCACTTTTTATCCAAATGTGATCTTCTTGATCTGAGATCTAGTAAGAAATTAGAGCTTGTTGAGAGCTTTTTGGGAAGCTAAAGAATAGAATTTTTCGAGGTCTAGAGAATATTTGATGAATTTTTAATTTGGCAAAAATTTTGGTTTTGGTCATGTCACTGTTCACTCAGGTCCGAAAATGAAATCTATCACATAGGGCCCAAATGAAGTCCAATTACCACAAAATTTTATACCAAGAAACTAGACATTCCCAGTGATGTGTGCCATCTAGAATCACCTCATTTGGAGGTCTAGAGAGGGAGATATGAGTTTTAAAAAATTGTTTTTAGTACCAGGCTCTTGAGCCAACCTCAGGTATTGTTTGATTGGGTTTCAAGGTCTTGGCATGCTTGAATTGGTCTGTAGTTATTTTTTTCCTCTAGATAACATCCATATATTTTCATATTGGTATCATTTTCATGGATTGGATTTGTTTGGAATTAATTGGACATTTTTGAATTTGCTATAGAATTCTGTGACAGCACCAGTAGACAGCCAAATCTCTGGACCATTTTAAATTTCAAACGTCTTCTTTGTTATATTTCATAGTCTGGATGTATTTTTAGCATAATGTAGACATGTGTAGCTTTCCAAAAGGGCTAAGAATGCATAATTTTGATTTTTCTAGAATTAGTTATAATTTTCCAAAATTTATGTCAGAAAAGCCAAAATTTTATTTGAAATTACTCCATGAAATTTCATACTTCCCTTTGCTTTGCACAAGCTCTAGGAAAATTTTTATGATGTAAATGGCTTGTATTTATGTATTTAAATATGATAATGTGATACATGAGTCCATATGGCCCACAAGACTCTGAAAGAAAAATTTTACTTGTAGAGAAACGTAACTTATCCATAAAAATGAATGACATTATGTTGCCTCCTATAGAACAAGCATGAAATGAGGCATGAGAATTGTATGAATTGTGTCTTAACAGTATGGTGTTACATTTATTGATATCAGAGCAAAGTTCTAGGCTCTCTTGGATTGAATTTGGCTTAAGAATGTAGCAATAAGGTTATATAAAGGCTTGAATGGATTGGTAAAGTCTTACATGAGACATGTTAGGTGTATGAGTACAGTTTATGGCTTTGTTCATGATGAGTAAGTGGTAGAATGGTCTTGGAGTAGTTAATGGACACTGGAAAAGAGTGGCCTCTAGAGTAGCTTGAGCAAAGCTAAGCTTGAACAGAGTTAAGTGATCTGACGACTAGAGCTTGATGAGATGTGACAGCTTACCAGGATCAGTGGCAAGCCCTAGATATAAACGATGAGAAATGATCTTATTGATATGAAAAGGCTTACTAGAGAGAGTATGTGAAGCCTAAGTCTCCTTGGTAGTCATACTCAGGCTATTTCGAGATATCCTACTTAATGTAGAGACACGTAGGATGCAGCACAATATGAAATGAGACTGTGGCTACAAAAGATTAGTCTAGAGGGGAAATAAGAAGAGAGTTATCCCCAGCCAGAACACCCAAATTTCTAGATGAATTCTAGAGCCCAAAAGGATAATTTCCTTAGGCTAGAGGTTTAAGTTACAAGCTACACCCTAGAGCCCAACAACCCAGAGATGACAAATAGTTATGCATGAATAAAGCAAGAGGTAAAATCCTCTAACTTGATTGTAGACTAGATATAGAGGTAATGAGGCTCAGGTTGGTAGCTAAAGATGAAAATTCAATCCTTGAAAAAGCAAGCCAATAAAAAGCCGTTAGCCGTGGCCAATTCATTGCTTAGCCATGATCAATACTTAGATAGGAAAGTAGGGTAAACTCGAGGCTAATTAGTTGTAGCGAATGATGTTCTACCATGGCCAATGGTAGTATGAATGCCTTGTTGGTCATATTCAAGCCAACTTGAGGAATGAACTAGTAAGGGATCAATCAATCCACACAGTGGGAACCCTAGAATAAGTAGAGAAAAGTGTAGTAAATAATTGTGGATGGTTAGTAAGAAATCAGTGGGCTTAGTGGTTAAAACTAAGGAAATAGCTTAACACAGAGGAAGTTAGACACAGGGATGATAAGGTTGTTAAAACCCGCCTTTAAGGCATTGACTCTAACCTAAGGTGTTATCCTATGAGACACTGAATGATAGAATGTTAGTGTAGCCTCAAAATAATGTAAGATAAGACTACCAACAATGAGGCACATAGCAAGTGGCATAGAAAAATGTACCTCATAGATAACACCTAAAGGACTTTATAGGTAACACCTACAAGTAAGCATGAGTAGCCAGTAACAAAGGCTCAGAAAAGAATAAGAATAATTAATTAGTAAGCTACAGGTCCTATGAGATGGCTAGCCTAGGCTGAGCATAAACTAAAGCTTGGGAAAGATAACCAATAGCATCAATCTAGGTGAGATATGTGAATGAAAGGCTCAGTGAAAGTTCTCCCTGGATCGAAAAAGGAAAGATGAGATATTCTAAGTTAGGAAGTCATCTAATAGTGGTTAGCAAATTCCCCTAGATAAACCCCTCGAATTGTAAAAGTACAGTGACAAGGGAAGTGAGGAAAAACTAAAAAACTAGCTACAGAAGAGATACTCTCACTTTAGTAATGACTAAATGAGTAGACTAAGCCTAGAAAGATAAATAGATAGGGATATGATAATTAGTCAGATGAGCTTCCTAATATGAGAACGATATGAGGTTAAGGCACGTGAGTGATTAGAGTACCTAGTAGAGCATAAGTTTTCCATAAAGTAGAATCCAGACATTGAGAGTACGTGTTCTGGATTAGGTTAGCAGAACCCTAGAAATAGTATATTGTGCTCCTAGGGATAAGGCTAAAGAGGCTAAATAGAGAGAAAGTCGAGTTATAATCTGAATGTAGAAATAAGCTGAGACAGACAGTTAGTGCATTAGTACTCTCAAGGAAGCTCAAGGGAGCTAGAGACTGCTTAAGAAGGCGAGCCTTGTATTATGTATAGAAAAAGTGCAAGCCGACAGCGCCATAGAATGAAATTCCTGAGATTTTATGAAATAGAATTATTCTTACCAAGGGATGGTCTAGTTAAGAGCAGAGTAAGAATATAAGGAAAAGTAGACCTCCTTGATGTTATAGAGAGTGAACAAGTAGATAAACCCAGGAAAAATGCAGGTACTCTTTAGCGTAAAGAAACTCGAACTGACAACAGAGATAGCTAGTTGTAGGACATCCTTTTACTAAAGTAAAAGGACAAGAAAAGTAAAAGAAAGAGAAAATATAATAGTGTTCAAGCCAAGGACATACTAACTGAGAATAAATATTCAGTTAATAAGCTTGAGTACTTGAGAAAGCACACGTGTCCTTCGCATATTACCCTTCTAGCATGATAGCGCTCAAAGTAAAAAAAATCGGGTAACACAAAGAGATCTCGGGATAAAACAAAGGAAGAATCCTATTTTCCCCAAGCACTTTATGAGAATAGGATAGATAGAGAAAAGTAAGAAAGGAATACTTTAGATTGTTGGGAAACTTGTAATATACTAGCGATAAGGGCTTTGAGCTCAGTCATGAAGCACTGGTGTATTAGTATTTGATATTATAGTTTGCTTGCAACAAAGGCTACATGATATTGGGTCTGGCCAACCTAGTAGTAATGTGGCTTAAGTGCATAGCAAACGATAACATCAATCACTAAAGTGCCCCGATAATTGAAAAGTATCCTAGTTAAAGAATGAGATGAGTCAGAAAAGAGAGGTAAAGGGATTCTAGTGATATTAAAATGTAAGAAAAGCATGTAGAAAGGAATTCCCAATAAGGAATGTTCAGATTTAGATAGCACAAGTTTAGTATGTATGATTTGAGTCCCTTATAGTACATGTCAATGAAATGAGTAAGGACCAATGTATAGTCTCTCTCCTGCCAGAGATGTTAACCACATTTAGAGTGTGAGATGCCCTAGTGCCAAGGCACTTAAAAGCAAAATGTGAGCATAGTTAGAAATTACAGGATATGAGAGGAAAAGATAGTAGAGTACAATTAAAGTAAGAAAAGAAAGCCTAAGTAAAAAAGGGGCTGAAGTGGGAATCTGAGGATCCTATAAGGAGTGATGAATGAAAATTTAGATGCCCCTAAGTATCAGTATGATGGGATCTTAGAGAATCAGATGACACAAAACCCACTTCGCATGAAGAGCATGTTGTACCTTTGAGTTTAGCCTTAACTATTATGAGCAAAGGTAACCGAACTTAGTGAGTATATATTTTACTGTAAGATACAGTGATCTTAGGCTTTGACGTCTCCCAAGGATGGATCACAGTAGATCCTAGCATAGCATAGCAGGTCACAGTAGACCCTAGTAGGGCTCTAAGAGGTTGCAGTAGACTCAGGGGTCACAGTAGATCCCACAGAGTTACATAGAGCCCCTAGTTATAGTATGATGATTCTCTGGTGAGATAACAGCCTGAGATAGTTTTTACAAAGCAGTTAGTCTCAGAGACCAGTACAGTTTCAGCTAGCCTTTTTTCTTAAAGACTACAGACCTCTTGAGCCTAGTAGACCGTTGCCATAGAGATACGAAGAATTTACTTAGACAGTTAGACCACTGACTAGATCCTTTTAGAGATGAGCATAGTGTATAGGATGTGAAAAGTAAAAAATTAGCTTTCCAGAGTTAAAGATAGATAAACCAATACCCAACAGATATTAGCCCTGACTGAGGGATAGAGAGATTCGTCACATGCTAACTTATGTATTTAGAAAGGGGTCAGGTGCAATTTTACATGAGGTAAGTGGTACAATATATCTCCAGTGAGCAAAACTATGAGAATACCTAACATCCCACTAGAGCTCAATAGTAGTTAGTGGTAATTGCTTTTTCGGTGCCAATATGAGACACACATATTAGGCCTATTAGTATTAAATAAGGGACTATAAAAAGCCACTATTAGTGAGTAAAGAAAGTGAGAAAAAGTCTCATCCTATAGAGAAACTGGGATCATTAAAAGTAGAAACTCTTTAAAGGATTCGTAATCCTAGTATGTAATTAAGATATAAGGCCTGTACTAGAAAGAAATGTGAATTGCAATCATGGGATGAGCTAGTAAGAAAGAACGCAGAGATAACCAGTGGACGGTACATGTAAATAAGTAAACAGATAGACAGAAAGCTCCTATGGTTGAAATGATCAGAAAGATGATGAGACTTTATGACAAGCCATTGGGAGAGGATATGGGAGGCGTGATATGAAATAAGTTACCTCCCAAGATATGTGAATAAGTCCACTGAAAGAAATGTTAACCTCTACAATCGGGTTAAGACTAACCCGATATGATTAGTAAGCTTTCCTAGGATCAGCCTCCAGAGTTAGAAATTTCTTTCCCTTATGAAAAGAATTAGCTAGTATCTTATAATAATAGAGCCTTCATTAAGGGCTAGTAATGAATATCCCCTGGTTGAAAGAAAATTCAAATGAGTGAAATCGCTGAGAAAAATGTATAGAACTAGGAAGAAGGGAAGGAAAAGAGCAGTTAACCAGAAAAGAAAAGAGTAAGAAGAAAATATACCCCAAATTTTGAGTACAAAATTTATTTAAAAGGGGAGAAATGTAACATCTTATTCTCTGAAAACGTGAGAAACATAAAATACAGTTTCTCTATCAACGAATGAAATTCACCGGATATAAAAGGAAGTTCCTTAAAATGAGTTAGTTAAGGTCCCAAAAAAATTGGGAAGCATTCTAGACTCCTAAAAATAAGAATCTCAGACTCAGATGGAAAGAAAAATGGAGTTAGAATGAAGAAACAAAATTTGATAAAAAACTTATAAAACATAATAGCATTTTTGTAATTTTTAGTAAATTTTGAAATTCACATAGAAGGGCTTTCTAAATGAAAGTTTTAAGTTTTTCAAGGTTCTCAGAGGCCCTAAAATTCATGGGAAGTCATGGGATAATTAAATCCCCTCTAGTGGACATTTTTCAACGTCGGTGCACTCGAACTTTGACGGATTTGTTCGTGAAAGTTTTAGCTCTGATTTGAGTGATTCCAAAAGTATTTTACTAAATTGGAAACCTAAATTTTATAATGGAAAATAAATTTCTCAAAAAGGAGCTAAAATGAGTTAGAAAAGAAAATGCCAAAAACGAAAGGTAAAATTAGAATTTTTGAAAAAGTGGAAGCTTCTTGAACACACTTTAAGTTTCTTATTTTTTTCTCCCCTTCATTTGCATGACCTATTCTGCATAAAAACTAGAGAAAACACCAGCTCTCTTAGTCACACCATGGAGGAGAAGAAAGGAGGAGAAAAGACAAGGAAAAGGTAAGGGATTTCATGAATTTTCATGCTCCTTCTTCTTCTAAACTTGTTCCTTTCCTTTTGAGCTTTCTTCCTATGATTATAATGAAGTTTATAAATCTATTTTAAGGGAGAAATTAAGGGAAAATTTGGATTTGAAGGGAGGAGCTCAAAGAAGACAAGATTCAAGTGAGAAAAAGTAAGAAAACAAGGTAATTTCTTCTTCCTTGGTTAATATCTCTTCCTCCCCTTCCTCCACCATTTCGTCCCACTTAAGAAACCCTAAGAGGGTTTGATTTTTAGGTAGAACTAAGGGTGATTCTAAGGAAAAAAAAGGTATGGAGATTAAGAATATGCAAAGGGAATTAACAAAAAATCATGGAATTTCAAGATGCAATTTCTAGGGTTTTAAGTGCATCTTGTAAAATATGATTTTGTACAATGATTCCTAGGCCTAAATAAGAGTTTAATTGAGCTTCTAAGATCCATAGAAGTTTTCCCATGTGCTTCTCCCCCTGAGAAAACAAAGCAAGCTCCATGGAACCCATTATGCTCAATTGTCTCGGCCAAGAAGGGTTACCATAGCTAGGGAGAGTTTTAAATTTTTCTAAACCCATTTTTGAGTCATATATGATGAATGAATATGAGGGGAAGCCTTAAGAGAAATTTAGAAATCATAGAAAGTGAGTTAGTACTTTATGTTCCATAATATGACCTAAAGAAGCAACATGTAATGAGGCTCTTGGTTTTGATTGTGTGATGACTCCAAGAGGCTTAAAAGGAGCCAAGAATCATATTCGAAAGAAAAGAAAGGAGCCTAAAATTTATTTGAGGGGTGTTGCTTCATTAGATGCAATTATGGAACCATAATGAGGTTTATAGATCAAGGTAGTATCTAAGCAAGTTGTGTGGCCATAGAACTAATTCTATGAACTTAATTGGCTTCTATAAATTGTGTTTAGGCCAAGAAAAATTATCCCCATACTTTTGTGTGTGTGTGTGGGTGAAAGAGAGAGCTAGGATTCAAGAGAAAAAGTGTGTAATTGTATCCAAGGTAGCTCTCTCCACCTTCTCTCATGCATGATTGCTTGCTTTACTTGTCTTTGAATGTGCTATATATATTTCAAGCCATGAAAAATGTTCTAGCATGAGCTCTTACTCCATGGTACCATGATGATGCATTATATTTTCCAAATGATGTTTATGATGTTTGCCTTGGTTTACTTGAGTGTGGTGAGGCCAAGAACCCTTAGCCATGGTGAGGATGAGCCAAGAACCCTTAAGATTGGTTGAGACAAAGTAAAGAGCCTCCTAAAGGTGAGGTTGACTCTTAAGAGTATGGTTAAGTCCAAGAACCTCTTAAAGAATAGGTGAGGCAAGTCCAAAATCCAAAAGTAAATGGGTAAGGCCAATCCACTTGCTTAGCAAGCCTATGTATGCTATGTATGACTTTTTCAAATACTAAGAATGCTTCTTGAATAATTGCACATGTCCATATGCCATGCATGCATTTGTAAGACTTGTTTTGCATACTTTATGTATGATTGAATGGGAGATGAGGTATTGGGATTCTTTGAATCTCATCCCCTCCTCTCCAATGTTCTAACATGCTAGGTGGACCAAGAGACCAAGGAAATGGAAGCCAACTACATGAGAAATGAATGCATGACACTAAAGTGTTGGAATTTTGTTCTTTAAGGCTATGTTGATGTCAAGTGATGTAAGCCATTGTGGTATATGGTCTATGGCCTCTTGAACATGTATAATTATATTAATATGTGATGTATAAATGAGAGGATATGTTATGTGAATGCTAGAATGTGATTTGAGTATGTAATGGCAAATTGTGCTTCTTGAAAGTTTAATGCAAGCATGTATAAATGCAAGTGAGATGACCAAATTGAGAGGCATGAGGTTTGGGACCATTTGAGCAGCTTACACAAGTCCTAATTATGCTTTTAGACTTGCCCAAGAGGTACCAAATACCAAAGAAAGCCATTTGGATATTTTGGTATCCTATGTGGAGTCAAAATTAACCATATTGGGACCCTATATCACTTTTTGTCCAAATGAGCTCTTCTTGATCTAAGGTCTAGCAATAAATTAGAGCTTGTTGAGAGCTTTTTAGGAAGCTAAAAAATAGAATTTTTTGAGGTCTAAAGAATATTTGATAAATTTTCAAAGTTGGAAAAAATTTGGTCATGCCATTGTTCACTCATGTCCAAAAATAAAATCTGTCACACAGGGCTCAAATGATGTCTAATTGCCACAAAATGTTATACGAAGAAACTAGAAATTCTCAGTGATGTGTGCCACTGGAAGCACCTCATTTGGAGCTCTAAAAAGGGAAATATGAATTTTTAAATATTCTATCCAATACCAGGCGCTCTAGGCAACCTCAAGTACTGTTTGATTAGGTTTCAAGGTCTGGACGTATTTGAACTGGTTTGAAGTTATTTTTTCTCTCTAGCGAATATCCATAGCTTTCTAGCTTGGTATCATATGCATATATTTGATTTTTTTAAAATTAATTATACATTTTTGAAGTTTGCTATAGAATTCTATGACAACACCAGTGGATAGCCTGACCTTTGGACCATTTCAAATGTCAAACATCTTCTATGTTATGTTTCATGGTCTGAACATATTTTTAGCATAATATAGACATGTGTAGCTTTCCAGAATGGCTAAGAATGCTTAATTTCAATTTTTTTAGAAATAGTTATGATTTTCCAAAATTTATGACAAAAAAGCTAAAATTCTGTCCGAAATTACTCCATGAGATTTCATGCGTCCCTTTGCTTTGCATGACCTCTAGGAAAATTTTTATGATGGAAATGGCTTGTATTCATGTATTTAAATATGAGAATATGATATATGGGTCCATATGGCCTATAGGACTTCGGACGAAAAATTTTACCCGTAGAGAAACGTAACTTATCTATAAAATGGAATGACATTATGTTGCCTCCTATAGAACAAGCATGAAATGAGGTATGAGAATTGTATGAATTGAGTCTTAAAAGTATGGTGTTACATTCACCATACCGTTTTCCACCATTTTTTCTGCATCACCCACTTCTGTTCATGGTGTCTTCTTTCCCCAAGTAAGCTTAAGCTTGTCGATCCCAAGAATCAAAGGTATAGTTTAAAGATCATTGAAACTAGTCTTCATAGTTACTGATTCTATGCATATAATTGAATTTGTGTTACTTCACCCATTAGGTTGTGATGTTTTAGGTCTAAGAAATTAAAGTAATGCTTTGATGATATTTTTTAGATTTTGGGAAAGGTTTGGTTGTTGATTTTCTTGATTTCTGATCTAGCTTTTTTTTTTTATTTTAATTTTAATTTTAAATTTTTGACTATTTTATGCTAGATGAGATTGAATATTATCAAATATAATTGGTGTGTCTTGGTGTTCAAATATCACTTTCCTTGCTTCATTTTCAATTCTATTTAGATATCCCAAAATGTTACTTCAACATGTGTTATTGTCCTGGGTTGCTTAAATTGATTCTAACATGGCATTCTAATTGTTAATATAGCTTTAAATGCTCAAGTGCTTGGGGGAAATGGCTAGTCTAATATGTATAAGTGGTTTTCTATTTCTTGATACTTCCTTTGATCATCTTGATGAGTTTATTTTCTAGCTTATTAACCCTTTCCTTTATTTATGACTAACACTAACTAACGGTAGTTAGCAAATTAACTAAAATAAATAAAATATTAACTAAGACAATGCTAAAATGGGAAACTGATTTGTAGAATTTAAACTAATAGGAATTAATGGGAAAAGAAACATAAATTAAACTATTGAAATTGAATGAATTTTTGGCTATGTTTTAGGAAACATTTTGGATTTTTTTTTTGTTGGAGAGGTTTGATAGCGCTATGGTGCTCCAAAGAACTGTTATTGTTCAACAATCACTGTGAGTAGATTATAAAGCTTGATACTTTATTTTTTTGTGTAGCCTTAGGATAGGCTTCGTAGGGAGTTGTGCAAATATTTTGGATATTAAATCTTTTAGATTTTGTTATGTTACAATGTGATTGTTATTATGTTGAAGTTGAAATTGTATGCTACTCTGAGTGATAAATTGTAATAAAATACTGGCTTAATTTGATGATTCTGAACTATGATAACATTCTAATTTTGAATCTTCTAAATATTTTAAATATGAATATATGGATTTAGATTTCTTTAGGAAGCTACCTAGCATAAAACCCTACCACTAACAGCAGTATTTGTTAGCCTTGGTACACCTCGATCTGAACTCTAGCTAGTAGGGGTGTTGATAGCCCTATGTGTAGGCCACCATACGTGGATTTATGCTAATTATTGTGAATTGTTTACTCTGTGTTTGTAGTTACTTACCCTCATGAGCTATGTGCTTGGCGTCTGTTCTATTTTGGTTTTTAACTAGATGCTTCTTATACTAATTTGCTCAATGACCTCAAAGTAAGAACTTTATTTGAAGTGTTCATTGTAACTATGCCACAAACATTGAATTATTTGTATATTGGCATTGTTATTTCATATCATTAGTGAATTATTTTATTCCTATTATTATTTAAAATAATCTGAAATCATGATTGTTTATTGACTCTCAATGTGAATAACGATTTCAAGAAACTCGGTACCCGCTCGTCCCTTTAGTTATCATGCTTTATTTTCTATTCACTAAGTACTGCGGCTCATTTCATTATTTATTTTTGTAGATAGGAGACTTGTATCCAATGCTCCTTTGATGTAATTGTGGAAAGTCATGAGAGATGGGCTAACGGTCAGTCTATTTGTTATTAATGAACTAGTCTTTTATGTGTATTGTTGCACCTTAGAGTTTGCTCCATAGATTACAACAGAATCCTTACCGTGCTAGTTATGTTTTTATATTGATTGATAGAAAAGAACGAAGCTCTCTTGTTGTAGGTTCAATTGAATCAGTTGTAGATAATCCAAGATGTTCTAATTTTAAGGGAAATTTTGTCCCATTCTTATAACAAACTAATTGTGATTTATATATAAAATATAGTTTAGTCGTGGAATTGTGATCCTAGTAAGGATAAAGCAAATTTATGAGATGGTATTCTAAATTGAGAATATCATATAAAAATTTAATCACGCATTAGAATTTTATAGGATTAGTGTGTTTGTTAGGCTTACGGGTGCAAGTTCTCCTTGTGTCTCGTGCTAACCGTGTCTCATTTGGGGCATGACAATTGTTCTTGTGGAGCAAGTGTTCTTCGGTGGGATTCCAATTATTATTATAAAACCTAAGCATAATCATAATTGAGATGTAACACCATAATTCTAGAACTCATCTCATGCCATTTGTAGGTTCATTTCATCTCATCGCATGGATCATATGCACTCATCCATCTCATCCTCATATTTAATTACAAAAATACAACTTATAGCCATCCAGGGAAGTGGCCTAAAACTCGTGCAAGTGGATGGAGAACATGAAATTCAAGAGTGCAACCTCGGCTAGAATTTCTAGATTACTGTCATAAAATTTGAAAAATCATAACTAATTTTAGAAAAATATAAATTATAAATTCTTTATCATTATGAAAAGTTACAGATGTCTACCTTATGCTAAAATCAACAGGGGCTGCTAGTCATTGGAAATTGATAGAACAGTACCAGAGGTTAACTATCATCCCTGGTACTAACCTCCAACTTCAAAAATTCATATCTCTCTGTTTAGTTTTTCAATTGGGGTGATCTCGGTGGACATGGAAAGCTTATCATGTCTAGTTTATGGCTATAAAATTTCATGAGTATTGGATATCATTTGACTAACGAATGACATAACCAACATTTTTGATCATATGAATAGTGTCTGCATCAGTTTAGCAGAAAAATGTCAATTTTAAAAATTCGTAATTAATTCCATAAAGCTCTAAATAATTTAGTCTTTAGCTTCTCAAAAATCTATGGATATGATCTACATGTTTGCCAAATTTCATGGGCAAATTCGTTCATTTAGTCAGACCTTGACATTGGGTTGCAAAATGACTCATTTTGTGTCACCAAAAGGGTTCAAATGGTCCATTTTGAGTTCTAAAGCAACCATGACCACTTGAGCACGTGAGAATGCACCAAAATGACCTTTTAAACTTTCCTCAAAGGTGTATAAATCCAAAATTTGAAAAATTACTTTCTCACCCTATGCCATACACAAAATCATAGAGGGGCTTTAACTTGGGGCTTCTCATGGTTTTCAGGGTCTTTGAGAGCTTTGGGCAATTTAAATTTTCAATTTAAAAATCTCTTCTATGTGTTTTTCCAAAATTTGCACATATTTATGAAAATGCTATTACATTTCGTCAATTTTCGTCATAATTTGTTTTATCATCCTAACTCTATTTTTCTTTCTATCTGAACCTAAGATTATTATTTTTAGGAGCTTAAGACACTATCCAAATTTTTTGACACATTATTTAGCTCATTTTAGGGGATTTACATTTATACCACCCATTTCGTCATTTTATGGAATTCACCATTTGTTACATTATTGATGGCTAATCAACCAGCTACAAGTGTCTAACTATAGTGAGAAATCAATTGATGACTTCAATCCTTGTTTTTCAAGTGAAAGATGAATAAGGGACATGAATTTTTAAAGATAGCTCCTCCTAGCTAGGTCTTAAATATAGTTTAGTCTAAGAAATTGAGGTTCTGAACAATGATATGAATGAAAATGGACAATTATATAACTAGATTGTGACTGTAAATATTACCTAAAAATAATTTAATACATATACATATCTAATCAACATCGAACAACAATAAAAAGGCTATGAAAACTCTGGCTACAAATCTGTTAACTAACTACAAAACAAGTGTAAAATACTAACATAAACTAAAAATAAAGGCATAAAATAAATAAACAAAGCAAAAAGTAAAGAAAAGTGAATTGTGTGATAGCTCCTCGCAGTTTTTCTGTGTGTCTCTTTTTTCTTCCATCCCATTTATTGTATCTTCCATGGCTGGTAGCCACTCTCCACATCAAGCCAACACCCAGGTTTTGCACCTCTAATTGCTTTGTGACCTCCTCGTATTTGAAACAGAACATGCTGCACTCTAGCCTATAAAAACCACTTTGACTTGGTCATATTCCATATCCCTTTTCAGTGGATTTTCCATTTTCAATTGTTAAGGCTTTTGACTAATCGAATTCATTTACAAATTCGCTGTTTTTCTTTTCCTTCGACTAACTTGTCAGTGGCAACCTCAATAAATTAATTATGTTTTTAAGTACTAACACTTATATAAAATTAAATACCTTAAATTCTAATGTGTTAAATACATATATTTTAAATACCCCTTAATATTCAAAAGACTGAAATAAAAATGTCAATATTTCAAATATCTGTTAAATTTCAACCATTTAAAATTACCTTAAAGCTTAATCCATTTAATGTGAATACCAAAGAACCAAATTAGACACTTGATATCCAAAAGACCAAAATAAAAATAGTGATATATGAAATTTTTTTTTAAAATTAAACTTTTTCAATTTTTTACAATGTTGTTTAATCTATATAGCCGACCTCACGTAATAACAAAATGTTTACATTGTTGTTGTTGTTGAACTTTTTGGACTTAAGTTAAAGCAGTTTTCAGGGAAGACTCAAGGAGCCAAACACTAGACTGAATTGGATACCGCTGCAAACATCAGGTGTCATTGCTTTTTGGATTATTTTTACCCTTTGTATAAAATTTGTGCCAATTATAGACTGGAGCAATTTTAAGCTTTACACTTTGCATGCCAAGTTTGACTTGGCAAACTCTAAAATATTTGGCGGTAGTTTTTTGGGCAATACGCGATGTAGTATAGAAATATGGGCAAATACTTTTCTTTTTCTACTGATGCAAGCATATGTAAGAGATATATAACACCCTTTTAACACACATTTAATTGTATTTTGTGCAGGCGTATCTGATACGACCAACATATATGACTAATTCTAGATTGATCTTTAGTTGGTCTCAAGTGATTTTGGAAAAAAAATATAACTTTTTATTCTTTAAAAATACATTATTCTACTATTTAATATCTGAATTTTATTATTAGATAATTTAGTGTCTAGAAATTTTTTATTGGCTATTCGTTATTCCCTGCCAATAAAAACAAAAACATTTTAAACGTATATACTCTAAAACCTAATTACAAATAACGTGTCAAATATTTTTAAGAATTGAATCATGTAACAATAAGATTCACAAGCCAAATAGTGGAGATACAAGAACAAAAAGTGTATTTTCACTGGACTTTATATATAGAATTAATTTAACAACATTCTTTGTTGACTAATTAATTAATTAACTGTTGTGAGACTGGCAGCCCAATGTTCCAAATATACTACATCACCCATTATAAATAGCTTAAACTTACAAAGTAATAACACACTAAGCTGGTCTCTCCAACCCCTATTAACTACTTGATCAGCTCTATCTCTCTCTTTCATTTCCCTCCATTATGGCTCCACCTACAGTCACCAATGATTCCGCCGAGAACTACGAAAGATTGAAAGAGGTGAAGCAATTTGATGAGTCCAAGGCTGGAGTTAAAGGCCTTGCTGACTCCGGCATCACCACGATCCCCAGCATCTTCGTTAACCCACCCGAAGTCTTAGCCACCCTCAAACCCTCTCCCTACACCGGGGCCGAAATCCCAACGATTGATCTCTCTGGCATCGACTCCCCGGACCGTCGGCTTGCAGTGGTGGACCAAATCAAGCGTGCAGCCTCTACCGTGGGCTTCTTCCAGGTGATCAACCACGGTGTCCCGCTTGAAGTCTTAGACGGCGCCATCTCCGCCATGAAGGCGGTCCACGAGCTCCCGGCTGAGGTCAAGGCGCCACTCTTCCGGAGAGCGATAGAGGGGGTGTCCATCCTGTCTAACATGGACTTGTACCATTCTAAAGCTGCATACTGGAGGGACACGCTACTGATTCATTTCAGTCCCACGCCGTTTAACCCGGCTGACATTCCAGAGGTGGGCAGGGAGCAGTTGATTGAGTATAATCGGAAAACTGTGCCGGTGGCGGAGCTGTTACTGGAATTGCTGAGTGAAGGGCTAGGGTTAAGCAGAGGAAGGTTTAAGGAGCTGACATTCGGGGAAGCCGTAACTCTGTCGGGTCACTACTACCCGTATTGCCCTCAGCCGGACCTAACGATCGGGTTTCGGTCCCATACGGATCCAGGGGTGTTGACGTTACTGCTACAGGACCACATGGGAGGGCTGCAGGTGAAGTACAAGGAAGGTTGGGTGGACGTGAAACCAGTCCCTGAAGCCCTAGTCGTCAACATTGGAGATTTGCTTCAGGTATTGAACTTTCCTTTCGTAGTCAACAAAGCATGTTATTCTGAATGAAGTATTTTGGTACAGTTTTAAAGATTTTTTATCATATTTTTTTCAAAAAATGTGATAAATAAATAATTTTTTTAGACAAAGTATATGGGGTCTTATTGATCATAGTTTGTAAAACCAAATTAAAATATGATTTGCTATTTTTTAATGTTAAAATATGATTTGATATTTTTAAAAAAGTATAATAATTAAATCCCACTTAAAATACTCAAGACATGTTATATATAGATTTTAAAATAACGTCTTTCAAAAAGTTAATTAACTATCCATACTATACCTATTTCAAAAAATTTATTGGGTCTCAACCAATATAATATAATAATTTAATTGTAAAATTGCACATATATGATCCAAGAGTTGTAATTAGATTAAAAAATGAACTCATTTATCTTAATATTCTGGGTGAAATATAATCTCCTGATAGGTTATCTAGATTAACCAGTAAAAGACAGGCAAATGAATACGTCATCAGTGAGATACTCTAAAAGTAAATTATAACTTGTCCAAATATTAAGCTTATGCCGTCGGGAGTCCAGATTTGTCTAGAGAGATAATAGGTCAAATCCATATATATCGTGAAACTTTAAATATGCCATTTTTTTTGACAGATAATTTCCAATGAGAATTATAAGAGCGTGGACCACAGAGTGTTGGCTAGTGCTTCTCGTGAGCCAAGAGTTTCAATAGCGACATTCTTCAACCCAGGTGCAGCTGAGAATTTGTATGGACCGCTGGAAGAGCTGATATCAGCCGAGAAACCACCACGTTATCGACGTGTCACATACAAGGATTACATGCACAAATTTTTCAACAAAGAAGTGGATAACAAATCACAGACAGATTACTTCAGGAACTGAATACTACGGGACCAAGTTATATTAATAAAAAATAATTTACAAGTTACGCAAGTTTGATTGCTTGTGCATGTTAGTATGTATCATAGCCAAAACAAGTGGGTTGGTTCTGTTCAGAAGGGTTTTAGTATTGAAAATTTTTATTTCTTAGTGTTTTGCCTAAGATCAAGTGGAATATAAAGCAAGGCTGAGAGGTATGTGTGTCACGTAAACTTTATTTGCTCAGGTGTGAACGTATATACTTTGTACCGAACTTTGTATAAGTTTGTATTAATTAATAATTAAATAAATATATTTTGAGAATATATGCATATACACACATGTATGTGTAAAGCAAAGACTTACACATAGGGATAAAGGTATAACATTAATAACATTCTCCACGGGGTACGGTGTACACACACATTAGAGTAACTAAATACCAAAGAATATTAATCATATATCTCTCCAAAATCTCAAAACTAATTCATTAAACGTCATAATTTAGAATAGGAAATTAGACATGTTAATATTTTGATTAAATATCATCAAAACCAAAAGCAACAAAGTGATGCTCCTAAAATCTTTCTCGTAGCCGATCAATTGGCTAAGCTTGATCAAAGCTGTTTAAAATTTGCTAAATAATAATGAGTTTAATGTTTCCTTAAGTTCTTGTAATACACTAGTTGGACCAAGGGGTAAAATCACATAGGAGTGTCGTCGTAAGATTATAAGTTCAAAACTATTGGAATATATATGGCTCATTTGTGATGAGCTAACCTATAAGCTGACCTGATAATCTAGTTAAATTAATTAATTA
Source organism: Erythrophleum ivorense (assembly GCA_026724425.1). Taxonomy (NCBI): domain Eukaryota; kingdom Viridiplantae; phylum Streptophyta; class Magnoliopsida; order Fabales; family Fabaceae; genus Erythrophleum; species Erythrophleum ivorense. The sequence goes on along the minus strand of JAIUCV010000002.1, from coordinate 44,486,433 downwards.
AATAATAACTATTTCAAAAAATAAATAAATAAACAGATAGAGTATTATAATTAATTTTGAATTTTTAAATTAAAGAATCGATCCTAAAAATTGTTGCAATGGCAATAAATGCAACGGCTCTATTGCTGGAAGTAGAAGCTCCGTTGACACTTTTCTACGATGGTTTTCAAGCACTGCGTGCCGAACAAAATGTTGTAGTGAAAAAGATGTTCTACAGATTAATAAAATGTGATAAAGTTCAAACAAATAGATGAAATGCTGACATAATATTCACATCAATAATAAATTGATGATCTTAATAATTCTTAAAGCATTCATAACTATTTATATTTTCATGTGGACTAAATAATGTAGAATCATTCTGGAAATATTGTCTTGTAATCTCCCTGAAAATTTTAACTCTGTCAAGCCAAATAATTTTCAATGTTATTAATTAGCTTTCTATTTGTGCTAAAAAATGAAGTATATACAAATCATTAAACTCTAAAGATTATTAATTAGGAAATTCGAATTTGTGGTCAGTTTTTTTATGGAATAATATAATAACAAACCTCATATTTGAACAAACCTTGCCATATGTAGTTGACATATGGGAACTCCATAACAAGTTGCATTTGACAAATGGCAAGCTTACCACTACTCTACAATAACCAATAGTGTAAAAGTATAGCTTTACTTAATGATTTTGCTTTATTACTTTGACAGTGATTATGAATAGTTGAATTTATTTTTTAAATTTTAGACAATTGTTTTGTCTGTTACTATTTTGCACTTTTTTATTTTATCCTTTTAAGTACAGGTAGAACTTGTAATCTTTTGTCCAAATCACTACCCTTTATAAATTATATCAATCACTAGCTTAATTAAATTGAAAATGACAAGTAGTTTCACATGACCAGTTAGGGGAAATGTCAGAATCCTTATCTGATTTGCGCTATAAATTTCAACAACCTAAACACATATTCAAATTAAAGTAATTTGACTTGCCATTCCTTGCTACACCAGAGGATGTGATAAAATAAAGGCAAGAAAAAAAACGAATGTAAATATCATTTACAATCATCACAACTATAAATTCTATAAAGGTTACAATTTTGATTTTGATTCCTAAAATATATTTAAAGTTTTATATTAATTCTTGAAATATTTGTTAAATAAGTCAATAAGTTTTCAATTTCTCTCTCTCAAGTAGCAAGCTCTTGGGTTTCCTACTTCTTGAGCGCAGAGAGGGAGAGAGAAGATAAGTTTATGACTGGTTCTCAATTGGCAAAATAAACAGCACACAAGTACTGAAAATATATATATATATATATATATATATATCACGTTTCGTGCCACGGTTAGAGTTAATGAAAGTCAGTCAATTATTGGAGTTAGAAATTAGGATTTACTTTGTATCACCCACAGTCAATTCCAGCAAAGGGGATGGGTGCTCTGATTGTCGAAGAAGGTTAGAGGTGATTTTTGAACCGCTTTTTTTTTTTCTTTTCTTTTTTATAAATAAACTGTCCAGATACACCATGTGTTGTCTCATGGGGTAAATGAACTTGTTTCACGTCAAACTCTGTAAGGGGGAAAAGGCTTTAGCTCATGACCTGTGATGGTACTGTAGAGGGTATTTTTTTCATTTTTATAATTAAAGAGAGTATTTATGAATGGTTCAAAATTAAAGGAAAGTGTTTGTATTTTTTTTTAAATACAGTATCAATATGGTTTTAACTATATATGAGTGATGATTTCATGAATTCGATCCACCATGAATTTTAATACTGACAGAATAATTATTCAATATAAAATAATTAATTTTATGTTTAATTACTTAAAATATTAAGATATTTGGTCATTAATCTTAATAGAATTTATTAATTTTTGTGTGACTAAAAAAATATAATTCTATATAAACAAATTTTAATAAGATTTTTTTTAGTGTGATTAATAAATATAATTGTTATAATAAATTTAATAAAATGGATAAAAAATTATTTTATACTTAGTAATTATTTTATTATTGTTAAAGTTCGGACTCATCTCTATGAAATCATCAATCTGTTAAGAAAAAAAATCAAATAGAAATAGTCAACATTGAATCGGTAATCTTACATCACACGACGTGTAACATAAAACAATTAATTCATATACAAAAATAATTGTCACAAAATGACGTATTTTGGGGTGAAAATTTGTCACAAGAACGGCACTATTTTCGACTCCCAAAAATGATGTATATGATTTTATAAAACTTTTGAATATAGCTAATCTGTGATTTTCATTTGGTCGCGGTGGATTTAAACCTAAAAAATTTAATTTGACTGGGAAATATCGTATATTTTAATTACATATAAGGCTGAGATTGTCAGTTTTATGTTTGAAAAAGGCAAAGTGATGATTTGTAAGAGAGTTATGCCTTTCGAGTCTAATACTGTCTGAAAAGAGTCAAAAGAGAGAAAAATGAAAGTTCTTTTAAAATAACCATATTAAATAGTTTTTTAATTTAAGTTGAATAAATTGTTAGTTCGAGTAAGCATATTTGTTTAGAAATGACGGATTGCGGGGTACTTATTTATAGCAAAATGATCTTTTCCAATTTCTCTATCCCAATAGTTAGGACTAGAATTACAAAACAAACTCTGGCTATCCCCGCCCCCCCCCCCCCCCCCCCCCAAAAAACAAAAAAGCAAATTCACTATAATCTATGGAAGAAGACGATGAAGAGAGAATTTTCTTCATTGTTCTCTGTACTTCTCTTCTTTTATTTTTATTTTTTTGTGTATTCTCTCTTTCTATGAAGAAGAGAGATTCTTATATTTTTGTATGTTAAAAATTGTACATTGCTCAACTCCCTTCTATTAGTTTTTTCTACTATAAAAATTGTAACCCACAAAATTGGTATTTTAAATTCAAATAAAATTAATTTAAATAATATTAGTATGATGCCTCTCTTATTTCATAAGAGTATAGGTCAATTTGATTTATCAACATTGTATAGATTTTGATCTGAACACATATTTTATCTAACCCAAATTCTACCCTTTTGCTCACTTCTCTTAGCAACTAGAAGAGAATTTGCATCTTCCTACAACTATTATGGATGGTAGAAATCCATAGTTAGTTCCATAGATATTTATGTGTTTGGATATCATCTTGATCTTCTTTTTCTTTTTGTTGAGGTGACACATTTCTATTCAGTATTCTTTCTTTGCAACACTGGTACTTTGGCTATCTCACATGGCAAACACAAATGTCTCATCTTTGCTTGCATTTCATGAGTGCAAAAGATGATTGCTCATGAGAGAGAGCCAACTTTATCAACTTGTATGACATACTATTATTATGTATATGATATCTTTAATTGTGACATAATACATCTATTTAATCAGCATTGAAGTTGTACATAAGTCGTGATACTATTTTTCTATATATATCAAGAGATTTTACGTCTTTCTCATGCATATCACTAGGTATGAGTTTTGTCAAGGGATTAACTAAATGTAGACATATTATTGAGTAATTCTCTTCTGTGCCATTGCATCTCTTTCATTTTCATGTCTATGTGCTTAGTTTTGTTATGATACTTAGGTTCTTTAATGTAGGCTATGGCTTTTGGTCAACCATAATTGATCAATATTTGACTAAATGTTCTACCAATAATCCGCAAGGGTTTCATAATCTTTTTCAACCATATAGCCTTTTGTGTCCTTGAACATGTAATAAACTCTACTTCTATGGTGAATGACTATGCATATCTGCTTCTTGTTGCTCCAAGATATGATATCATTATTTAACAAGAATGTATGTCTAGAAGTTAACTTTCATGCATCTAGATCTCTTCCCCATTTCACATTGGAGCATATTTTCAAATACAAACACTTAACAATATAGTACATAGTTTATAGTGTCCTTCAAGTATCTTACGATTCTTTTAACAACATTGTAAATCTATTAACTAGGATTTAACTAGTATTGGTTTATAAGGCTCATTGTTGATAAATGTCTGACCTCGTACACAACATTACATCTGTAACAACCCTAACTACTAATTATGATAATTAACCATAATTAACTCTTAATCTCTTTTGGGTGAGTTAAACATTATTAATAATTCATTAGAAGTGGAAATACAAGGGAATTTTGAATCTTATTATTCTTGGGAATCATTATTTAGAGAACGAAGCAATTTAAGCCTATAAGGGATTTAAATTATCAAACAAGTCCTTCGATTCATGTTGCCACTAATTCTACACTCACAAAACCCTCTTATAATCATTCCCAAGCCATTACATACCATTAAATCAAGAAAACTAAGTTTTAAAGGCTAAAAATAAGAGTTTGTTATTTAAGGCAGTGACTTAGATGTCTTCACTGCGGCTAAGTTAGCTATTGAAACCTAAAAATTAAATTATTGGACTTGTGTCACAACTTGGTATACTTGTGCTATGACTTAACTTGTTTTTAGAGCTCAAAAACAAAAATTATATGACCTTCACCATGGCCAAGGCCTTCTGCGCTACTGCAACGTTACTCTCAGGAATTTCCTATTCCCTAAAACTTGATTCTCGCTACGGCCTAAACCCTTCACACTGTGGCAAGGTTCCTTTTTAGAGGCAATGAGAGACCTTATTGGAACTCTCCCAAGTATTTCTCCTGACGCTGTTCGCGATGAGCTCCCCTCATGTAGCAATAAGATTACTCTCGGGTACCCCTTGGACTTAAATTTCCCATCTTGCACTGTGACTTAGCCTTCTGTGCTGCAGTGCTCTAAGCATCTAGATGACTCTTGGCCATGACAAACAATTTTTGGCTGTGAATCATTTCCCTCATATCCTATTCTCTCTTTTCCTTATTCCTTATTCCTTAGCCATTTACCACTAACCCTAGATGAATTCTAAGACCTCTCTAGCCAACATACATGGTTCTCTAGACTTTCCAACTTCCAAATACCAGGATTCACTAATCCTCATTATTTAAAGACTTAGGGCAAATTCCCATTACGTGATTACTATCACATATCAACATATCTACATATTATGGCAGCGTTAGGTACCTAAAGTCCTAATAACATCATTTAAAGGGCATTCCAACAGAGATTTCAGACAATAGTATTCAAGTTAAACATTCATGACAAGGCTTAATTGCGTACTCAAATGATAGGTTATGATTTGTAATCACTAACAATCCATATCAAAACATAATTAAGTATATACATCATAGTCTAACTACCATAAGGTCTACTTGCCTAATGAATTCCATCTTAGTTATAGAATCTCAAAAGCCTACACTTAGCAATATAAGTACATCATGATGCTATGCAAAATGAATTACAAAAATGACGCATCTACTTAAAACAAAATGGCCTAGGTGTAGAAATCCCACACATAGCCTCAATTTATGGATATTCATCTACTTGTTTTCCTTTCCTTTCCTTACCTAAGGAACCTTCACTTGAAATTGTTAGCCCATAAAATAGGATGAGATATGAATCTCAGTAACCAATGGATAATTCCAAACATGTGTATAATTTAATCAACATAAATGCATTTTAACCAAATAAACATCATAACCATCCATCATATCATCCAATGAACTAGTTGGACTACCAATTACTACTATCCTACACTAGCAATTACATATGTCAATTTAATGGCCAATAATACAAGGAAAGACCTGTACACAATGCCGACTCCTTATTGAGGTTCGGTGCATTCATGAGTCTGATCATAACTTGGTGCTTGATTAAAGCACAATGCATGGGTGGCAGTTGTACCACAACTCCACCTAGGACTCGCTCACAGTTCACAAACAACAATCAAGTTGCCAACTAATCATTTAACATAGCAAAACATATTTATTCAACAAATATTAAATTAACAAAAGCACAAATGCAAGGAAATAAAATTCAAACCCTGGTTACCTCACTTAGTTGAATCAATTTTTGAAGCCAAAAGAAGTTTCCACACTCTAGAGGTCCTAAATTAAATCAAAACATATTCTTAGTCTTTATTTATAGCATAGATTAGATGCCAAGTAATTAAACTACTAAGAATTACCAAGGAGTCACTTACTTAATTACCAAGAAGTCCCAAATTTAGACTTGAACTTCACCCACACAAGGAACCATAATATTCTATTCCAAATTCTGGGCATTTTCTTGCACAATCAAAGCTCATTATGTAAGTTAGCTATTAGGGCCATTATTCAACAGATAATATATCAAAATGAGGAAAAAGATACTTACCTAATAATCCCCTTAGCCTTAACCTCTGAAAATTAATAAAGCAGCCACTAAAAAAGAAAGTTTTAGATTTGGTAATAAAGTAGAAATCCACTAAACTAGAAGTTATTTGGACCAAATTATAGAGGCAAATGAGAGGAATATGTTCTATATGCTCACCTTGGCTAGTTCTTCCTCTAGAAGTGCAAAATAGAACCAAACTATGATAAAACCTTAGCCTCCCTTTCAAGATGCGAAATGAAACTCTCCCTTAGCTGAAGAATGGTTTGTGTCTACATAATAAAGGTAGAAGAACTAAACATTTTAGGGTTTTAGATGGGTTTGGGCAGACCTAAAAGCCCATTATCCATGTGGGTTCAGAAATTGGTTTATTGGGCCAAGCTATATGGATTTATTTGAATTGGGTCTGCACAAGATTATAGTTAGGCTTCTAAGAAATGGAATTGGACCTTTTTATAACTAAGAGTGGGCTTCTATAATTGGCTCATGGCATAAATAAGTTGATCATAAGTCCCAAATTAAATGTCCATCTTTCCTCAATTAATTCCACTAATTAAATCCATAACCAAAATTAATATATCTTTAACTAACAATGACCCAAAAATGATTATTGTCTCGAGATGTCTAAAATAAATCTATTTCTTTAAAAATCCTTATTTTCTCTAATCTTCCCAAATCCCCATAATAATTCTTTAATTCTTCATGGCTCTTTCTTTTGGGGTGTTATAACATACATTATCCAACAACATTGGAATAAGGGACTTTTAACACAATTTCAACATCGATTCAATTTGAGGATATATCTCACAATTTAGACTATCACTTTTCACTACAAGGGTATTAATGGATTTGTAACCTTTCATATTGAATCACTAAAAGATTTTTCTACTTATAACTTTCTTTTGAGTAATTAGTTTCTCTAAGCAATTTTCTTATATCTTAACTATGTATTCTACTTTACCCATATCCTTCATCTCAAAATTCGAGGATAACTATTCTTTAATGATTATTAAAGAACTGAAACAATTCCTAGCTAATAGTATATTATTTACATAAAGGATAATATGATAATATCTCTTTGAAACCACTTAATGTAAATATAGTGATCTTCATTGATCATTTGAAAACTCATGAGAACTTACTACTCAATGAAATTCCAAATACCACTATTTAGATTATTGTTTTGGTGTGTAAATATATCTTTAGAGCCTACAAACATTGTACTTCATTCATTTCTTAATAAAATATATTAGTTGTAATATCTGGTCTTTTAAAATTCAAATCGAAATTGACGAGATAACAAAAGAGGATTCAAAATAGAATGAAATAGGGTTAAATAAGAATAGAATAATAATCTAAGCATCTAAAAATGAGTTAATAAAGCAAAAGATAGCCTGAAATTGGAGCCAAAGTGGCTAAATGAAATAAATTGAAAAGGTAGTGGTAAAATTGTAATTTTAGATAACTTTTTAGAAACTCAAATAGGGAAGTTTAAATAGTAAAATTAAGTTCTTTAAGGTTTTTAGAGACCATAAAAACCATGGAAACCATAAAAAAGATCAAAACCCTTCTTGTGTACAATTTAGGTTGTTAATTGACCCAAACTTTGACCAAGTAATTCAGGATGAATCTAAACCCTAGAAAATTGAAAGTAAATATTTTTTATAAATTAGAGGACCCAAATTTTCATATGGAAAAGAAAATTCTTAAAAAGGAGCTAAAACGAGCTTAAATGGAGGAAATGAAGTTGAAGGGCATTATGAAAATTTTTGAATTTATTATAAACCACCTCATTTCTTCCCTATTTCAGCCATGCTACCTTCCATTAATTAGAACCAACTTATTTTCCCTATAAACCAGTAGCTCAAGTTGCACTAAAGAAGGGAGAGAAAGGGAGGAAGAAAGGCTAAAGGTAGGTAAGCAATTTTTCTTTTTTCATGATGCACCTTTCACTAACTTTGTTATCTACTCTAAGCTCTCTCTCTTAGTGGTTTTAGTTTCTTAAAAGAGGTATTTTTCTCGCAGAACTTTTGGAAGAAGGAGAGGATTTGAGGAAACTAAGTGTAGCATCAAATTCTTCTCTTGATAAGCATTAAAATAAGGTATGTAACTTCATCAAATGTTTGCTTCACTTTACCTTCTTCTCTCTTTATGTTTGACCACTCTAAGGAGATCTATGAGGGGATTGGTTCTTGGCTAAAACATGATGGGATTAGGGCTTTAGAGACATGAGGAATTAGAATATGCAATTAAAATGCCATGAGAAGCTATGAAACACAACATAGGATAGTTAGGGTTTTAGTTGCACTAAAGGAGCTATGGAACCCTAGGAGCATAATTGAAGTCATATGAAAGTACAATTGGATTAAAGAGAAGCCAAGGAATGTTTTCATGCATTAAAATCCCAAATGCAACTGAAGAAGTAAGCTAACTTTAAACCTCTTTAACCAGGCATATGGTGGTTCAAATAGATTCCATTAGGGTCATATGGCACCTAGCGTATAAGAATTTAAGGCCTAGATGAAGAAAAACAAGAGTTGCCTCCTAATATGCTTATACTAGCTTCAAGTTGCATGTTTAACTTTAATGGAATTAAGTGTTAGTGATGAGACTTAAAATTAATTCAAATGGATTAATTTGCATTACAGATTGATGTTTGTTGGCCAATCTATTTTGAACTCACCTAATTGTGAGTGTCAAGTCAAGAAGAGCCAAGATAAGTGAACCAAGAAGTGGGTTAATGGCATTTTAGACCTTCACAAGCCCTAAGGTAAATTTATCTCTCCTTCTTGCATGCATATGAATGCTTAAATGAATTGAAATGCTTTTTTGTGTCATTGCTTGATGCATTCATGAGATATGTTTTATTGTGTTTGTCCAACATGAGCTATATGTGTATAACATGGCTATATGATGGCTCCTAACTCTCTATGGCATAGAATCGAGAGCAGTAGCTCTTCCTTGGCCCTGGATTGAGTTTAGTTAAGACTAAATAGTTTATGATAATGCATTTAAATTACATGAAGTATATGCATAGCATTATTGCCCCATATACATTGCATTTACACATAGTGTCTGTGCATGCATTGATTGGTTGCATTAGCTACTGAGATTCTTCTTGTAATCTCACCTATATGTTTGCACTAACTATTTCAATGTCACCATGCCAAAGCAAGAAAGTAGAAAAGAATTAGACTCTAGAAAGGATATGTAACGAACGTAATTTCTATAAAATGACAAAATGAGTTGTATAAAAGTAAGTCCTTTGAAATGAGCTAGATAAGTTCCCAAAAATTTGGGTAGAGTCCTAGGCTCCTAAAAATGATAATTCTACTCAAACGAAAAGAAAAATAGAGCTAAGATGGTGAAATAATTTGTGACAAAAACTGACGAAACGTAATGGCATTTTTATAAATAAGTGCAACTTTTAAAAAAATACATATGAGGGCTTTTTAAATGGAAAATTTGATTTGTCCAGGGTTCTCAGAGGCCCAAAAAATTATGGGAAGCCTCGAGACTGGTAAAGCCCCTCTGATATATGTTTTTCAATGACGATGAGTCCAAACTTTGATAAATTTATTCAGGAAGGTTTTAACTTTAATTTGAGTGATTCCACAAGCATTTTCTTAAATTGGGAATCTAAATTTTATAATGAAAAAGGTAATTCCCAAAAAGGAGCTAAAATGAAGCCGAAACAAAATTACCATTATGAAAGGACGAAATTAGAATTGAAAAAGTGTGTTTCTAGAAGCTCCCACACACTTCTCCCTTCTTCTCCCACCTTTTTAAGCACGAATTCCTCTGCCCAAATTACAGAAAAATAGCTGTTCCTTGAGGTGCACCAAGAGAGGAAGAAAAGGGAGAAGAAAAAAGCAAGAAAGGTAATGAAACTTGGAAAATTTCATACTTTTCCTTCTTTCAACTTTGCTCATCTTTTTCTAGGCTTTCTTTCTATGGTTTATTTGAGCTATTTGGTTCTATTTTTACCCAGAATATTAAGGGGGGAGTTTGAAATTTTTGAAGGGAAGCAAACCAAAGAGAAAGACTCTTGAAACTAAGTTGAAATCCAAGGTAATTCATGCTTTGAATTGTTTCTTCCCTTTGTTTCCCCTTACCTTAAGTTTCGGCCCTAAATAAAACCATATGAGGGGCTTTTTTGTTCAAAAACAAGAGAGGAACAAGGATTTTAGGGCATGGGAGATGGAATATGGCAAGAAATTCCAAGAAAAACCTATGGAAAACAAGATAGCAAAGTGTAGGCTTCTTTAAGTTTTTGTAAAATCTGATTTTATGTAAATGTTTTCTTGGTTATTTGAATGTTTCCTTGAGCTTCTAAGACCCTTATAAACCTCTCCAAGTAGTTCTCCTATCAAGAAAAAATCAAGGACTCTAAGAACCTCTTCCTTGGGGCTAGGTTCGGCCAAGGCTTCTTGGATAGGCTAGGGAGTGTTTTAATTTGTTCTAGCCTTAGTTTGGGACTCCATATGATGTTAGAAGATAGAAGGAACTATTAGGAAAAATTTAGGAGCTATGGAATGAGAGATGGGACAATGGTGTCCATAATGATGGCTTAAGAAGCAACTTAGTTTTCCAGTTGTGCAAGTGGTTATATGAGGGCTCCAAGGACCTTAATTGAGTTCAAGACGTCTAGAAATGGGAAGGGAATGAAGCCTAGAACTTGAAATGTAAGAGTTGCTTCAATAGGCCAATTATGGAACCATTATGCCACTTATAGAACTAAATGTGTGTTTAAGAGTATCTTTAGTGTCTTGGCTTGCTTCAAGTGTGTGATTATGTATTGTTTATGATGTTTAGACCAAGAGAACACCAACCCACCTAAGTGCACTTGTGAGACCGAAAAGAGGGAGGAATAAGACAAAGGAAGGCTTGCAAAATTCTAAGTAGCTCTCTACCTTATTTTCTTACATTCTTATGTGCATATGTATGCCTTTGTGTTCTTGTGTATACTCTTGTGATTTGAGAACATGCCACTTGATGCTTTGAGGTTGCATTGGTACCGATGTGTTGTCTTGAATGCCATTGATTGTGAGAATAGCTCCTAAGGGTGAGGTGATGCCAAAAGTCCCTTAATGTGGCTGAGGAGGTGTCAAAAGTCTTAAGGCATGGGTGAGACTAGGCTAAAAGTCTCTTAAATAAGTGAGGCCAAGTCAAAAGTTCCTAGGCCAAGGGTAAGGCATATCCAAAAGTCCTAGAAATGGGATGAGGCAAAACCAAAAGTCCTTAGAGCTCCTTGATGTCTTGATTGTGAAAATGTGGCACATGAATCTTGGAAATGAGCGTTTATGATCTTGATAGTTTGTTTACTTGTTCACTTGATGTATGTATGCCTTGAATGTGTGTGTGAATGGGTATGTGAGCTATTGAGATCCTTGAAATCTCACTCCCCTTTCCTTCTCACTCTTGACTTGTCTAGGTGGTGTTCAAAGGCAAGGAAATGCAAGTCAAGAATAATAGAAAGCCTTACTTTGCCTATTATGTAGTCTAAATTATAGTTGAATGTCAAAGTGGCTTTGTACATATTATTTTTGTAATGTAAGACCTTTAAAAAATGTAATATAATCTATGGATACTATATATACTCTATGTAGCATGAAAGCAATAGAAATATGAATTTTGAATCATGGATGGTATGTATGTATTAGTGTATTATTGGGTGTGAGATGGTCAAGATGAAATGCATGGGGTTTGGAACCACTTGGACAATTTCTACAGGTCATATTTGTGCTTTTAAATTTGTCCAAGAGGAGCCAAACCATTGGAGAAGCTATTTGGACAAAGTGGACACCTTACATAAAGCAAAATAGACCATTTAAGTGAGCTATATCACTTTTTATCCAAATGAGCTTTTCTTGATCTAAAATTTGGCATGAATTTAGAGCTTATTGAGATATTTTTTAGAAGCTAAAGTGGAAAAATTTTGGAGGTCTATGGAATATTTGGTGAATTTTCAAAGTTGAGAGTTTTTTTGGTTTTGGTTCAGTGTACTGTTCATTTTCGTCCGAAATGAAACTTTGTCGCTCATGGGGCAAATGATGTCCAATTGCCACAAAATTTTACAAAGAAAAACTAGACCTTCCCAGTTACTTTTACCAATTAGAATCACTTCATTTGGATGTCTAGAGAGGGACATATTAATTTTTGAAGTTGCTATCTAGTATCAGACATCTAGTCAGACCTGTGTCACAATTTGATTGGTTTTTGAGGCCTGGACATGCCTAGACCAGTCTAGAGTTATTTTTTTCCTCTATCTAACATCTGTAGCTTTCCAAATTGGTATAATTTGCATCAATTGGATTTTTGTAAAATTAATTGGAGATTTTTTAAGTTTATGATAGTAAATTATATCAGTACCAAGGACAGCCGGACCTTTGTGGATATTTCATATCAAACATGGTCCAAAGGCTATGCTCATGTCCTGGAATTATTTTTAATGTGAAGTTAACATCCAAATATTTCCAAAAAGCTATGGTTTGTATGATTTCTATTTTATGAATTTAATTATGATTTTTCAAAGTTGCCCCTAAAATCTACCATTGTACAACTGCGGGAAATAAAGAAAATTTAGGGTTTTTGACCCTTGATCTGTGGTTTGTGCCAATTTTTGGGATTGTTATGATTTTTATGTATGGAAAATAATTAGAGAATGTTGTTGATGAGTTCATGGGGCCTCAGAGACGCAAAATGAAAAATTTATCTGCCACGCAACACAATTTAATTCATTATTTTAATGCATTTTCTTGAGATTTTTTTGATAAAGTGCATATTCCTACTTGCAAGAGAGGGATTAATGTTAGAAATAATATGGTATTATAGGATATATTAGGAGTATTATGTGTACCAAAATGTGATGAATGCATTAGTATGGTAGGACTAGCATATCTTTTTTGTAACAATGATGCTTTATGATGTAAATTGATGTATATAATGATTTCTTATGATAGAACCATTTGTATGAGCTAGAGTACTTTAATATATGTCATTTTGAGATGAAAGTGATACATTTATACCATTATGTGCATGCAAGATACATGGTATTCCATACGTATATTTGAGATTTGAGAGCTCATATTTTTATGCAAGCTCTATTTTATGTGTTTGACTTTATGGATTGCATGCCTAGGATGACTAAAATTTGTTCAAAGTGAGGGAGTATGAATTGGAAACCATTTAGACCATTTTTGAATCTAAAGTTGGTTTAAAATGGTCTTAAATTGCACATCTACCAAAAATAGTCTAAATGACATAGTTTGAGGTTGAAATTTGGCATGCAATTAAAGAACATTAATAGCTTTCTAACAAGCCAAAAAGGGGAATTTTGGAGCTCTACAAAATATTTTATGAATTTCCAAAGTTTGAAAAGATTATGTAGAATGGTCCCTGGTATTATTTATATTGTCTAGTTCTGGTTTTTTGTGTTTTGAGGGGTCATAAGAATTCAATTGCTTATGAAATTTTATAGCATAAAATTCACATCCTAAGATTTCCATAGACACCTAATTTTCATAAATTGAAGTTACATATCCCAAGTTATGAATTTTCAAAGTTTTATGTAGAATATAAAACCATGACCAATTCGGGCTAAGGTGACTCCTTGGGTATCTGTCATGTATTTCATGATCAAATGGACCAAAACAAGTTTATTTATTATGGATATGAATGAAGAAAAAGAAAAATATGAAATTGGACTCCCATAACTCTGTTTGGTATGTAAACAGACTAATGTTTACCATTAAAGCTATAGTAAAAATTGTAAACTTGTGGCTAACACCTATGAATGATATAAATGGATAAAATAAAGTAAGGTATGACATTTAGTTGGTGCCAGAATAATGGCTTAGACATTCTAGAGATGGGTATGACTTGAGGATAGGGATTTTGTGTTATATAATAACTTGTTCAGGAATCTTGGGTGTTTAAACATGGCATGTGTGTATGTTTTACACTGAAGTGTGTTTGATTTATTTCAAATAAAATAGTGAATACCTGGAGAGGAAGGCTTTTTAGAGCATAGCTAGTTGATCCTGTTACTGGAAACCTACAGGCTATTATAGCTTGCTTGGATTAACAGTAAGTCACGATGTGTAACACCCCAAAATTTATTAATATCAATTATAGCGATTAGGGAGTTAATGTGAACTTATTAGCAAAATTAATCAAAAGAGGGGACTTTTACTTTAGGCCATATGGATAACTTAATTAAGTTTTGGACTAAATATAGAAGCCCAATCTTATTCATAAGAGGATCTAATTCCATTTCCAAATGGTCAATATTTATGTGGTGCAAACCCAAGCTAAATGGGCCCTTAAAATAGCCCAAACCCACCATAAACCCTCCAACTTGTGGCCCAATAAATTCCCACCATAAGCTAAATGGATTTTTGGATCTTTAAAATCAGCACATTCTCCCCAACCTTAAGAGTTTCTGCAACCCATCCCACCTAATACCAACCTACTTGAAATAATGGGCCCATTAGACCAGCCTTCTCCCCATCTATTTGGCTGCTAAGACACTCATGTTTTGCAGAATAAGAAAGCCATTTTCGCACTTGAGAAGAAGGGCTAGGGTTTTTTTGTATTCTTCCACCATTTCTCACTTCTAGGGGAAGATTTGGCCAAGGTCATCTATTAAAATATGTCCCCCCCATTCTCCTCTTCATTTTGGTCCGATTAGATTCTAGTTTTAGGCATCTTCATCTCCTTTTCAAATATAAAATTTGTCATTTGGGTGATTCCTTGCAAGATTTTTGAAGTTTAGAGTTAATGGAACCATAAAGTAAGTGTTTGCTTTCATTTTGTGGTGTAACCTTGTTCATATTTCATGTTATAAGCTGATTTTGGTATATAGCTGATTCCATGTGCGAAAATCCAAGTTTTAAGGATGACTTATGGTGTATTCTTGGTAGTTAAGGCTTAACTCAGTCCATTTGACCTCGTAGGTGTATGGCTAAGTGTTCCCTCTTCTCTTGTGTGGTGTATGTGCTGAATTCCCACATTTTGGATTGACTTTTGCTGCATTGTTTGTACATGTGCGAAAATGGAGTTATGAGGAGTGAATCATGGTGAGCTTTGATGTATGGACCCTAAATTGGTACAAAAGATCATTAGGAAGCTTGGGTAAGAAGTTATTAATATATTCTTGTTAAGATTAATCTGTGGAGGGAAATTTCTTATTAATAGTAGTTGAATAATGATGATTATGCTTATGTTAGGTCTGGTGTGCTTTGAATCATGATGGTAGCTACAGGAAGAGTAATTAGTTTCATTGAGGTAACTGGGGTTAATTTCCTAATTCCATGTATATGTTCATGTTAATCTGATATTATTTACACATATGATTTTGAAATGCTAAATAATTGGTTGACTACTTAAATTACAATTGTGATTGAACCTTGTAAGTCCATGATGGAGCTGTGGTGCGGCTGCCACCTATGCACGTGCTTCGATTGGGCACTGTGTTGTGATCAGACCTTAGATACACTGAACCCTAGTTATGCTCATTATGGAGTAAGTACCGTAGACGGACCTCTTCTGGTGTTATTGGCTATTAACATGTTATGTGTGATTACTGGTATGGGACAGTAGTCATTAGTAGCGCAACCAGTTCATTTGCAAATTGAATTAATAATTTTGGTAATGATGATATGAAATTACATTGTATTGATTAATCTGATAAAGGCTATTTTCATACATGTTATTTCCCTTAATTTAGATATTTTGATGAATAACTATGGCTTAATAAGTTTTATTAGGTGGATAATTGATTTTAGTAGCCATTTTTGCACTTTAGGAATTAAACTGTAAAATAATTTATTTTCAATGCATAGATCATTTTAAATGAATTTTATGATTTTTTCTCTTTTGTTTTTATGCAGATTTTAGGCAAATCATCTCTCATGTTGATGAAGAATGGATGAATCATGCTACACAACTTCTATGTTGAACCATACTCCATGTTGCAGCAACATAAAAACACATTCCACATAGCAACCTATCAAATCATCATGTTCTGTTTGAGGGAGAAACAGAGAAGAATAGCCACGAGTTATAGCTAAGGAGCTACATGAAGCTAAGATACACATAAAAGCATGTGGACGTGAAGAAGAAGAAGGCAGCTTACGTGGAGAAGAAGCTTGTGAACAAAAGAAGCTGAGTTGAACATAAAGAGCACATGAATACTAGAGGAGAAGGAAGCTCAAAATAAAGCTCACTCATACGTGGATTCGAGAGGAAGCACTAACTGTAGCATATGGTGAAAGTTATTAATGTCAAAACACAAAGAAGAAAAAAAACACGTGGAGACAAGTGCATAACAAGCTAAGTGTTTGGTTGTGGAAAAGAATGAAGAAGAAACACGAGTTGACAGGTTGGAGGGGTGATGTGAACAAATGATGGTTTTGTATGTTGCATAGACCACTGGAAGCAACAAAGGAAGACTCTCATGTGATTTAAGAAGCATGGATGATGTTCTAGATTCAAAGAAAGCAAGAAGTATGGGTTGAGAGTAAAGTAATGAAATACGTGAGAAAGAGGCTGCCACATGTACACACTCATTCAAACTCGAGGAAGCATGAAGAATCAGCTACAAGATGAGTAAAAAATGACGTGAAGAATACGAAAGAAGAAGCAACATGAGGGATTTACACAAGGGCAGCAAGCAACAGAATAAGAATCTACATGTTGAGAAAAGGAAGAAGCATGAGCTACTTCTGGTTAAGAAGGAAAAGGCTACAACTTTGAAGAAATAAAGAAGCTAGAGCAAGGGAATAAAGGAAGAAGACGTTGGCTGGATGAGCTCTAGAGGCGTGAAAAAGGAGCTTGGTTTTGATGTGCAGAAGCTGGAAGCAGCCACGTGGAAATTACGTAAAGAGCAGCTGCATGAGGAAGCACAAGCTAGAGAAGAGCAGTTCACGTTGAGAAATTACGTGAAGGAATCATGTGGAAGAACAACATATAGGCAAAACCAAAGGAACACGTCAAAGGAATGAAGCAACATTAAAACATTTGATGTGCAAATAAAGAAAAAGAGAGCACGTGATTCGAGTAATTGAAATAAAAGAGCTAATGAGTTGGGCAAGGGCTGAGCGTGACATACAAAAAAGAGAAATTAAGCATATGAAATGAAAAAAATTAAGCACGTGAGGTGAATTATAAAATCACTCAGGCTGTAGCATCCATTCACCATCTCATCCAGACTATTCATTTAGATATCAAACCATTTAATCCACACACTACAATGGAGATATCACACACATACAATTCATTCACTCATTCCATGCTATCATTCCACTGTCATTCCATTCACAGACCCTTCGTCCATTCCATCATCCCTCATCCACACAACACCGTAGCCATTTCCATCCAATTCCTCCATTTTTCTTCCACACCAATGAAGTATTAATTTCCTTTGTGGCTAGCTACGAGGACAACCTTGGAGAAGCTTAAATCTATGGAGATAAATGAATTTTGGCTAAGATTTTCTTATTTTTCCAGCACTTTTCTTCTCTTATATTATCTTGGTTAAGATTGTATTTGATTGAGAATATGTGTTGTCTATAGTTAGTAGCTGGTTAGACACTAATTAAGAAATCTTTTTGTTGATTAATTGATTGGATTAAACACTGAATTTTTCATTTTTTTTCCAAGTTTACATGTATGCCATCAAGGTGTTCGATGAAATGCATGAGTGAGATTATGTGCTTGATTGTTTGATTTAAGGATTCCTTGGTGTTTAGTTGGTTAATTTAACATCTTAGGGTGATGATTCAGAGGTTAATTAATTGGTTAATCAATTAAATTGAGTGTTCATTAATCTTAAAGACAAGAATTGATAATTTAGTGGGGGGTTAAGGTTTCAAGTCAACATTAGATTATTAATCTCTTGAATCTTGAATGGTAATTCAAGATGCTTTGCCATGAACAAAATTAGGAATTCTTAGACCAAAATTAATTACAATTGGATTAGGATAAGGATAGTGGATGCCGAGGGATGAATCCAAAGCTAGTCATAAGTCTATCATTCATCCATTAGTTCATGTAACTAGGTAGCAATTGGAACTTTATTTTATTTAAATTTTAGTTAGTTTAATTAGATCAAAAACCCTCTAAATTAGATAGTTTTAAGATCTTCTTACACTTAGAAAACCTAATTAAACATTGAATTCTATTTCCAATGCAATTAAAGCTCCATGGGTCACTTTCCATAAGGGTGTCTCGGGCAAGACCACCATGAGCACCTAAGGAGAGTTTTAAATTTTTCTAAGGTTAGAAAGGGACTAAATATGATAAAAGAACATCAAAGAAAATCTTAGAAAATAAAATTTAGAAACCTTGGGTTGTGAGATGGAGGTATAGGTTCCAAATTAAGACTTAAAGAAGTAACTTATATCTAAGCTCTTAGGAATGAAATTGTGATGACTCTAAGGAATCTAAATGAAGTTAAGAGACCTAGATAGAAGGAGAAAATAGAGCAAAGAGCATGAATTCTAATAAATGCTTCATTAGATCTTGTATGGAACCATAATAGAGTTGTATGAGAAAGTGAGATTTCGTAGAGTGTGTGTGATGCTAGAGCTTGGTTCAATGATGTAATTGTGGCCCATTTGATGTGTTTAGGTCAAGGGAATCAAGTTTCACCTAGTTGCAAGTGTGTGGCTGAAAGAGAGGAAGAATAATCAAGAGAAAAGTGTGTAAATCTTGCCTTAAAGTAGCTTTCTAACCTTTCTCTCATGCATGACTTTGATGTTTATTTGTCTTTGAGTTCTTGTGTGTATATTTGAACCATGAAAAATATTTCAAGTTATTGCTTACAAGCTATGGTACCATTATACTTCTTGAAATATGTTTATGTGTGTAAAGTGGCTTGAATGGGTTTGGTTGTGCCAAAAGTCCCTTAGTATGGGTGAGGATAAGCCAAAAGTCTCTAGGAATAGGTGAGACAAAGCCAAAAGTCTCAAGAAAAGCAAGATTAAGTCAAAAGTCCCTTAAAAGTGGCCAAGGCAAATCCAAAAGTCCCAAGAAAGTTAAGTGAGGCTAGACCAATGCCCTTGAGAGCTTATGTTTACTATGTATAAGTTTATATGATAAGGAAAATGTTTTATGTATACTCACAAAATAAGTTTATAAGTTAAGTAAGGCTAGACCAATGCCCTTGAGAGCTTATTTTCCAAATAAATGCTTTTAATAAACTAGAAAGCTTCTATTTTCATATGGAAAAGACAGTTTCTAAAAAGGATACAAAACAAGCTTAAACGGAGAGATTAAAGTTATGGGATATGATGGAAATTTTGAAAATTGTTATAAAAATCATCCCTTCCTTTTTATATGTCATGCCACCTCATCCTCTTCTTTAAAACCGACCTTGTGGCCTCTGAACCAGCAGCCATGGATGTCCAAAGAGGAGGGAGAAAGAGGAGAAAGAAAAGGCAAAAAGAGTAAGAATCCATGCACTTTTTCACCTCACATTGGTCACTAAACTTCTTCTCCTCTTTAAGCTCTTTCTCTTAGTGGTTTTAGCTTCTTGACAAGAGCACTTTGATGGTTGAACACTTGAAGAAGGGACGGAGTTTGGAGAAACCAATTACATCACAAGAATCTCCATTTGATAAGCATTCAAACAAGGTATGACTTATGCTTGGAAACTTGCTCTTCCTATGAATTCCATTCTTCTCTATATTCGGCCTAGGTAAAGGCAACATAGAGTGAGTTTGATTTTGTCAAAACTTGATAGGAATTAGGGTTTTCAAGCATGAAGATTAAGAATATGCAATTATAATCACTTTATAAGCTTTTGAAATCAAGATAGGGTGATTAGGATTCTAAATGCACCTTAAAAATCTTAAAACTATAAGAGGCTATTTCAAGCCATGTGAGAGCAAAATTAAACCAAATAGCTATGGAATCTCCCAAGGTGCCAATTTCCCTAAAAATGTATAAAAAATTCCATGGAAGCCTACCACAGAGTATGTCTTAGCTATGAAGGAGAAGTGGCACCTATGGAAAGTTTTCAATGATTCTTATAATGTCCTACATTGGGTAAGAAGACCCTGGGCTAAGGCCTTATTAGTAGGAGTGGTGTTCTCCCTCTCAATAGTGCACTTTTGTGGCACAAAACCTCAGATCTAGATTGCTAGCTGAGATAAGGTGTTTAACTGAGGATAATGCCGTCAAGGGCGCTGTGGGGAATTAGTATCAGAGCCAGCCTATCCGCATGTGCACCTCGAGGACGAGGTGGCCCTAAAAAGGGTGGATTGTAATGTCCTACATCGGGAAGGAAAACCCTAGGCTAAGGCCTTATAAGAGGGAGTGGCACTCTCCTTTTAGATGGCATGCTTTTATGGGACAAAACCTCGAACTTAGATCGCCGGCTGAACCAAGGTGTCTAATCGGTGTCAATATCGTCGAGGCCTCTATGGGAAATTGGTATTAGAGTCAGCCTAGTTACATGTGCACCTCAAGGACAATGTGGCTCTAAAAAGGGGTGGATTGTAATGGCCCACATCAGGCAGGAAGATCCTAGGCTAAGATGTTATAAGTGGGAGTAGTGCTCTCGTCAAGGGGCATGTGCGGCTAGTGTAATGTTTGGTTTTTTGAAAAACGACGAAAATGAGTCAGTTTCCAAAGGAAGTCCTTAAATAAAGAAGTTTGATGCCAACTAAAATTAGGATCAAATTCAAAATAATGAAAAATAAAGATTTGAGGCTTAAGATGCCTAAAAACTAGAGCCAGATGAGTTCAAAAAATTTGTCGAAGAAAGTAGGGGTATTTTTGTAATTTTTGAAAAATTTTGAAACTCACAAAAGGGCCTTCTAAATGAGAAATTTGAGTTTTTTGGGGTTTTTGGATGCTTTGAAAATCATGGAGACTCCCAGAATTGTTGAAACCCTTTCGGTGAGCGAGTTCAGCAAAAGGTTTATTAAAACTATGACCGAATGGTTTAGAATAGTTCTAGATCCTTTTTGAGTGATTCTAGAGGCAATTCTTATGTTTAAGAGCCTAAGGAATATGATGGAATAGACATATTTTAAAAAAGAGTTGAAATGAGCAAAAATGAAGAAAGTGAAAAATAGGGACTAAATGCAAAAAGGAAAAGTTGCTTTTTGCTCTCTTAAAACACATTCCAGCCCTCCCCAATCTGCACCAATATTTTAGCAATTTTTTAAACTTCTAAAAACTCCACCCAAGGCATTGTGTGGAAGGAGAAGCAACGAAGGAGGAGAAGAAGCTTTGAATAAGCATGAAAGTGCGTGTTTTCTTCCTCTTGTCTTCACAATAAATATTCCCCTCCTTCTCCTCTATATTTCCATGGGTTCAGAATGTATTTTGATGCTATTTTGGTTTTGGTCCAGCAAGGAGAAGTTAGGATTTGAGGGACGGCTTGGTTGCAAGAGGAAGTCACTTGGAAGAGCAAGAATTTAAGGTAGGTTCCCATTCCTTTCCATGGCTTTTTTTGAGTTTTCCTTTCCCTCATCAATTCAGTCAACCCTGAACATTAAGGAGAGAGTTTAATTCTGATCTTTTCTTGGTGTAATTAGTGATTAGAAGTATGGGAAGGAGGTTTAAGCCATGAGAAACCAAAAGGGAACTAAGGAAACCAAGTTTGCACAACTTGGGGTTCCAAGGTTTAGCATTAAATCTAATTTTTCCTAGACATTTTTCAATGCATGTGAGAGTGTGTATGGGCCTAATTGACCCCTAAGAAGCTTCCCATAAACCAACCAATGTAGGAAAGCAAGCCAATTCCATGGGTCTATGTGTAACACCATAATTTTCTAGCTTATCTCGTGCCATTCTCATGCTTCACATCATGCATTTCATAAAGGAGCAAAAAAAATGATATAAAATAATGAATTTCTTAGCGTTGCGCTATGCATAATTTTTTTATTCGGAATCCTATGGGTCATATGGACTCATTATCACATTCTCATATTTAATTACATAGATACAACTCATTTTCATCATTAAAGGTGGACTATATCTTGTGGAACTCATATGGATGCATGAAATACATACATATATTTTCAGCCAAAATTTTCACATTTCTGTCACAAATTTTGAAAAATCATAACTAATTCTTAAAATATCAAAAACACACATTCTTGGCTATTTTGGAAAGCTACACATGTCTACTTCATGCTAAAAATATGTACAGACCATAACATCTATCACAAAAGGCGTTTGACATTTGAAAACGTCCAGAGGTTAGGCTGTTCACTAGTGCTATCACAGAATTCTGTATCAAATTTCAAAAAAGTCCAATTAATTCCACATAAATTCAATCCATGTAAATGATACCAATTTGAAAATATTTGGATGTTATCTAGAGGTGAAAAATAACTCTAGATCAATTTAGCACACTCAAGCCTAGAAACTCAATCCAACAGTAACTGAGGTCGGCTGGAGTTCCTAATACTGGACAGATTCTTTCAAAATTCATATCTCTCTCTCTAGACATCTAAATGAGGTGCTTCTAGTTGGCACTAGTCATTGGTAATTTTTAGTTTCTTTGTATAAAATTTTGTGGCAATTGGACATTAGTTGAGCCCTGTGTGAGATTTCATTTTCGAACTAGTATGAACAGTAACCTGACCAAAATCAGAAAATTTTTCAACTTTGAAAATTCATCAAATATTCTATAAAACCTCCAAAAAAATTTTCTTTAGCTTTCTAAAAATTTCTAAACAAACTCTAATCGCATGCCAAATCTCAAATTAAGAAGAGCTCATTTGGGCAAAAAGTGACATAGGGTTCCATATGATCAATTTTGGCTCCATATAAGATACCAAAATATCCAAATGGTTTTCCTTGGGGTTTGACACCTCTTGGGCAAGTCTAAAAGCATAAATAGACTTGTGTGAGCTACCCAAATGATCCCAAACCTTATGCATCTCATTTTGACCATTTCACTCACACTTATGCACAATTATATAATGTCATCCAAGGAGCTCATTTGCCAAAATATATTCAAATCACAATCTAATGGTCACATAACACATTCTCCTATTTATACATGACATATTATCATAATTACATATGTTCATAACATCATAATACATATACATCCATTAATTACATCATTTGCCAATTATATGGCCTTAAAGTAGCCAGATTCATGTTCTTGGATGTTATACTCTCATCTTCAAGGTGGTTGGCATCCATTACCTTATCCACTTGGTCCACCAGGCATGTTAGATCATTGGAGAGGAGAGAATGAGATTCAAAGAATCTTAATAGCTCATCTCCCATTTAATTATATATAAAAGATACAAACAAGTGTCATAAATGCATGTATGGTCATGTTGACATGTGCAAACATTCAAGAGATATTTTCATCACTTGAGAAAGTCATACATAGCATACAAAGGCTTGCCCAGCAAGTGGATTGGCCTCACCCAATTTCTTGTGGATATTGAACTTGCCTCACTCATTCTTTAAGAGATTCTTGGACTCAACCATGCTCTTGGGAGTCTATCTCACTTTTGGCAGACTCTTTACTTTGTCTTAACCAATCTTAAAGATTCTTGGCTCATCCTCACCATGGTTAAGGGTTCTTGGCCTCACCATACTCAAGCAAACCTAAACACATATCATAATCATCATATGAAAACATATTATAACATTACGACACCATGGAATCAAAGTCATTCTAAAGAACTTTTCATGGCTTAAAAATACACATACACACATTCAAAGACAAGTAAAGCAAGCAATCATGCATGAGAGAAGGTGGAGAGAGCTACCTTGGATACAATTACACACTTTTTCTCTTGAATCCAAGCTCCCTCTTTCAACCACACACACAAAAAAGTGTGGGGATGATTTCTCTTGGCCTAAACACAATTTATGGATGCCAATTAGGTTCATGAAATTAATTCTTTGGCCACACAACTTGCTTAGATACTAACTTGATCTATAAATCCCTTTATGGTTCCATAATTGCACCTAATGAAGCAACATCCCTAAAATAAATTTTAACCTCCATTTTTCTTTTCAAATATGATTCTTGACTCCTTTAAGCCTCTTGGAGTCATCACACAATCAAAATCAAGAGCCTAACTAAATTTTGCCTCTTTAGATCATAATATAGAATATAAAATACTAACTCATTCTCTAAGCTTCCTAAATTTTTTTCAAGGCTTCCCCTCATATTCATTCATCATATATGATTCAAAAATGGATTTAGAAAATTTTAAAACTCTCTCTAAGCACCCAAATCTAGCTAGGCCGAGACTATGCATGATTTTGGCCTCCTTGGACTTTTCTTAGTTTTTTTGAAGGAGGAAGCACATGGGGAGACTTCTAGGGATCTTAGGAACTCATTTAAACTCTTATCTAGGTTGTACAAAATCAGATTTTACAAGGTGCAATTGAAACCTTAGAAATTGCATCTTGAAATCTAATGGCTTTTTGTTAATTCCCTTTGCATATTCTTAATCTCCACACCCTTTTTCCTTAGAATCACCCTTGGTTCTTCCTAAAAATCAAATCCTCCTAGGGTTTCTTAGGTTAGGCAAAATAGAGAAGGAGAGGAACCAAAGGTAGCATCCATGGGAGGAGAAATTACCTTGTTTTCTTATTTTTTTTCTCACTTGAATCTTGCTTTCTCCAAGC
The DNA here is from genome assembly GCA_026724425.1 of Erythrophleum ivorense. Taxonomy (NCBI): domain Eukaryota; kingdom Viridiplantae; phylum Streptophyta; class Magnoliopsida; order Fabales; family Fabaceae; genus Erythrophleum; species Erythrophleum ivorense. The sequence goes on along the minus strand of JAIUCV010000002.1, from coordinate 44,461,577 downwards.
TCCTCTCTTCAAATCCAAATTTTTCCCTCAATTTCTCCCTTAAAATAGATTTATAAACTTCATTATAATCATAGGAAACAAAGGAGAATAGAGGAGAAAATGTTTAGAAGGAGGAAAGCATGAAAAACTACTAAGAAACCATACATTTTTGCCTTGATTTCTCTTCTCCTTCTTCTTCCCTTGGTGCACCACTCTCCTAGGGTTTTTCCTCTGGTTTTGGGCAAAACAATATGAGACTAAATGAATGGGAGAGTGGAGCGCCTCATATATATAGGTGGAGGAGAATGGCTTTTTCAAAAATTCTCATTTTGCCTCTTTGTTCTTGGCATTTTCATTTCTTATTCATTTTAGCTCCTTTTTTAGAACTATCTTTTTCATTATAAAATTTAGGTTCCCAATTTAGTAAAATACCTTTGGAATCACTCAAATCAGAGATAAAACCTTCCTGAATGAATCTATCAAGGTTCAGGTGCACTAACGTTGAAAAACGTCTACCGAAGGGGTTTTACCTGTCCTGGGCCTTCCCATGATTTTCAAGACCTCTGAGAACCTTGGGAACCTCAAAAATTTCATTTAAAAAGCCCTCCTATATGAATTCCGAAATTTACTCAAAATTATAAAAATGCCATTACATTTTGTAAAATTTTTGTAAAAAATTATTTCTTCATTCTAGCTCTATTTTTCTTTCTGTTTGAGCCTAGGATTCTTATTTTTAGGAGTCTAGAATACTTTTCAAATTTTTTGAGACTTTAACTAAGTCATTTCGAGGGACTTTCTTTTGTATATGGTGAGTTTCAGTCATTTACAAAAAAACCGTATGTTACGTTTCTGACGTTTTCTCTCATTTTTCAAAAATCGGATGTTATACCATGTGTGAGTGTATGGTTTGGCCACCTTAGAGTTTTCATACCTAGGGAGTAAATTTTTGTGTTCTAAGGAATTTAGATGCCTAGATATAAATTATAAGAGATAGGGGAACCAATGGTTTTAAATTTAGGAGGCTTGGTTTGAAAGTTGATATTTTAAGGTCTTAATTTATGTATAATGAAGCAACATGGGCTTAGGCTCCTTAGAATGAGTTTAAGTGGAGCCAAGAGGTCTAAAAAGAAAGGAAATGGGGACTCAAGATCAAGATTTTAAGTAGAAGGAGATTATAAAAAGTAATTATCACAAGTCAACATAAATGTGATGAAACAAATTAATTATAAGGTGTGAATCCATATGTACATAAGCCTAGTATAATATTTTGTGATTCTATGCAAAATTGAGATATATCCTATCAAAATAGTTCCATACTTTTCCATCCAAAGGATGACAGTTGTTCCAATGTCATCACATAAGTTCAGCAAAACTTATTGAGACATAAATCTTTTGCAATCTAAGGGTAATAAGCAAAAAGTACATTCTTTTTATTAGAATCTCTTTAGGACTTTATCTTTGATCATGTCAACTAGTTTTATATCAAACTACTTCATATAATTTACACATTATCTCATTTATGTCATCTTTACAATATAATATACACCCATTAACATAAACATCAATTTCTTGTATAAATAGACCAAGTTTTGATACTAGCTTATTTGTTTTGTACTAATTCTTTGTTGCAACATTATTAGATGGACAACTTTCTTTCATAAGACTTGCAAACTAATCAAAACTCTATTATGACATATTATTGTTAGATCTAACACTTAATATTCTTACAGCAATAGATAGCTTAGACTGATTATAAATCATGGTTATAATGGTTACTGATACACATTTAATAAATTAAAAAATTTCTAGACTTCTAAATTTAAAGGTTCCTTAATAGGGTTATTATTATTATTATCATAATACACTTCATCATTGCTACTTACATAAAAATTAGGTTCAATTGTATCAAGAATCATTCTTTCATATATATTATTATGTTCTTCATTTAGTAATCCTAAGCTATTATAGTTTCAACATGTATATGAGTTGGCAATGATTTAATCTCATCATAACATATCCAATACTAATATCCAGATTAAAATGCTCTTTTAACCCTCTTTTATAAAAATTAGCCTTTACTTTATCTGTAACACCATAAATTTTAGCTCATTTCATAACATTCATAAGTTTCACATCATCATTTCTATGAGAGCATATGAAAAAGGGATAAAAAATAATGGGTTTATTTGCGTCATACTTAAAAATTTCAATCGGTGTCACATGGACTGTATGAGCTCATACTATACATTCTCATATTTAATTACATCAAAACAACTCATTTGCATCAAAAAATCATGTCCATAACTTATGGAAACTGAAATGGAGCATGCAATATGGAGGTTCATTCTCGGCTAGATTTGGCCTCTTTTCTGGTCAAACTTTGGAAAATCATAACTAAATCTAGAAAAATCAAAATGATGCAATATTTGTCATTATGGGAAGCTATGGATGTCTAATTCATAGTAAGAATATGCCCAGGCCATAAAAGCCATCACAGAGGATGTTTAATATCCAAAATGGTCTAAAGGTCTGACTGCATCTAGGAACTAATACAGAATTCTGTAGAAAACTTTGAAAATGTCCAATTAATTTCACAAAAATCCAATTCATGAAAATGATACCAATCTAGAAAGCTGTGGATGTTAGATAGAGAGAAAAAATATCTCTAGACCAGTTTATCAAGCCCAAACCTCGAAATTTAATGGAACAGTACCTCTAGTCAGGCAAGATTATTGATACTGGACAGAAACTCCAAATGAGGTGCTTCTAGTTGGCACAAATCACTATGATTGTCTAGTTTCTCTGTATTAAATTTTATGTCAATTGGACATCATTTGAGCCTTGTGTGACAGAATTCAATTTCAGACCAAATGAATAATGCAGCAGACCAGAACCATAAAAATTGCCAACTTTGAAAAATCTTTAAATATTCTGTAGACCTCCAAAAATTATGATCTTTAGCTTCCCAAAAATATCTCAATGAGACCTAATTACATTCCAAATCTCAGATCAAGACTAACTCAATTGGACAAAAAGTGACATAGGATTCCATTATGGTCAAATTTGGCTCCATATGGGGTACCAAACTTGCCAAATGGCTTTCCCTTGGTCTTGACACCTTTTGGGCAAGTCTAAAAGTATATTTAAGACTTGTGTGAGCCATCCAAATGGTCCCAAACCTCATGCATCTCATTTTGTCCATTCAACCCAGACTTATGCATATTTACATCAAACTTCCAAATTGTATACTTGGGCATTACATACTCAAAATAGATGCTAGAGCTCATACATCATATCCATATATTTAACATCACATAATATCATATTTACACATATCTCAAGGGTCATAGACCATTTACAACATCATATACATCATGAAGCACCATTATGATTCCAAAAAGAATGAAACTAGACATATGCTTGTCAATCTTCCATCTCCATTGTTGTTGGCTCCTATTGCCATAGCTACTTGGTCCACCTAGCATGTTAGAGCATTGAAGAGGAAGGGATGAGATTCAAAGAATCCTAATAGCTCATCTCCCTTCCAATCACACATAAAGTATGCAAACAAGCCTTAAAAATGCATGCATAAACATATTAACATGTGTGAGCATTCAAGAGATATTTTTGGCATTTGAACAAATCATATATAGCATACATAGGCTTGCCAAGTAAGTGGATTAGCCTCACCCATTCACTTGTGGATTTTGGACTTGCCTCACCCATTTCTTTAAGAGGTTTTTGACTCAACCTTACTCTTGGGAGTCAGCCTCACTTTTTGGAGACTCTTTACTTTGTCTCAACTAACTTTAAGGGTTTTTGGCTTATCCTTACCATGGCTAGAGAGTTCTTGGCTTCTCTACACTAAAGCAAACTAAAGAAAAGACATAAAACATCATTTGAATGCATAAAATACCATCATGGTGTCATGGAATAAGAGCTCAAGCTAAAATACTTTTCATAGCTTAAAACATATATACACACATTCAAAGACAATGTAAGCACATATCCAAGCATGAGAGAAGGTGGAGAGAGCTACCTTGCTTGCATTTACACACTTTTTCCTTGAACCTTAAGTCCTCTCCCTTGACCTCACACACCCAAAAAGGTAGAGATCATTTCTCTTGGCCTAGACATACCAAAAGAAACATGAATTACTCATGGGAACAAGCCTTGGCATTATACACACTTGACATGATGCTACTTTGGTCTATGGCTCCATTATGCTTCCCTAAGGAACTTAATGAGGAAACTACAAGAATTCATGATCTTGGCTCCCTTCTCTCCTTCAATCTATGATTCTTGACTCCATTTAAACTCCTTGGAGTCATCACACAATTATTTTAAGGAGCCTAACTAGAAGTTGCTTCATTATGTTATATTATGGAACCTATACCTCCATCTCACTATCTATGGCTTCTAAAATTTTTTCAAAGCTTCCTCTCATCCTCTTCCATCATATATGACTCAAAAATAAGCTTGGAGTAAATTAAAACACTCCCTAGCTACTCCCCCCATGCTTGGCCGAGACAATGCAAGAATTTCGGGTTCATGGAGTTTGCAATTTTTCCTTGAAGGGAGAGGCACTTGGGAGCCTTCCTAGAGGTCTTGGAAACTCAAACAAACACTTACATAAGTTAGGGAATTCTTGAATCCAATCAGATTTTGCCATATGTTCAAGAATCCCTAACTTTGCTATCTTGAATTCCAATGGTTCATTTTGATCTCTAATTGCTTTATTGGATCCCTCATGCCTCAAAGCCTCACTTGCTATCATGTTTAGACCAGAATTGGACCCCTATTATACAACCCTTATTCTGACCAAAACCATAAAGGAAAAGAAATTCAAGAAGACGCAACAAAATCCCACTTTGCTTACCGTGTTTACAAGCTTTCCAAGGGAGCTTCCTTATGCTACTCAGAACTATCTCCAATCCTCTCTTCCCTCTCCTAAATGAACCACATATCAGCACCAAATTAAATGCCAAAACCATGAGAAGGAAGAGGAAGAAGTTTAAGAAGGCAAGGAGTAAGAAAAAAGTGGCTAAAACTTACACTTTTCCAAGCTTCTTCTTCCTTCCTTGACCTCCCCTCTTATGTGCCACTCTCAGCCTTTCTTAATTCTGTTTTAACATATGGGAGAGTTGGTGAGGAGATCTGACCAGAGGTGGAACGTTTTTATAAGCCTAGGGATTCATTTAAGCAACTTTTAAAATGTGCAATTTAGTCCTTCTTCATAGTTTTATTCGTTTAGGTTCATTTCAACTCCTTTCTAAGAACTATCTTTTCCATCATATTCCTTAGGCTCTTAATCATAATAATTACCTTTGGAATCACTCAAAAAGGATCTAAAACTGTTCCAAATCGTTCAGTCAAAGTTTCAGTTAACTAATGGCCAAAATCGCTCACTTGAGGGGTTTCAACTGTTCTAGGGGTTCCTATAGTTTTTAGGGCCTCAAATTTTTTGTTTAAAAAGCCCTCCTGTAAGTTTTTTAAACTTTCCAAAAATTACAAAAATGCCTTACCTTCTTCGGCAAATTTTCTGAGCTCTTCTGGCTCTGGTTTTGGGCAACTCAAGGCTCAAATTCTCATTTTCTATTATTTAGAATTTTATCCTAATTTTAGTTAGCCCAAATTCCTTTTATTTTGAGGACTTTCTTTTATATTTGGCCTATTTATGATGTTTACGGAGGGACCGGACGTTACATTATCAATAGCAAGATAGACATTATTAAATAACACCTTTTGATGAGAGATATGAACAAGAGGGCTGCCTAAGCCTGGCTGAGGAAGAATTTATGAGGCATAAAATCAAAAAATATATACATGAATTAAGGCATACTATATTTATTTAATATTACCCATATTTAATATTTTTTCTATTTTTTAATAAAAAGAAAATAGTAAGATAAGGCCATTCCATGTCAACAAAATACCCACACCTAAGTTCCATAGCTTTGGTTCCTCTATCTCGATCATGATTTTCCTAGCCCCAAAGTGCCACACCATATCAAGACATCTCCCAAATTATATCACAAATGACATAAAAGTTCCATTTTTATCAATTCACCACTTTTTAGTAGTGGAAATAATCATTATCATAAGCCCAAATAATTCACCTAATAGACTAGAAACATCACAATTCAAAGCTTCCATTTTGAATTTAAGTCAAACAACACAATCCCATAAGTCACAGATTTTTTGGTTCCATATTCTGATACAAAATTCAAAAATTCATAACTAATTCTAAAAAAATTGAAATTATGTAACTTATACCATTTTGGAAAGCTCAGAGGTTAAGTCAAAAGTCCCTAGAAAGTGGGTGAGACTAATCCAAAATTCCCAAATAATAGGGTGAGGCTAGACCAAAAGTCCCTAGAACTTGTTCTTGACTTTGACATGCTTATGTAACATGGAAATTATGATTTGAATGATTCTTGAAAGTGTTTGATGCATACTTGTATTCTTTGACATGAATATATGCCTTGTTTGCTTACTTGAAATGGTGAAAAAGCTATTAAGATTTCTTGAATCTCAATCTCCCCTATTTTCCATCAACTTGTGTCTAGGTGAAGCCCAAGGGAGCAAAAATGAAAGCCAAGGAGCATGATTTGCCATATTTTGACAATAGAATATCTTTGTGTACTTTAATGTTAAAGTATGTATATATGGATCATTTTTTAGATGTAAACCCTTGAGAAATTCTAAAACCATGTAAATATGTTGTATAAATCAAATGTGGAGCCAAATGAATGAGATTGTATAGTCTAGACATCCTTGAGCCATGATGTTTATATGCATTTATGCAAGTGGAATAGTGGATTTGAGTTCCATGATTGTTTGAACTATTTAGGATGCTTCTATATGCTGTGTTTATGATGTGGGACGTGCTCAAATAGTCATGGATGGTGTGGAAGGCCATTTGTTGCAAGTTAACCCTATTATGGTATCAAAAGTTGTCATATTCTTGAGATGAACCACAAACTGACTAAATGGATGATTTTGCAATGAAATTTGGTACAAATATAGGTTTCATTTAGAACTTTTCACAAAGACAAAGAGCATCCAATTTGAAACTCTAGACAATTTATTATGATTTTTCAAAATTGGCCAAATTATACAGAATCTATCACCATCACTATTCATATGGTCAGTTTGCTTTTCTATGTCATTTGTGGGTCAAATGAAATCCAGTGCTCATGAAATTTTAAAGGCATATAATAGACATCCTATTCTTTCCATAGCCTCACCCATATTTAGGGAGTTTTGGTACAACCTCACCTATAAAGAACAATTTCACAATCAAAATGCAATTCAAGAAGCATATTGGTACCAAAGCAACAAACCAATAGCAAATGGCATGTCTCATGATTCAAATACACATACAAGCATTCCATGACAATCATACAACCAAGAAATGCATACAAGAAAGGATGGAGAGCTACCTTAGTTCAAGATGCATAAATTTCTCTTTACTTTCTTATCTCCTTGGCTCTACCTCACACTCATGCCTAGGAGGAACTTAGTTTGCTTGGCCTAGACATATTAAACAAGACACAATTACATCATTGGAACTAACTCTAGCCTTACATAAACATTACACAAGCTACATCTAGCTTATGACACCATTATGGTTCCATACAAGGGCATAATGAAGCAACCTATATAATTCAAGGTTTTGGCTTTAATTCCTCACTCAATCTAAGTCACATGATCGTATTTAAATTCATTAGAGCCATCACAAACTTAATCCAAGGAGCCAAACTTCAATTAATTCTTTAAGCCTAAATGGAACTTGAACTTTCAACTTTTAAAACATAGTTTCTAAATTCAAACTAATAGTTCCTTTAGTGTCTATCATTCATATCTAGACAATTTCTAGCCTTGAAATCAAAGAAAACTCTTCCTGAGTCCACTAACCCATTTTGGCCGAGACATACATCCAAATGAAACACCCATGGAGTTTTCTTGATTTTCCTTAGGAAATTGCCATCCATAAAGCTTCCTAGATGTCTTATGAAATCATTTATAGTCTTAGACATCCTAAATTATCATTAGAAAGCCTTATATTTTCCAAGGTGTATCCAAAACCCTAAGAGCCTTAAGTTGTTTTCTAACGATTCTTTTTGAATCCTAATTGCTTTCTTGGATTCCTTAGACTTCAAAACCCCCATTCCTATCAAGTTTGAGTTGAGATAGGGTCTCTAACATCTCCCCCCTAATATGGCCAAAATGGTAGAGAAGAAGAAAAGCCAAGAAGACCAAGTTTTAGCCATAAAGAATTGCCTTATTTGGAAGCTTTTTAAGTGCACTTTCTTATGCTTTCAAGAGCTCTCCCAAATTTTCCTTCTCCTTTATTGAACCAACCACTAAACATGTCCAAATAAACCATAAAAACCATAGGAGAAGAGAGGAGAAAGAGGAGAAGAAGTTTGGTGAAGGAGAAGGCATGAAAAAGGAATGAAATCTTACACTTTTTGCCTAGAATCTTCTTCTCCTTTCTCCCTTGCTTGGTGTGCCACTCAAGACTATGGTAGAATCTATTTGGACTAGAAGCAAGTTGGTTATGAGGGCTGAAGAAGAGAGGGACATGTTTTAAGAAGCTTAGGGTCCATTTATACAACTATTAAAAATTATAATTTAGTCCCTCATCTTGGTTTTTTGCATTTGGGCTCATTTCAACTCCTTTTTTAGAACAACTAGTCAAATGGCTTTGGTTTCACCCAAATTGAATTTAAAATTTATGTCTTCTAATTCATAAAATGGCTTTGGTTTCACCCAAATTGGATTTAAAATCTTATCAAACTATTCAGTCAAAGTTTTGGTTGATCGACAACCAAAAATGCAAACCAGAGGGGTTTTAACCATTTCAGAGGTTCTGATCATTTTTGGGGTCTCTGAGAACCTAGAGAAACTTAATTTTTTCATTTGAAAATCCCTTCTTTGAGTTTTCTAATACTTGCACGAAATTACAAAAATGCCACTGGCCTTTATAGCTTTTTATTTGGCCGTTTTAGCTCTGGTTTTGGGCTAACCTCAGGCTTTAATCTACATTTTAAAATACTCTCATTAATATTCTAACCTCATTTAGTCTTAATTTGCCTTACTTTAGGGTGTTCCTATTTTAATTTATCAGGTTCAGTTCAAGTTCTAAATTACCGATTATTACACAAAGGGAAAGGTCCTTCCCTTTTTGGCCAATTACGAGCAAGGAGGGATTCGAACCCCCTTGTAGCTACGTGCACTAATCCTCTAAGCTATAGGGCCCACCCCATCTCCATTGGATTTCTTCCCCTAAGTACCCCAAATAAAGGGAACCTTTCTCCTTCCTAGCTATTTCAACCGAAGAAGATGTGAAAGCGCCTTTCTCTCTATAAAAATAGTGCATTTTGAGGTGTGAAGTGGGAAAGAAGGGATTTCCTAATTGGGTTTTGAATAAGATGACCTTTTCATTTTTCATTCTTATTACTTTTTAAGAATGAGAGGTATTAAGCTTTTTATCATTCTGGCACTGAGCTATTTTCTGCAGGACCTCCCCTATAATATCATCACTACAGTAGAGTTTAACCACCAAGTTCATGATAGATTGGTATGGTTCCTATAACACCATAATATGTTAACCTCAACTAATTTCCATTTAGACTTGATTCCATGAAATTCCAAGAAAAAGAGTAAAACCGTGACATTTGAATGCATTATGTCAGGGTTTAAAAGATCATACTTCGCCCTGTGGGTCCTGTGAACCCATCAATCATATTATTTACTCAAAATTCATTCATACAACTCATACATAGCATAAAAAAATCTATGAACCACAGATATGAAGCCAAAAACCAAAAAAATACAATTTCTCTCACGGGTCCAAAAGTTAGATTTTTGGCTCTAATTTTGGAAAATCATAACCAATTCTAGAAAAATGAGAATCAAGAAAACTATAACTTTCTAGAAAGCTCTAGATATTATATTTACACTAAAAATAATTTCAAACCACATTCGCAATGTTTGAATCATTTTTTATAATAGAAAAGCTTGAAAGGTCAGACTATCCAGTGTTTCTAATATAAATTTCTAATATAAATTTCAAAAATTCATAACTAATTCCAAAAAAAATCAATATAGGAAAACTATACCAATTTGGAAATCTACAAATGTTAACTAGAGGAAAAAAATAAGTCCAAACCAGTTTAGTAGCCTTTGGACCTCAAAAACTAATGGAACAATAGCCAAGGTCGGCCGGCATCCCTAATGTTGACATAGAATTTCAGAAGCTTATTGCTCCCTTTACAGACCTCCAATTGAGGTGCTTCTACTTGGTATAGGTCACTGTGAATATGTATTTTCTCTCTATAAAATTTTATGAAAATTGGACATCGTTTGCCCTATGAATGACAGATTCATTTTCGAACTAATTGCATAGCACATTAATCAAAACTAGAAAATTCTCCAACTTCCAAAATTCGTCTAATATTCCAAAGACCTCCAAATATTCTACACTTTAGCTTTCCAAAAATCTATTAACAAGCTCTAGATGCATGCCAAATTTTATATCAAGGAGAGCTCATTTGGACAAAAGGTGAAACAGCCCACCAATATGGTCACTTTTATTTTTCATAATACAACTCTTTAGTCCAAATGACCCCTTTTAGTGTTTGGCACCTCTTGGGCCAGTTTAAAAGCACTAATACATTACATATAAATTTTCTAAGTAGTCCAAACCATTATATATCTTAAACTCACTATACTATATACAAGAATATACATCTAGGAATGGGCTACCAAGTACCCAAAACTTGCATTTTCATTGCTTTGGTTCTACAAATGATTCATACATCACATATGTATGCCTTTACACTTGTTCATAGGTTTACATGTCAAAAATAATATATAAATATACATTTTGGCATTTCTTTACATCCAAAGAACCCAAAACAAGCTATACAATTAACTAAGTATGCTCAACTAGGCTCCTTAACTTGCACCTTGGTCTTCTTAAGCTCCACCTAACATGTTAAGATGGGAGAGGGAAGGGGTGAGATTTCAAGAATCTCAATAGCTTATACACTCATTCAAGGAAGCACTTAAGGCATATAAAACATGTCAAAGCATGCAAGTAGACATCCACCATTAAAAATCATTCAACACATGATTTACATGCCATGAAAATCATATCAATGTCAAGAATAAGCTTTAAGGACTTTTAGTCTAGCCTCATCCTATTTTGGAGACTTTTGGATTGGCTTCACCCTTGGTCTAAGGACTTTTGACTTGGCCTCACTCATCCATGAGATTTTTGGCATTGTCTCACCCATTCATAGGGACTTTTGGCTCTACCTCACCTATTACAAGAGACTTTTGGCACCACCTTCCCCTTTAAGGTAATTTTCATAACCCAAAATATAAGCATATTAGTACTAATGCAACAAGGTAATATCCAATGGCATGTCTCACAATACAAGTGCACACACAAGCATACAATGACCATCATGCATCCAAGAATGCAACAAGAAAGAGTGAAGAGCTATATTGGCAATTAAACACAATCCTTCCCTTTCAACTTCTCTTTTTCCTTTTCGGTCTCACAACCACGACTAGATAGAGCTTAAGTTCTTTGGCCTAGACATAACAAAGAGCACTTAATTACACTCTTGGAACAAGCCAAGATATCACACACACTTAAGAAGCATACTTAGTCTATGATTCCCTTTTTGTTCTATAAAAGGTCTAATGAAGCTTCTAAATCTTCCTTGAAGAGAAAGGCACTTGGGACGCTTCTTAAAGGTCTTGGGAAATCAAACAAATACTCATAAAGGCTAGAGGATTCTTACATCAAAACAAACTTTAAAAAGTGTTTAAGAATCCCTAGTTGCTCCCTCTTAAATTTCACTAGCTCTTCTTCTAATTCCTTTGCATTTCCTAGCTTCCGACACTCTAATTCAAGGGTTTCATACTTGTTCTAAGTCAGAACTTTCCTTCCTCTCATGGTTTTATTCTTGGCTGAAACACTCAAGAAAAAGCAAGGAGAGAAGATGCAACAAAATGGAAAGAAGTTACCTTTAATCAAGCTCTTTCTAAGAGGTTCTTTCTTTGCTTAAATCTTCTCCTTAAATCCTTACACTTCCCTCTCTAAATTAAGCCCAAAACAAAGCCAATTCAACAACCAAAACCATAGAAAGAGAGAGCAAAGAAAGAAAAGCAAGATTTCAAGAAGGAAAGCTATGAAATTCTCAAGTTTCTCTCATCTTTTCCTTGATGTTTCTTGTAACATCCGGTATTTTGAAAATTCAAGAAAACGTAAGGAAACGCGAGAAACGTAACATATGATTTCTCTGTCAACGTACAAAATTCACCATATATAAAAGAAAGTCCCCAAATAGAATAAATTAAGGTCTAATAAAATTAGAATAATATTCTAGACCGTAAATAATGATAAGTTAAGGCCAGAGGAGCCCTAAATTGGGGCTAAAATAAATGAAAAAAAAAAGAGATCAGAAAAAGGTTCCGAAGAGCTCCAAAGTCAAGTATGAAGGAGTCAGGGACTAAAATGCAAAGAAAAGTTATATGCCAAAAAAAATGTATAAATTGCCCTAAAGTTTAGGGAACCCTAGTTTCACCTTCTATTCGTGGCTTTAAGCACGAATATCAAAAAATCGGGCAAGAATCTCAAAAATTAGTGACCCATAGTTAAACTTAGTTTGATGAGACGGGTCCAATGATCCAAGTTGTCCGGATGGCCGAGCGGGATCCGGTCTAGGATCTGGTTATCCCGATCAGTAGTCATAAGAAAAATGGAAAAAAAGAAGTTGTAAGAACTATAGAAATAAAAATAGCTAAAGGGCTAAGAAACCCTGAAGGAGTTTCAGGGACAGAATTGCAGTAAATGAAAAGTTTATAGCACAATCATAATACAGAACGGTGAAAATTACACCAATAGACCCGAGTGTCCGATTGACCCCGAAATTTATGAGGATTGAGGTTAAGGGCCCCTGACCCATGTTTAAAGCTTAATATGGCCAGAAAGTAGAGGAAATAATATTCATAAATTTTAGAAAGTCTAAAGGTATGTATTGTACCATAAAACCTTAATTGGGCTCAGACACTGATTTTTAGACTGTTGTAAGGCCCAATAGTTGATTCTAAAGGCTCGATAAGAGAAGAGAAGATATGATTATGGTTTTAGAGAAGATGAAACCCAAATATAAATATAGAATGAAAGGAAAAGAAGAAAAAGATTTTAGTTATTTTAAAGAATTAACCATGGTTAAGTTAAAAACTAACTATAGTTGAGTTAAAAGTTAACCATGATTGAGTTAAGAAATTAACCATGGTTACTCTCCATAACTTAAGGGCTAAGGCAAGGCTTCCAAGTGTGTGGCCAAGAATTTTTGGAAGAAAATATTTAGTTATGAAATTAGAAAATCAAAAGGAAAAAAGGAATGGAAGGTTAAGATTTGATCTTAAAAAGGTTGATCTGAGGGTCCAAATTTAGTATGACCATTTAACTTCATTAGATTCATCTTCTTCACCTCTATTCCACCATTTTCACGCCACACATAAGGAAGAAAGGAAGAAAAACGTGAAGAGAGAGAGAGAGGGAGAAAAGTGGAAGATGAAGTGAAACCAAGCAAAACTACCACCATTCTTCACCAAATTTCTTCATCTTCTCCATCCTCCAACCTTTTCCTCCAAAGGGTAGCTACATATTCATCTTTCTTCAAGGTGAAATGTTGCTCTAAGTGGGAAGAGAAAGGATTTTAGTGTGAGAAAAGCAAGGAAGCAAGGCTTAAGCTTAAAGAGTAAGTTTTCTCCATCTTATACTTGTAAATCACATGCTTTAAGCTAGTTCTGTTAAACCCTAGCTATGAGTTATTTTTGGACAACATATGAATCATTAGAAATGGAGTTTATATGTTGAATATGAAGGCCTTGAAATGAATTTTATATGTTGAACATGAAGGCCATATGAGCTTAGTTATTGTTGTTATGTGCTAAAACTTTGGAAAACACAAGAATTGTAATTTTTGGGAAAATAGAAAGCATAGGGAGATGCTGTCCGAATTTTCCCAAAATTTTTATGGTGTTTTCTTGATGACTTAAAGTCATGTATACCAAATTTCAAGTCCTAAAACATAAAGGAAAAGGTTATGGAATTTTTAGAACCAAAGAAACGCACTTTGAGCCTAAAACGGAGCTAGATTATATGATGACCAAAACGTGATGTTGGGGCTGGAATTTGATGATTTTATCAATTTCAATGGATTCAAAAGGGTGTTTTTAGCTAGGAATACCTATGGGAAAGCCCCCAAAGCTCATGGGATAAAATTCTTAAATTTTGGCTATGTATACTATTCGGCCATAGTGAATGAGAAGAGAAGGAGTTAGATTTTTCCAATTCCAATGGTCCCATTAAGTTTAAAAGGGGTCATCCTATTTCAGAAGTTAAGGTCTATGTGTTGATTGTAATGAATTATTATTATGATTATAGGGTTTGATGTTGTTTTGGGAACTCCAAAAGCAAATAAACTGAGTCCCAAGAATTGAGGAGCAAAGTTTGCTAAGGTAGTAGTTTTCCTCTCTCTTTCTTTAATCTTGTATGTTTGTATAATGATGAGTGTTATGCTATATCAAGTTGTCATTTATGCTGTAAGATCAGACATGTATGCCTAGATTGTGCTTGGCCTTGTATGAAATTCCTTGTATTGCTATGCGATATATGGCATCTTGACTGGCATCATGTTATGTACTTACATGCTTGCTTGTGAATGAGATTGGTTTACTACTACTGAGATTTCATAATCTCACTCCAAATATAACCCATGCTAGGTCCAAGTTTAAGCAAAGAATGTGGAGACATAAATCGAGGACCATACTTTTATGCACCACATTTCGTTATGTAATTAAATATTTTATATTACTGCGTGCATGAGTTACGTTATGATACTGTAAGGTACTCAGGTATGAAATAGAAAGCCATGTATATGCCTAACCCTGAAGTAAAAAGAGTATGACAGCGTGCATAAGATGCAAGAATGCTTGTACTTATATAAAGGCAAAATAATAATAATAATAATAATATGACCAATGAGGGGTAAACTTGTCTAATTTGTTGTAGGGGAAACTTTATATGAATTCATATGTGCTCCACTAAGTAAGCATTTTCCCCGTGTAAAGGGCTTAAAGAGCTTGAAGTAGAGCCCTGAATTAACCTCATATGATTTTTCTATAATTAAGTATGATTTTCAAAGTTAGATAAGAATTTGAAAATGACCAAATGAATAGTGAAATTGTATGAGGAAGTTTTAAAATGAAAAAATTTTTTATCAGTTCAGGTTTCTGTTGACTCCTCTAAGTTTTATATGAGGTAATTGTAGTAGGAAAAGTGTTATAAAATAAGGTATGACATTTCTCCCTTCTTTCTTGGCTTCTCTTGGTCTTTCTCTCTCTCTAGCCCTTTTCTTTGTTTTGGATGAAGCATATGTTGGTTAGAAGAAAATAGGGCTTCTAGGGTCTTTAAGAAACAAAAATCCACTTTTTCACACTTCTTTTAAATTAAACCTCACTATAGTAGAAAATATCCCTCGCTACGGTGAGTACGTATTCATCCCAAGTTCCTGTTCCCCCTACGATGCGCTATTGCGAGAAATTCCTTGGATTTTGTATGGAAAGCCCTAACTCACTATAGTGAACTGCATTCTCATTATAGCGAACTGGTACACTCACTATAACCAACAGGGGTCTTAGCTATAGCCAGCAAACTTAGAAAAATTTTAAAAATCTTGATTGTTACAGTTCCTCTATGCCTAGGACACTAGAATATCGAACCATGAATGAAGAAGGCATGAGATAAAAGCATATTGGCTATTACTTTTTTTATATGAAAAAGTAATAAGAATGAGAGGTATTAAGCTTTTTATCATCCTAGCACGAGTTATTTTCTGCAAGACCTCCCCTATAATATCATCACTACAGTAGAGTTTAACCATCAAGTTCAGGATAGATTGGTACGGTTCCTACGCCTAAGACACTAGAATATCAAACCATGAATGAAGAAGGCATGAGATAAAAGCATATTGGCTATTACTTTTTCAATATGAAAAAGTAATAAGAATAAGAGGTATTAAGCTTTTTATCATTCTGGCACTAAGCTATTTTCTGCAAGACCTCCCCTATAATATCATCACTAGAGTAGAGTTTAACCACCAAGTTTAGGATAGCTTGGTATGGTTCCTCTATGCCTAGGACACTAGAATATTGAACCATGAATGAAGAAAGGCATGAGATAAAAGCATATTGGCTATTGATTGTGAGGCCCTAATTCTTGACTAAAGGGGACACCAAAGGCTCTACCCTTCCATCCCTTGGATAGATAAACAAGGAGGGCAAAGCTTTTGGTCTTTTCATGTTGTCAAAGAGTTTAGCAATGAAAATAAATGGCTAGTCCCTGATTGAATTGATCAGGTCATGTAAGAACAAGGTTCAAATCTACTGGTCTGTTAGGATTCCCTATCTGCATACATCACTGCCCTTCCACTTGACACCTATCGTTAATGATAAATGGCTTGTCTCGCTGTCACCTTCTCTTGAATTCTCAAAACTTCTATCGTTCCATCGCCGCAGGGGCAGAGAACCCATTGCTGTCTCAACTATGTGACTAAGAATTGTATCAAGAATTATGTACAAAAAAATATGAGAATATCTTATGGTGTCAAGGGAATTGCAAGGATAAAGATTCAAAAAAAAAATCGATCTGATTTAAGTCATAATCTATATGGGACTTCTAGAGTTATTAATAGAAGGTAAATTTCAAAGAATCGAAGAATTACAAATGAATGTGCAAAAAAGAAAAACTTAATTATATAAAGGGAAAACTTAACATTGCTATTACAAGAATTGTAAACCCTTATGGACACCCTAATATTCTTGTAGAATTTATAGCTGGACAATTAAATAATAGAGTTTCCTTTCGTAAAGCAATGAAAAAAGCTATTGAATTAATTGAACAGGCCGATACAAAAGGAGTTTAAATACAAATTGTGGGATGTATCAACAAAAAAGAAATTGCTTGTGTCGAATGGATTAGAGAAGGTAGGGTTTCTCTACAGACCATCCAAGCAAGAATTGATTATTGTTCTTACACAGTTCGAACAATTTATAAGGTATTAGGCATCCAAATTTGGATATTTGTAAATGAAGAATAATAAGCTTTGCCTTATCTTTAATGTTCTATCTAGCCAAAAAAAAAAAGATTCTTCCATTCTTATTATGTTAAATCAAAACAAAAATGAGCAACTTTAATTAAATTTTATATGATTGAATAAAAATTCAATTAATCATTTGATATTGATATAATTGCTATGCTTAGTGTGCAACTCATTGCATTGGTTTTTTTAGAGTGGTTTGAATTCAACTAATAAAATAAAATAAAATAAACCAACTCATGGTATTAATTAATTAATAACTATAACACTTATAACTAACTTATGGCTTTGCATTATTTAGATCTAAAGAAGAGTGAATTTCTTATTATTTACATATTTCAATTAAAAAAAAGGGATTTATTAATAGTAAGATAAGATAGGCTCTATTTGTTTGTTTGGAATATGGATATCTAACTTTTTTCATTTTCCAAACTAGGTTATTTTTCACAAACAAAAGCAATAAACTCTTATATCCTTTGTAAAAATTTATTATTATATCCTTTACATCTAGGATTAAGTATATTGTACATCCAACTTTGATTATCAAGCATTTCTAATTTTCGTTGTAATAAACAATTTAAATATCACCTTATAAAGATTATTAAATAAAAAATATTTCTTCACTAGATTATCACAAAAATAATTAATAAATAACAACATTAATTAACAATTAATAGTTCATAAAAACATTATTAAGCAATTATTTATATATTCCTCCTAAAGAAACTGAAATTTGAATCTCAAACTCCAACAAAACAAATGTTGAGAGAAAAAAGATAAAGAAATCCCAAATGTATAGTAAACGCAAAGAAGAGAATTTTGAATGCAAAATAATCATATAGTAAAAATATAGAAGAGAAACAAAATGCATAAGTAAAATATTCGAAAGAGAGTAGGTTATATAATGATATTTTCAAATGGCTATTTAGGTTACATAATAATGTTTTCAAATGTCTATTTTTAATTCAAATGGATATATATTAACGTTCTAGAGAAAATGATCAAAAAATATTTAATTTTAAAAAGTTAAAATAAAAAAGATTTGTTTAAAACTTAAAAAATTAAAAGGGCTAACTAATATGCCAACTAAAATTCAATCGACCAAAGCTAATAGAATTGCCTTTTTGCAACTTTTTTTTTCTCTCATAGGTTTTTTTTATTCTAATTTATTATTTAGTGACTAATTTATTTTTTTACCCATCTGAAAGTTAGTTGAAAGTCAGGTAAATGTTACAAAAAAAAACACCAGAGCAATAAAAGATCAGTTGAAAACATTACTACAACAAAAACATAAAATATTGACTAAACTTTTAGTTAGAAAAAATGCTAATTCAATTGAAAATAGATCATTTTCCACTAAAAAATTAGTCATTCTATTTGTCAATTTCTTACTTGTCAGTAAGTGATTACCAACTTATTTTTAGTAAGGAAAATAATAACTTTTGACTCATGAAAAAGTAATGTCTGACTTAGCCAACTTTTTTTATAATTGACTTTTGGTTGTACTATTTGACCGAAAGTCAATTGATACATATATATATTATTTATATTTTTCATTTATTGTAATTTAATTAATAATATTTTAAGATTTGATTTGTCACTCTCATTATTTTTTGTCTTAAATATTCTTCTCTTTATAATGTAGTTATTTTTTCCTTTGTAAAATTTTTACATACATTGAAAATAATTGATCTAAAGAAAATTTACAACAAACATTACAAACTCAAAAATTCAAATAAATATTTATAAATTTTTACTAGAGTAAATTGAAATTCCAACTACAACAAAAAAGAAAACTTATTAAGAAGCAGCAAGAATAGAGAAAAATGAAACGATGAAATAATAAAAGGAAATTTACATAAGTGAAATTAGAGAATTTAATATGTGTTTTTTTTTTTAAATGAAGACCTTATAAAGAGAAATCCAAAAGAAGAAAAAGAAGAAAAAAAAAGAGCTTATGGAGAAAGTATAAAAGCACAAACAAAAAAAGCCTTAGAAAAAGAAAAAAAGAGTTTCTGAGGAGCAAAAAAGAGCTTTTGAACCAAAATTAAAATGATAAAATGAAAAAGAATGAAATCTTTTATTTAAAAGGAAACTTTTTCTTATGTGTTTAAAATTTACACAACAACAAAAACAAATATTTTCTCACTATGTAGGATCGACTGCATGAATCAAATGATGTCATAAAATTCTACTATGAATCATGTTTTTAGACAAAGCATTTAAAGTTAAATCCTTCTTAATAATTTTACCTATCATTTTTTTTGTTTTCCTCTATATCTAACTATTGGGCTGCTCTCCATCTAATCTACTCTACTTACTTGGGCTTTTATAGGTCTTCTCCACACATGCTCAAACTATTTAAAGCGCAATTCTATAATCTTTTCCCTAATAGATGCGGCCTTAAATTTCTTTCTAATGCATTGATTTTTCATTCTATTTTATCTGGTATGTCTGCTTATCCAATGCAACACTTTCATCTTTGTAGCATTAAGCTTATTCTTTTATTGACTTTTTATTGCCCAACATTTAGTCTCATATAACAATGCAAGTCTTATAACTATACGATAAAATTTACTCTTGAGCTTAAATGATATTATTTTATCATAAATAACACCCAAAGCACTTCTTCATTTTATCCACCTTGCTTGAATCTTATGGTTTACATATTCCTCTATTTGTCTGTTATGTTGTGTGATGAACCCAAGATGTAATATCCCGTTATTCTAAAAGTCCTAAAACTAAGGAAATTATTAAAGGATATCCCCTAAATTGAATGATTAGAAGCCAAAAAAAATTAGAATGATAATCTAGATAATTAAAAATGAGGATACAGGCTAAAGATACGCGAAAACCAGAGCCAAAACAACTAAATAAAATTAGACGAAAAATAATGACATTTTCGTATTTTTGAGTAACTTTTAGAAAACTCAAATGAGATATCTTTAAATGAAAAAATTGAGTTTTTTAGAATTTTTAGAGGCTTTAAAAGCCATAAAAACCCCTAAAATGATTAAAACCCATCCAGTTTGCATTTATAGTATCAGTTGACTAAAACTTTAACTAGTTCATTTGGTAAGGTTTTAAATCTAATGGGTGAAACCAAAGGCATTTTATAAATTAGAGGACTTAAATTTTATGATGAATGATAGTTCTAAAAAAGGAGTTGAAATAAACCCGAATGAAAAGAACCAAGAAATGGGACAAAATGAAAATTTTTAAAAAGTATTATAACTTAGCCTTGCTTCTTAAAGTTACGTCCCACCTCCTTCTCATTTCTTAACTGACTTCATTCTGCTCCAAGATAGATTTGAGACCAGCTTGAGGAGGCGCACAAGAGGGAGAGCAAGGAAGGAAGGAAACCAAGTAAAAAGTGTAAGAAATTCAAGGTTTTTCATACTTTCTCCTTCTTCCAACTTCTTCTCCTCTTTCTCCTCTCTTTTCTTATAGTTTTAATGATTAATTTAGGGTTGTTCTATGGCTAGTTTAGTAAGAGGAAGAGAGAATTTGAAGGAGAGATTGGAAGCTTTAGAAAGCTCATTTGAAAAGCTTGGAAACAAGGTAAGATATCATGGTTTTTCTTGCTTCATCTTGTCTCCTTCTTTCATGCTTGTTTCTGCTAGACCTAAGCCCATGAAGGAGAGAGTAAATTCTGATCATAGCAAGGTAGGAATAAGGATTTTAGAGCATGAGGATTAAGAATATGCAATTGGAAATAAAAGAGAAGCTTTTAAATTGATGTTATGTTACCTAGTATTCTTGTTGCACTTAGCAATTTTCAAAGTTCCAAGTTTGCTACAAAATGACCACCAGATTCAAAGTACTATTCCATCATATTTCGTGAGCCAAACATGGTTGTTTTGATTTGAAATTTTTATGGCGACTAGATGACATTTTGATCTTTCCAGAAAGCTATAATTTGTATGATTTGAATTTTTTTAGAATTAATTATGATTTTCCAAAATTCATATAAGAATATGGAATTCAATGGAAATTGTAAAGTGTAATGTGATTTTGAGATGTATGCCTTGGACCTAAGTTTTGAGCTTTAAATTATAATATTTTTGATTGAACAAATGTGTTAGGGATGAAAAATAAGTTTGATAAGCTCACTTGGTCCATTAAGCCAAGAATGAATTAATTTTGCTTTTAATGACAAAAAATTTTTCTACCAAAAATGCTAAATTCATGAAAATGAACACTTTTACCTATTTGTGATGTAAAATAAATGTTAGCAAAATATGGTGTTACACAAGATACTTCAATCATGTGACTTGTAGTGTGATATTTTCTCTAATTTTTACTTCTATGTTAGAATTAATGTGTCTTTTGCTAAGCTTACATTTTATATGCTCTATTTTACTTCTATTTAAATGAAATCCTTATACTTCCAAAACTAATCTCCATAACTCTAACTTCTCATTTATTTCTTCTCTCAACTCTTTAACTACTACTATATTATCAACAAAAAACATGCATTATGGCACCAACTTTTAAATATGTTTAATGATTATATCCAAGACTAAAGTAAAATGATAGAAACTCAAAGTTGATCCCTGATGTAGACCAATTATTATTAAAAAATCTTCTGTGAGCCCACCTTTTGTTCTCACGCTAGTTGTAACCCCATGGTACATATTTTCGATTGCTTAAACATAAGCAGTACAAACTCTTTTTTTCTCTAGAGTCTTCCACAAAACCTCTCGTAACACCCTACCATATGCCTAATCCAAATCGATAAACACCATGTGTAAGTCTTTTTTTTCTATTCCTTCAATATCTCTCCATCAATCTTTGCAGCAAATATATCACTTTCATGGTCAAATTTTTGGTATAAAACCAAATTAATTCTTTGTAATATGAGTCTTTTACCTTAATCTTTGCTCAATTATCCTCTCTTATAATTTTGTAGTGTGGCTTATAAGATTAATTTCCTTCTAATTTGCACAGTTTTACATATCCCCCTTATTCTTATAAATAAAGATTAAAGTACTTTTCTTCCACTCGTCTTAAATTCTCTTAGACTTCATAATCTTATTAAACAACTTAGCAAGCCAACTTATGTTTTTCACTCCTAAGTCCTTCCATATCTCATTAGATATATTATCTAGTCTAACTGCTTTGCCATTCTCTATCCTCGTTAATGCTTCTTTCACCTCAGACTCTCAAATCCTATAATAAAAGGTATAATTTTGGCCCTCCTCTTTAATGTCTAACATATCTGAGTACAATAAGATCCTGTGTCTGTCACATCTTAAAAATTTCCCTTAAATTGAAATGTAACCAAAGAAGGGGGTATTAAAGGATTTTACTAAGATTAATAACTTAAATAAGCAAGGGAAAAATCACCAGGAACTATTTAAGTAAGTCCCAAGGAATTAGTTAAGGTTAATTAGGATTAAAAAGGGAATATATGTTACGAGGTCATTAATGAGGTGTTGGCATGTTACTCTACCTAATACAGAAGCATATATGAAATTTTGACATAATAGGTGACTTGCATGCATGTAGCAAATGACTAAGAAACCAAAACTCAAATATTGGTCACATTGACATCCCATTACCCATGCTCAGGTTAATATATATACTTATGTGCACTTGGTTAATTTGTAGGACTCTTAGCCATGTAAACGAGGAGATATTAATAGGTGTTAGATATGGGGCCAAATGATTTAGACTTTAGTAGAAGAAAAAGACAAAATAGGAATATTAGCATTGACCATTTATGATAAACATATGTATATATATGTAGGTGGGGACATTCAGCCATATGGCACCTACTTAATCTAGTCATGTATGCCAAGAGACCATAAATAAATGGATGGTTTAACATATTAGAGTATTTAACTTTTCCCTATACATAGATATATATACATATATGCATGATTAGTTTGTGCCTTAGGACTTTGGAACCAAGCACTTCATGAAGCCATCAATCATTAAAATATATGTATACATGTTCAATTATGCAGCCAACATATTTAGTCATGTGGATTGCCATAAGCTTTATTTAAATTAATAAGATAGGAGTGGGGCATTTACCATAAATAGTGGTATGGACCATAGGAGAAAAATAGAATAAACAAATCACAACTGTCAATTTGCTAATGCCTTTATTGTGTCTTATGCATGTGGATTGCATTCGATCATTGCTAATATATTCTTCAGCCATAAGGGAGTCATGGATCATTAATTAAACATATTGCTTGGATGGGAAAGGAGAAAAGTGACACCTTACATAGCACCAAATAGGAAGTGAAAGGAAATGAATTTTTCATCATCTTAATTACATCCACTTTCGGTTAGGAAACTTGATGTGGCACTTGCAATAGTTGTCTTCATATTAGTATCATTAAGGTTGAGAGTAATAGTGAGAGGAAGGGAATAGAGCCTCAGTCAACCATGGAGATGGAAGAATAAGAGACAAACCACAAGTGGTAAGGAAAGGTGGTGAGGAACTTCATCAAAGGTAAAAATAGGACAATCTAGTCTATCTCTAATTTCCTTTCATTCCACCTAGCTGAAATTCTGAATTAAGACCCTTTGCTATTGTTGGATAGCCATAAAGCATTGAGGAAACAAATACTAAGGGAGCTTAGGAGGAATCCATAGGATTTTGGAGGTAAGTGATTAAACTCTTCTCCCTCAAACCTAATTAAGCCGAGAGTGAGATAGAGTGAAAAGAAAATATGCATAATTAGTTAGCCATGAGAATGGCACCTAGGAATGTCTTAAATTGAATTAAAGGGATAGCACAAAAAGGGCAGCACATATGAGGGGTGTTTTGACACTAAATGGAACCATACAATTAGATATTAAGGAAAGCGTATATATATGATTGCCACAATTGGGAAGGATGTACCGAGGCTAAGAAAGCAAGTAGCTAGTGAACTAAATTTCCATTCAAATAAGGATTTGAAGTTGGATTTTAAGGTTTTGAACTCAACATAATTAATTCAAATGGTATTAAATTAATAAGAAGAGGAAATGAAAATTTAATTGATTTCAAATTAGGAATTCTAATTTTCTAACTAACAGAAGCGAATTATGATTTATTGTACGAGCAATTAGTAGCTTAATTTTATTTTCAATCTTGATCATGACTTGTTCTTAGTTAGGGTATTGTGTGATTGAAATTATGGGGAAACAATTGTGACACCAAAGGCTAGGGACTAAATTGACAAAACCACAGTAACGGAACAGGTTGTTAACAATGTATTCAGACAGTATATTTATTTGATTGCATTGAATAAATTCCTAAATCTTCTATGCTATGTATGACTGCGTGTATGTCCAATTGCTAATCAAAGTGGCTTTTATGAATATTAGCCCTCTGTTATTGGCCAGTGATCGAAATATGTTAGCCTAACGAATGAATGTATGCTGTTGTCTGGTAATTGCATGCTTCTACACGGAATTGTACATCGAATGTATCCTAAATGATATTCAGTGCCATTTATATGTATGCTCTTTAAATGCAATGTTAATTATTGGAATTTTATCTGATTACAAAGCTAACTCTTTTTCCAAGTAATAGCTATACAGCAGACAAAGCCAAAATCACAGAAAATAGACTAATGAAATAATAAACTATGTATAGTTAATACAGCTACCTTTCATAAACTTTTTGAAAAATGTGAAAGTTAACCTATGACTTGGGTTTTGGAATGTAGATGTATTTGTAATCCTTTATCTTGAATATGTGTGATAATGATACATGAATAGCATTCTATTTAGCCTGACGATAACATCTAACAGAAATGCTAAAGTGTATACAAAAGTAACTTCAATTGTCATTTTTGTATGAAATTGATTATCATATTTTTGAGAATAACTTTAGAATGATAGTAGATACTTGGTTGATGTTAAAAAGGTAACTTTGGAAAATTTTATGCATGGATTCTCTGAGTTTAGTTGAATAATAATAGAATCCACCTAGTTAGAATGTCAAATTAGTATGTAATCTAGGTACCTAATGTCTGTCTCTTGTAGAGATAATTGGAGAGGGACTTTGTAATGTCTAATTTTCCTAAAAACGTGAGAAATAGATTATTTATAAAAGAAAGTCCCCTAAATAGGAAGATTTGAGGCCAAATAAAATTAGGACAATAATATAGAAAATTGAAAATGGGGATCTAAAGCTTAAGATGCTCAAAAACCAAAGTCAGAGTAGCTAAATAAAATCATACGAAAATAGTGGTAATTGTGTAATTTTAGGCACTTCTTAGAAAACTCAAAGAAGGGATCTATAAATGAAAAAATTGAGTATTTCAGGATTCTCAAAGGCCCTAAAAACCATAGGAACTTTTAGAATAGTTCAAACCCCTCAAGTTTACGTTTTAGAGCATCAGTTAACTCAAACTTTGACTAGTTTGTTCGAGAAAGTTTTTAATCCAATTTGGATGAAACCAAAGGCTTTTTATGAATTAGAGGACCTAAATTTTATGATGAAAATACAATTCTCAAAAAGTAGTTGAAACGAGCCTAAAAGTTAAAAAACTAAGAAATAGGACAAAATGGACATTTTTGAAAAGCGTTTTAAGTAGCCTCCCTTCTTATATGTCATATCCCATCTCTCCCTCATTTTAACTGACCTTATTTCTATCCCAAACTAGAGGAGAGACCAACTATGAGAGGCATACAAGAGGAGGGGAAGAAGAAGAAGAAAATGTGACAACCCTACCTTCTAATCATTGTAATTATGGTTAAATGTATGATTAATAATTAATTATCAAGGTTTGAGTGGTTACAATCTATCACTTGGTGAAAATATAGGAAAATTTTAAACCTTGATGTTAGGGTCATCATCATACCATTACCGTTGGAGAAATTGGGGTTTCTAAGTTCAAAAGAGTAGGTTGGGGGCTTACGCCGCGGCCTAAACCTTCCCTGCCGCGACCAAGTTACTTTATGGAATCACTGGACAAATTTAACAAATATCGTCGCGGCGAGTTGGACCTTCGCCGCGGCTAACCTATGTGGCGCCGCGGCGTAACGCCTCCTGGAACTCCGCTCTCAACTCCCAGGATTCTCGCCTCGGTGCAATATATTCGCACCACGGCGAGTTTTGCTTCTGTCCAACCCTTATTTAATTTTCTAGACTCGCGCCATGGCAGGACATTATGCCCGCGGCGAGTTTTGGTTTTGTTACCCTCCTGGGCGATTTTTTTCACTTTGCGCCGCGGCGGGATTGTTTATGCCGCGGTGCCTTTCGGCTCTGTCTCTCCTTTGGCCGCGGCGAAGCCTTCTTAGCCGCGGCGGAACTCCCTCCTGTGACCATATTACCCAAATTTCGCCCTCTACACTCCAAATCTCATCTTAGAAACACTCTAGGTCCACCTACCCTTGTTTTATGTGGTCCTAATGGTGTTTATCTACCCTATTTACCCATCAATCCATCCATTACCATTGCAAAACTTAAACACTACTTCTTACTTGTTTCACTAGTTCATATCAGCAAATTCAAGAATATATGACAGCAAGATCACATGCATTAGCAGCAATTTACATCCCATGCAAATTCCATAGAGATTTCCATTCATCCATAGCTTACATCCAAGGCATCATATGACTATAATTCCCATATAGTGATCCATATCACTATTTCAGCAAAACTACAAATATATAATGCTATAAGTTCATACATTAATATTCAACTATAATGAGACTTAAATCCTTAACGGTTACATTTCAATCAAACAAAATATAAATGCCTACACTTGGCAACATGATTACATGATGATGCTATGTAAACTAATAACAAAATTGCATCTACCCTATTCTACTCAGACCAAGTGTAGCTCCCCACACCCGGCCTTAGCTCATGGATGTTCATCCACTTGCTTACCCTTATCCTTACCCGAGGAACTTTCACCTGAAATATTAATCCCATAAAATGGGGTGAGATATAAATCTCAGTAACCAAGGCAATTCCATCATATATCCAATTTAATTAGCATATAAGCATAAATCAAAATCAATATCAGAATCATATACATCATATCAGCAAATGAAGCAATTAGGCTATCATAATTACTATCCCATACTAGCAATCATATTATCACATGTTAAAGGCCATTAACACCGGGAGAGGCCCGTCCACGGCACCTACTCCCTATTGAGCACAACCGAGGCTCAGTGCATCTGGGTTTGATCATAACCTGGTGCTCGATCGAAGCACATGCACGGGTGGCAGCCACACCACAGCTCCACCATGGACTCACAAGGTCCAATCACAATTCAATAGATAGCCAACCAATTCATTCAACATTTTAAATCATTCATATATAGCAACATATGAAATTAAATCAAATATATATACATGGAATTGATATAACCCGGTTACCTCACTTGTAGACACTTGCAACAGTCACCAATGGTGCAGAAATCCTCCTATAACCATAGCATCATAGAATTACTACTCTAATTCATCATTAACAGTTACAATCAATACCCAAAGAATTTAAGATGCTAATGACTACCTAAGAATCACTTACTCAGCCACTATAAGTCCCAAATTCGGATTAAATTGTCCTCCACCAGAAAACTCAATATTCCACCCAAAATCCTAAGCAAATTCATACATAATTAATACTCATTTTATAAATCAGCTATAAGGGTCTCAAATTAATAATTGAAGTATCATAATGGAAGGTTTAAACTCACCCAAGGTCAGCCATAACCTCAACCTACGAATTTTACCAAGAAAATTCCCAAATTCCCACATTTCAGATTTTGGATAGAGTGAAAATGCTCCAAATGAAAAACTAATCAGACCAAATTAAAGAGGAAGATGAGGAGATTAAGTTGTATAACTATTACCTTGGTTGAATCTTGCTCTAAATGTGAGAAAATACAAAATTATTGCCCCCAACCCTAGCCTCCTCTCCAAGCTCCAAATTTTCTCTTTGTGTTTTGTGTTTCAGCAAGTTTGAGGGAGAGGTTAGTGTATTAGGGTTTTAATTGGGTTTAAGTTGGGTCAAATGTGGGTCATGGGTTGCTCCAAGATCCATCTCTTAATGGGCTTCAGGTTTTTGCTTGTTGGGCCAGTTTTTAGAGTGTTAGGCTGCAGAATTTTGTTGGGCTAGCTCTTATACATTGGGTTGCTGAAGCTTAATTAAGTTTGGGCCAAGTTTGAAGAGCTCAAGAATGTGGGTCTGCACAAGGGTTATTGGGCCCACTTAGAAGAGTCTATACAAGGTGGATTTTGGGCCTCCATCACACTAAATTAGGTTGGGTCTGCACCTAACCCATTGGGCCTCCATTAGCCTCTTATCATGATCTATTAATTTAAGCCTAGATAGGATTTCTATCTCAATTAAATCTCAACCCATATTAATTATTCCTAATTAATCTAATCCATGATTAACACCTTAATTAATTATGGGGTGTTACATTCTCCCCTCCTTTTAGAAATTTTGTCCTCAAAATTAGACATACCTTACTCAAATAATGCAGGATAATCCTTTCTCATCGCTTCCTCTGTTTCCCAGGTTGCTTCATCTGGAGTAAGTCCCCTCCACACTACCTTTACCAGGGGGATGTCCTTATTACGCAGCTGTTTGACTTTTGAGTCCATAATCCTTTCCAGCTCAACCACATAAGACAAATCATCTTGTAGATGCACACTCTCATGCTCAATGACATGCAAAGGGTCCGGGTGGTACTTTTTCAATTGGGACACATGGAACACATCATGCAATCTGGCCAGGTTTGGAGGTAAAGCAACTCTATAGGCCACAGGTCCTATCCTTTCAAGGATTTGGAAAGGACCAAGATAACGAGGACTGAGCTTTCTTGTCCTGATAGACCGTCCTATGCCCATCACTGGGGTAGCCTTAAGGAACACATGGTCTCCTATCTCAAATTCTAAGGGTCTCCTTCTCTTATCCGTATAACTCTTTTGCCTACTCTGGGTAGCCAACAACTTCTTTCTGATGAGTTCTATTTGATGGGTAGTTTGGTCCACTATATCTGGACCTAAGAGACTTCTTTCACCAAGTTCTACCCAACACAAGGGTGACCGACACTTCCTCCCATAAAGTGTCTCAAATGGTGCCATCTGGATACTGAAATGGTAACTATTATTATAAGCAAACTCAGCTAAAGGCAAGTACACATCCCAACTCCCTTTTAACTCTAGTACACTCGCTCTAAGCATGTCCTCAAGGGTCTGAATGGTCCTCTCAGTCTGTCCATCAGACTGAGGGTGATAAGCAGTGCTAAAGTTAAGACTAGTACCTAAAGCTTCATGTAGAGATCGCCAAAATTTTGATGTGAATCTTGGGTCTCTATCCGACACAATGCTATTAGGAACACCATGCAATCTTACAATTTCACGAACATACAATTGAGCTAGTCTATCTAGGGAATACGTGGCTCTAATAGGTAGAAAATGGGCAGACTTCGTCAATCTAGCCACGATCACCCAAATAGCATCATAACCCGAGGATGTTCTAGGCAAACTCATCACAAAATCCATAGATATACTATCCCATTTCCATTCAGGAATTTCTAAAGGGTATAACAAACCTGCGGGTCTTTGGTGCTCAATCTTAACTCGTTGACAGATTAGACATCTAGCAACAAACTCCACTATGTCCGACTTCATCCCAGGCCACCAAAAGCTCTTCTTTAGATCCCTATACATCTTAGTAGTGCCTGGATGGATGGTGTACCTACTCTTATGAGCTTCCGACAACACTATGTTCCTCAACTCTTCATCTTTGGGTATACACACTCTTCCCTGGTACCTCACCAAACCATCTTCCGATAGGTCAAAGTCTTTGACCTCACCACTCCCCAGTTGCTCTCTAATTCCTCCCCAGTAGGCATCTAGCTCTCGGGCCTCTTTAATTCTCTTCCTAAGGTCATTTTCTATCCTCAATTCTCCTAAAAGAATGCTACTAGGGTTCATTGAAATTGATAAATTCAAATCCCTCATCTCTTCAATCAACCTTTGCTCCCTAAGCATCATCATTGCCATGTGAATGGATTTCCTACTCAAGGCATCGGCGACCACATTCGCCTTCCCTAGATGATACTTTAAGGAGAAATCATAGTCCTTAAGGAATTCCATCTACCTCCTCTGCCTCATGTTCAACTCCTTTTGGTCAAACAAGTACTTCAAACTTTTATGATCACTATACACTTCAAATTGGGCACCATAGAGATAGTGCCTCCAAATCTTAAGGGCAAAAACCACAGCCACTAGCTCTAAGTCATGGGTGGGGTAATTCTCCTCATGGGGTCTAAGTTGCCTAAAGGCATAGGCTATCACCCTACCTTGTTGCATTAAAACACACCCTAATCCTTTCTTAGAAGCATCACTATAGACTGTGAATGTCTCTTTAGGGTCAAGTATCACTAACACAGGTGCGATGGTAAGCCTATCCTTAAGTTCCTGAAAGGCATTCTCACACTTAGCATCCCACACAAACGGTTGGTCCTTCCTAGTTAACTTTGTCAAAGGCATGGCTAACTGAGAAAATCCCTTAATAAATCTTCTGTAGTAGCCGGCACCTAAGAAGCTACGGATTTCAGTCACCATTTTGGGTCTCTCCCAATTCAGTACCACTTCTACCTTGCTAGGGTCTACCGCTACCCCTTGTTCCGATATCACATGACCTAGGAATTTGACCTTCCGCAACCAAAACTCACACTTGCTCAACTTAGCATACAACTGATGCTCTCTCAAGGTTTGAAGAACTATCCTAAGATGCTCTTCATGCTCCTCACTACTTTTAGAGTAGACAAGAATGTCATCAATGAACACTACCACAAACTGGTCAAGATAAGGCCTAAAAATCCTATTCATGTAATCCATGAAAATGGCAGGGGCATTGGTTAACCCAAAAGGCATAACTAGGAATTCATAATGGCCATATCAAGTCCTAAAGGCAGTTTTAGGTACATCCTCAGCCTTGACTCTAAGTTGGTGATATCCCGATCTAAGGTCAATCTTTGAAAAGACCGACACTCCAACTAATTGGTCGAGTAAGTCATCAATTCTAGGCAAAGGGTATTTATTCTTGACAGTTGCTTGGTTCAATTGCCTATAGTCAATGCAAAGCCTAAGACTACCATCTTTCTTCTTGACAAACAATACTGGTGCTCCCCATGGAGACACACTTGGCCTAATAAACCCTTTCTCAAGTAGTTCCTCTAATTGGCTCTTCAACTCAACTAACTCAGCAGGCGCCATTCTATATGGAGCCTTAAAGATAGAACCTGTACCGGGTACCAAATCAACAGAAAATTCTAACTTTCTCTCTGGAGGTAGTCCACTAAACTCCTTAGGAAAAACCTCAGGGAACTCCCTAATCACAGGTATATCCTTCAACCCATCATCAACCTCAACATGCAATGAAAAGAATACTAGAAACCCTTGGCAACCACGCCTAAGGCACCTCCCGGCTTGGGCAGCAGACACACAAGTAAGCTCAGCCACAGGACCAGTTTCAGGTATATTTGCAGGTAAGGAAACAGTCTTACGATTACAATCAAGTATCACATTATTAGCCGACAACTAGTCCATACCAATGATTACATCAAAGTCACACAAAGGGATGTAAATCAAGTCAAGGGTAGTACAATGGCTATCCAATTGTACAGTACAATTTAAGCATACATCAGATGTAATCATAGAATATCCAGTAGGGGTGGACACAGATAATTCAAATGGCAACAGGCTAATTTTAAGACCCAGACGCTTAACACAGTCATATGAGATGAATGAGTGGGTCACACCCGAGTCAAACAATGCATCTATGACATGATTATGGACAAGTTAAGTACCTCAGATCAGACTAGGGGATCTACTAGCCTCTTGCTGCGTAAGTGCAAACACCCTTCCTTGGATAAGTGGCTTAACCGATGAGGCCAACTCCCGTGACACCGTGCAAGTCTGTGCATAGTGTCTAGGCTTCCCACAATTATAGCACACTGGGCATGGCCCATTCCCATGGTTCTTCCCACACTTGGGATAAGCAGGTGGGGCACTCATTGCACTCCTTGGTGGTCCCATGCTTCTTCTTTGAGGGACATTCCTTGGGGGTGGTCTCCTTCCCCAAGAGCCACTTCCACTACTGGCTCCTTTCTTGCTTCCGCCCCTAAAGGGCTCCATGCCTCGGTCACGTTTACCTTCCAAGGTCTTCTTCCGCTTGGCCTCACTCTCCATCATAGCCCTTTCCATCACTCTACACTTCTCCACCAATTCATCAAAATTGCGGATCTGTAGAGATACAATCTTATCCTTAATCTTCGGCCTTAAGCCTCTTTCAAACTTTTCAGCCTTCCATGGCTCATCATCAAAGCGCTTCAAGTAAGAGGAGAAGCGAGACAATTGGATGAATTTAGCTGCATATTGGTCTACATTCATGTCTCCTTGCTCAAGGAAGTTAAACTCGTCTTCCTTGTCCGCCTTCACCGATGATGGGAAATATTTGTTCTCAAAAGCCGTTTGAAAACTTTCCCAGGTTAAGGGTATCTCTCTTGCAACCAACAATCTGGAGGCATTCCTCCACCAATGTTCAGCCTCACCCTCTAACTTGTAGATGGCCAACCTTCCCTTTTGTTCTGTAGTGCAGGTCATAACCTCAAAGATTTTCTCCAATTGCATTAACCATCTCTCAACTTTCTTAGTATCTAACTCCCCCAAGAACGATGGAAGATCATCTTTTTTGAATTTGGCTAATGCAATGGAGAGGTCACTATCCTCCCCTTGGTGTCCCACACCAGGGTTATGACTAGCCCCCACACAGTTCCCCAATGGCACCTCCTCATTTCGCTTACTCATACTTTCATGTAGCTGTTGCAGCACTTGCACAGTCGCTGCATGAGCCTCGGCTTGCTCTTGAAGCCGGTCAATCATTGCCCTAATCGTAGTCTCATGGGCCTTAGCTTGTTCTCTCATTCGGTTGGCCATTGCAGCCATGGCCTCTTGCATTTCTCTTAACATCTTAGTTGTTTCTCTACGAGTAGCCATCTAGTTCTGCAATACCACAAGCACAACCACAAGCATCTCCCATTAACCACAGTCCAAGGCAACAAAACACAACTCCACCCATGGCAGGTATATATGAGTATGAGGGTTATCAGCAGGTCACAATGTTCCTATTCCTATCATGCATGCATCATGATTGCCAAGTTTTCTAACCACAAAGCAGTAAATCAAACACATTTGCCTGAACCATCGCTCTGATACCAACTGTGACAACCCTACCTTCTAATCATTGTAATTATGGTTAAATGTACGATTAATAATTAATTATCAAGGTTTCAGTGGTTACAATCTATCACATGGTGAAAATATAGGAAAAATTTAAACCTTGATGTTAGGGTCATCATCATACCATTACCGTCGAAGAAATTGGGGTTTCTAAGTTCAAAAGAGTAGGTTGGGGACTTACGCCGCGGCCTAAACCTTCCCCGCCGCAGCCAATTTACTTTCTGGAATCACTGGACAAATTTAACAAATCTTGCCGCGGCGAGTTGGACCTTCGCCGCGGCCAACCTATGTGGCGTCACGGCGTAACGCCTCTTGGAACTCCGCTCTTAACTCCTAGGATTCTCGCCTCGCGTAATATATTCGCGCCGTGGCGAGTTTTGCTTCTATCCAACCCTTATTTAATTTTCTTGACTCGCGCCATGGCAGGACATTATGCGCCGTGGCAAGTTTTGGTTCTGTTACCCTCCTAGGCGATTTTTTTCACTTTGCGCCGCGGCGGGATTGGTAATGCCGCGGCACCTTTTGGCTCTGACTCTCCTTTGGCCGCGGCGAAGCCTTCTTAGCCACGGCGAAACTCCCTCCTGTGACCATATTACCCAAATTTCGCCCTCTACACTCCAAATCTCATCTTAGGGACACTCTAGGTCCACCTACCCTTGTTTTATGTGGTCCTAATGGTGTTTATCTACCCTATTTACCCATCAATCCATCCATTACCATTGCAAAACTTAAACACTCTTCCTACTTGTTCCACTAGTTCATATCAGCAAATTCAAGAATATATGACAGCAAGATCACATGCATTAGCAGCAATTTACATCCCATGCAAATTCCATAGAGATTTCCATTCATCCATAGCTTACATCCAAGGCATCATATGACTATGATTCCTATCTAGTGATCCATATCACTATTTCAGCAAAACTACAAATATATAATGCTATAAGTTCGTACATTAATATTCAACTATAATGAGACTTGAATCCTTAACGGTTACATTTCAATCAAATAAAATATAAACGCCTACACTTGGCAACATGATTACATGATGATGCTATGTAAACTAATAACAAAATTGCATCTACCCTATTCTACTCAGACCAAGTGTAGCTCCCCACACCCGGCCTCAGCTCATCGATGTTCATCCACTTGCTTACCCTTTTCTTTACCCGAGGAACTTTCACCTAAAATATTAATCCCATAAAACGGGGTGAGATATAAATCTCAGTAACCAAGGCAATTCCATCATATATCCAATTTAATTAGCATATAAGCATGAATCAAAATCAACATCAGAATCATATACATCATATCAGCAAATGAAGCAATTAGGCTATCATGATTACTATCCCATACTAGCAATCATATTATCACATGTTAAAAGCCATTAACACCGGGAGAGGCCCGTCCACGGCACCTACTCCCTATTGAGCACAACCGGGGCTCAGTGCATCTGGGTTTGATCATAACCCGGTGCTCAATCGAAGCACATGCACGGGTGACAGCCGCACCACAACTCCACCATGGACTCACAAGGTCCAATCACAATTCAATAGATAGCCAACCAATTCATTCAACATTTTAAATTATTCATATACAACAACATATGAAATTAAATCAAATATATATACATGGAATTGATATAACCTGGTTACCTCACTTGTAAACACTTGCAACAGTCACCAATAGTGCAGAAATCCTCCTATAACCATAGCATCATGGAATTACTACTCTAATTCATCATTAACAGTTACAATCAATACCCAAAGAATTTAAGATGCTAATGACTACCTAAGAATCACTTACTCAGCCACTATAAGTCTCAAATTCGGATTAAATTGTCCTCCACCAGAAAACTCAATATTCCACCCAAAATCCTAAGCAAATTCGTACATAATTAATACCCATTTTATAAATTAGCTATGGGGGTCTCAAATTAACAATTGAAGCATCATAATGGAAGGTTTAAACTCACCCAAGGTCAGCCATAACCTCAACCTACGAATTTTACCAAAAAAATTCCCAAATTCCCACATTTCAGATTTTGGATAGAGTGAAAATGCTCCAAATGAAAAACTAATTGGACTAAATTAAAGAGGAAGATGAGGGGATTAAGTTGTATAACTATTACCTTGGCTGAATCTTACTCTAAATGTGAGAAAATGCAGAATTAGTGCCCCTAACCCTAGCCTCCTCTCCAAGCTTCGAATTTTCTCTTTGTGTTTTGTGTTTCAGCAAGTGTGAAGGAGAGGTTAGTGTATTAGGGTTTTAGTTGAGTTTAAGTTGGGTCAAATGTGGGTCATGGGTTGCTCCAAGATCCATCTCTTAATGGGCTTCAGGTTTTTGCTTGTTGGGCCAGTTTTTAGAGTGTTGGGCTGCAGAATTTTGTTGGGCTAGCTCTTATACATTGGGTTGCTGAAGTTTAATTAAGTTTGGGCCAAGTTTGAAGAGCTTAAGAATGTGGGTCTACACAAGGGTTATTGGGCCCACTTAGAGGAGTCTATACAAGGTGGATTTTAGGCCTCCATCACACTAAATTAGGTTGGGTCTGCACCTAACCCATTGGGCCTCCATTAGCCTCTTGTCATGATCTATTAATTTAAGCCTAGATAGGATTTCTATCTCAATTAAATCTCAACCCATATTAATTATTCCTAATTAATCTATTCCGTGATTAACACCTTAATTAATTATGGGGTGTTACAGAAAAGCTTGGTAAAAAGGTGAGAAAACTATGGTTTTTCTTGGTCCTTCCTTCACTAATCTTGTTCTCCTCCTTCTCTTCTCTTTTCCTATAGTTTTAATGTTTGTTTTGGGACTATTTTGGAACTGGTTCAGTAGGAGAAACTTAGAATTTGAAGGAAAAGATAGAAACAAGGGAAAGATCTCTTAAAAAGGCTTGAAACCAAGGTAAGAACCATAGCCTTTCTTGCTTCCTTTTGCTTGTTCTTCTTAGGGAGAGTTTCAGCCAACTATAGGCCACCAAGGAGGGATTGAGTTTTGACCAAAACCAAGCAAGGAACAAGGGTTCTAGGGTGTGGGAATTAAGAATATGCAATTAGAATTGAATAAGAAGCATTAGAAATTAAGTTACAAAACCTAGGAATTTAGTTGCACTTTGGCAAATATGAGACTTTATAATGGTAATTTAGGTTCTCTAAGAGTGTGTATGAGTTTTCAAGACACCTCGTAAGTCTCACATGTGCCTATTCCCTAAAGAAAATTTGCAAAACTCCATGGGCCTATAACTATGTGCATGTCTCGGCCAAGACCACTCTAAGCACCTTAGGAGAGTTTTAATTAGTTCTAAGGCTAGAAAGGAATTAGATATGATTAGTAAACATCAAATGAAGTATTAGAATGAATTTAGGAATCATGGTTTATGAGATGGAGGTGTAGGTTCCATTTTGAAACATAAAGAAGCAACTTGTGTCTAGGCTCCTTATATTGAAATTGTGATGGCTCTAAGGAGTCTAAAAGAAGTCAAAAGATTTGGATTGAATGAAAAATGGGAGCCAAGATCATAAATCCTAAGGGTTGCTTCATTGTATCTTGCATGGAAACATAATGGAGTCATATGAGAGAGTATGCATACATAGAGTTTCTATAAAGTTAGAGCTTGTTCTAATGATTGAATCATGTCTCATTTGATATGTCTAGGCCAAGAGAATCAAGTTCCATCTAGTTGCATATGTTTGGCCGAAAAGGAGAAGAAGTATTAAAGAGAAAAGTTTGTAATCTTGCTTCAAGGTAACTCTCTAACCTTTCTCACATACATTATTTGGATATTTGATTATCATTGAGTGCTTGTGTGTATGTTTGAACTATGAAATATTTTTTTAGCCATTGTTTACTTATTGTGGTACCATTATACTTCTTAAAATGTTGTTTGAATACAAAGTGACTTGCATAGATATGGTTATGCCAAAAGTCCTTTAGCATTAGTGAGAGTAAGCCAAAAGTCCCTAAGAATGGGTGAGACAAAACCAAAAATCTCAAGAAAAGTAAAGCTAAGTCAAAAGTCTTTTGAAAATGGATGAAGCAAATCTAAAAGTCCCAATTAAAGCAAATCTAAAATATATATATATATATAAATACCGTATAGAACAAGCTTTATACAAATACTTTCTCAAAATGCACCGAAAGCATCTAAACAGAACCAATTGGAAACAGACGCAGAGCACACAGCTCGCGGGGAAAATAACTACAGACGCAAAGCATTTAGCTTGTGAAGATAACATAAGTCCGCGTGTGGTGGCCTACACACGGGGCTGGCACCACCCCTGCTAGCTGAGGTACAGAACATGGTACACCAGGGCTAACATCTACTGCTGTTAGCTACAGGGTTCTGAGCAGATAACTTCATAAAACCATGTATTATTTATTTTATTTATTATTTTTTTTTCCAATTAACATCTCAGACAGAATACCTTCTAGATCAATTTCATAGAAAAATTTTCAATTAACTCAAATATCCGTCAATTTGCAAAATTTCCTATTCGAATCGATTTTTGGTAAACATATATATTACAAAACATTTAAATAGGTATCTCCATAAATAGATTACCTAATTTTAGGACACTGCAATAACACTTAGTAATAAAACAATAATTTCTTGTTTACTCACGGTCCGCATTACTTACTCACCTTCCAAGATTTTTATAGAGATTTCCTGACCCTTTCTCAGCTATGCCTCAACCTTTAGAATTTCCTACAATACCCGATCATTAGATTTTAGAAGATGAATCGCTCCAATTAATTTTATACAGGACTTATCTTAATTTAAAATTATTCTTCTACTAAATTTTAACCTTCCATATTCGTACAATGTATACCATATACCTATATTGTACTCTCTTTTCCCTAATTTCACTTAGGAGCTAAACTCAAAAATCCAGAATTAAAAGAAACGCATATCGTCTTTAATCTGCAGCCACACATTAAAGGGAAGCTTATTCTGCATAATAGAATTTAGCAAGTAAGAAGGAGCACAACCAAATTTTGTCTTAATTAAAGAAAGGTATATGCAGAAATTGAAAAGAATTAGTGTGTAGAAAAGTGGGTATACAATTTAGCATGAAGAAAATCAAACTTAATCCAACTAAAATCACTTCCTGCATCACTTTTCTCCTGCGCAGGACCCCCCCTAGCTGGCCTCTATATAATACATATCACAGCATTGATAAACAGAGGAGGGAAACGCCAATACTTGGAATTAAAGAAGCAGCACATGCAACAGAAATTTCAAGCCTAAAGAGACCTAGATGGCGTTACTTCACCAGCCACACACACAGCCACAAACTCAACTTAAACGAGGAGAAAGCAAACAGCAACAAAAATCGAACCGGAAAAGAGACAAGGTAGCGCTGAACAAGGGGAGAAGGCGCTGTGCAGGGGAGTCCAGTAGAACCAGTACATACAGCAGAACTTGCAGCTTAGGGAGGGAATTTTTCTGGCGTGCTTTCACCCAAAACCAACAGCAAAAACTTAGCAAAATTCAAGGAACACGCCTACAACTGAAATTCGAACCAAACTAGCAAACTCCACGTTGAACAGAGCAGTGAAGTGGCGCTGAACAGAGGAGAAGAATTGCAACCTTTTACTCAGCACCACAGTTCGTCCAGCAGGAAGGAGTTATGCGACTTGAATGGAGTAACTTGCTGAAAATGGAGTAGAGAGTAATTCACAGTTCGAAGGAGGAGAAGGAGCAACGTCCAGCACATTAGAGATGAAGATGCAGAGTTTCTAGTCTGTCTCTGCGATTTTCTCAGCTGGAAGTGATATGTGCTGCAGAGGTTTGGGTGGTAATGACCGAAAAACTAGCTTAAAGTAAATGGAAGGAGGATATATCCGTAAAGTTGCAAAATGAAGAAAGTTGGTACGTGGCAGCTACAAGGATCTACATTGACAAGTCAACTCCATTCCCTTCCCTTCCCATGCATCTTGCACGTCGAGTTTTACATGCATAATATAAAACTCTATACTCTTCTTAAACTTTCATATTAGTTGCTCTATTGTGATCGTTTGGCACTATGAAGTCTTAAGCTAGAAATCCTAATACAAGACTAGCATAAGAGATTACTACTTTGGATATATGTTATACACTTATTTATGTGCCTTGAATGTTCCAGATTCACCCAAATATGACTTTCTACTCATAGCAAATTTAATTCATTATGTGTTTAAGTATTACTCATATTGCCTTTCATATTCATAATACTCACAATGTGACTGCGTGGTGCCAAGAAAATTTTAAAAGTTTTTATTTTCAAAAATAAAAATTAAATGAAGTAGAGTTATCACTAAAATTTTTATTTTTAAAAGATAAAACTTTAAAAAAGTTTTTTTGTAAAAAAATTGATTTGTAAATCAAAAATAGATTCAAGAGTCAATTATGTGTAAGAAAGATGTTAGTCATTCCACAATACCCATTCCTAAAACAATTACTTAAGCTAAGTGTGCAAAATTAATATGCCCTTAAATTTATTTTAATTATCTTAATAATCACGTGTAAAAAAAAGATAATTAAGAAGACAAAAGAAAATATTATTTATGAAGGAGATTTAACTTAAAATAATAACTTAGGGCCTATGCATCCTATAGAAGGAATCAAAATTTACGTAATTCAACCAGATAGAAAACCGTATTCTAATTTTTTTTTTACTTTCTGTTTCAAATAAGATTTTTTTAATATTTTAACTAAGCATATTTTTTAAAAAAAGAGAAAGAAAGTGAGAATTACTATTGTCTTTTGCCAAAAAAAATATTTCAAAAATTGATTGATATATTTTAATTTGCAAAAGATAGAATTAATTTTAACTGTTTATTCTTTTTCATTTCTTCGTCATTTTTTTATATTTTTTTATGAATTTATCTTTTGATTTTTTTTAAATTTTTTTATTTTTATTTTTAATTTTTAATTTTTATGATTAATTTAGATTTTTTAATATTTTAATATTTTTTATCTTTTTTTTTAGATGACACTTTTTTGGAAAATGACACTTCTTTTGTTTTTTTAATAAGCCTTTCTTTTTACTTTTTGATTTTTTTAACCCTTTTTTATTCTTTTGGGCTGATTTTGCATATTGATTGATTTTTGTATGAATTTTTTAATTTTGATTTTTTTATTTGATTTTTAGAAATGACCCTTTTTTTAATTTAAGTAAAGAGGATTTTTCTCTCTTTCCCTTTTTCTCTTTTTTTAATAATTTTAACAATTTTTTATTTTTTGTTTGATTATTTTTTAATTTTTTCTTTGATTTTTGATTTTATTTTCTTTTGAAAAGGCTTCAAAAAAATATTTTTATGAACTAGAAATTCATTTGAAGCTTTTCCTTTTTTTTAATTAAGAACCTAAATTTGGAACCTTTTTATTTTTATTTATTTGTTTATTATTTTGATTACTTAATTTTAAAAGAAACTTATTCAATCCTCTAAAAGATTATTTTTGGGTTTGAGCTTTTTCCTTTAAAGGTAATGCCATTATCTTTCTAAAATTATGTACATTTTTCATTTTCTTTTCTTTTTTAATATTTGCTTTTCTTTTTTCTTGAAATTTTTTTGAAAACAAAATCAATTGCATATAGGCCATTAAAACCTAAAATTTATTAAAAAGTGATTTAAAAACTTGATAGAAATCAACGAGATTTATTATCTCACATAATTCTATGAATAACCCTTATGCTAGACAGTCCTACATGGCTACTTTAAAAGAAAAATAAATATAAATATAATAAAGATAAAATGAAGATGTTTACAAGCATATCGCAGATTGTGATCGTGTGCTTTGTGTTCAAATAACACGTTCATTCTAATATTTTCAAATGCAAATAAAATGCAAACCCCATGATAACTGCTTTTCCCAAGGTCTTTTCCAAGCAATGCTTTCAAGCTACTCTCCTCCGAGCGAATGTCCAGAAGTGATTCTTTGCATGGTCTTATTGTGCTCTCCAAAATGTCAAGAAGTCAAGATAATGAATTGCATCAGTTTTTAATCAAATAATAACAAACCTAATTTCATGACACCAACTCTAACTATACAATACATCTATCTTAACACCATATAGGCACCAAGCAAGCAAATGAAAGAATCAGAGGACAAACTTCAAAAGAAAGCAAAATGCAATTACCAATCCAACATTACAGTAGTGCCCAATCATAGAATTCTCATATCAATAGTATGCATCAAACAATCAGATTCAATGAAATTGTCTGTAATGTTGATAAATTAAGATAGTGAGTCTAAAATACTTACACTACTAAATTGCTTAACAAAGTCCATGCTTAGTCATTCAAGATAAGCAAATGAGCATGCGATAAGTCCATGCTTAGTCATTCTAGATAAGCAAATTTGAGTATGTGATT
Source organism: Erythrophleum ivorense (assembly GCA_026724425.1). Classification (NCBI taxonomy): domain Eukaryota; kingdom Viridiplantae; phylum Streptophyta; class Magnoliopsida; order Fabales; family Fabaceae; genus Erythrophleum; species Erythrophleum ivorense. The sequence continues at coordinate 44,419,811 of JAIUCV010000002.1, read as the reverse complement.
GCTCAACATATTCTTTTCAAACCCAGCATTCAACACTAAAAAGCTAATCATCTCAAAATATCCTTCAACGGAATCTATTCTACCTAGAATTACAACAAGGACAAATTAAACATTATTGCAACTCAAACTAAAAATATACTGAAAACTTTAACGTTCCCCTTGCATCACAGCCATAAAAACATGATCCCATCCAGAATTTCCAACATCATAATTTCATAGGAATGAAATCACAGCCATAATGTATTTGCTAAAATTTCCGAAAGCTTTATATAAAACTAAAACGTAAGGCAAGGAGCATGATCCAAGTTAGCACCCAAAAAAAAATTCATGAAACCATTCATATTAGTAGCAATGGAAATCACTCTTCAACGATTCATTTACTCACTTCAGAGCAGAAAGCAAAACAGTAATCTAAGAACTCACAAAAAACTATTGTTCCACGTCTACACCACTAGAGAAGCCCCACCAAATATTGTTCAAAATCTGAGCAAAATCATCATTCAAGACTCATGGTTCCACTCACATAACAAGGTCAGAGAAGCGCAGTGGCAACTACTTTAAACAAACTTTTGAACTCAAGTACTATCATTTGGAACTACAATATATTCAACCCCTAAACTAGAAACTAAGGGAGGCGCTCATGATTCATTTTACCCAGAGACATCAGACCTAAAATTTCAACACTAAAATCATGCCTAACCTATAGCTTCATATTTTCTTAGATGGAGATGGGAGATGAGAAAAATACCTTTGGATTTACAAGTCTCCACACTATGTGCGAATCAAAAGTGTGATTCTCATTTTCATCCATGGGATTAATCAGAGGACGCTGAGGAAATACCAGAGCTATGACCACGAAAGAGCTCATGGGCATGTCTTCCAATAGATACATCTTGACTAGAACGGTCCTCAGATTCGGACATACATCTTCTTTTTAGAGTATTTGATGGCTCACCAACTTCTGATACAGAGCTTCCTTCATCCAAAACTGAGCCCCCTAAAATCTAGTGTTGAGCCCTTTCTTTAGTTTTCTCCTCCTGAGCTTTCTGTTATTTGTGCTCTCCATTCTTTTCCTCCTTAATTCTCACTATCTCACTCTCACTCCACTCTCCCTGGGATCCCTGTTCTCTCTGTTTTTCCCGTCTCTTTTTCTTTTGATCTCTCCCACTCTCTTCTCTCTGCTCACCTTCGTTTACTCTCAGCTCTTCCATTCTCTCGAGCCTCTCTTCTCCAATTTCTCCAACGACCCCCTTTCTACCGAATCTCTCTCCACGTTTCCCTCCAACCCGAAACCCACTTAGAAGCTTTTTTTTCTTTTTTTTTTTTCGGTCTCCTTATCACCTCTCTCCCTCCGGCCTTTTCTAATGGATCTGAGAGTGGATTTCACTCTCCTCCTCCTGCGCGTCCATCATATCTCCCCTGTGCCATGCCATTAGCAAGGATCGTGGAAGGGATGGGTTTCTCATACCAGTCTCTCTGAACGACCAACTCTCCCTGCAAAAGGCTGCTACCTTGCTTCATTCCTCCCCTATCCCTGTGGCACAGCGTCATCTTTCCGGCTGCTTCGAGAAAACATGAGAGAAAAGAACCAAAACTGAAACTGGGTAAGATTTAGCAAAATGAATCCTACGATAAGCAGCACAGCCCAATAGAGGAAATGATGTGGTCTTCGGATTATGCTATTGGGCTTTCACGGGAAGCGTGGTTGGAGAGCTTTGTATCCACTTCTTCTCCCCTTTTTTTTTTGTTGAGTTTTAAGTTTGTTTTTGGTATTGGGCATTGAGATTAACATGAAAAAACCTAGATTAATGGGCTTTTTATTTTGCTTTGTTCCATTATCAGTTTTTTTTTTTTTTAGCTTTTTTCAGTTTTTTTTTTGGTATTGGATTATTTGGATTTAAGATAATTGGGTTGAAAAGATTATCTAACTATGTGGACATATGCGGATAGATTAAGATTGACAAAATAGTTTTGACTTTCCCTTTTTCTTTATTATTTTTTTTATTTCTTTATTTTTTTTATTATTGGATTATCTAGGTTTGAGATAATTGGATTAAAAAGACCCATCGGACTATGGAGACTTGTGTTAACAAATTGAGATTGATAAAATGGCTTTGTTTCCCTTCTTTTTCATTTTTTCATGTTATCGTTGTTGTTTTTTTTTTTTTTGGCTTTTGATTGTTTCCTTTTTTTGGCTTTTGGCCTTTTAAATTTTTCTTTTTCCTTTTTTCTTTTCTTCTTTTTTTTCTTTTTTTTAACATTTTTTGCTAATTTGATTTTAATATTATTTTTGGAACATGTTCAGACTAAATTAATTTCATAATAAACATATCTTAGACCCTAGTATAGTTATGTATATTTCAAGTAATCTTCCTTTGTCCACATATCACTTAGAGTAAGATTAAGCGCTTTCCTAACATTAATCATTTAGGTTAAATTTATTATAACTATAAGATGTATATTAAAGTAGCAAGCATTAACTTATCTACATATGATACTATCAAAGTCTTAAAGGCATTTATAAAAGATTTGTTCTTTTCTAGGACTCACATAGCAATGAAGCAAGAATCTATTCACTTATTTTTTAATAGCAATTATTAAGCACATACAATATGAATTACATGTTATGGTGTTTATCTTATCTTGTAAAAGCATATATTGATTAAATTTGTCTATTAACACCATATAGATTTTAGCATAGATACTCATGATACTTAATTCGAATTCTACCATTCTACTTGCCTCTTAGGGCATTCAAGAACATAATTCATATCTGGCTACAAGTATTGTGTATGATGGGAGTTCTATAATTAGATTTATATAATTATATTTTCGGATCTCATCTTGACTTTTTCCTTTTTATTTGGTCGAGATGACATATTTCTATTTTATGTTCTTTCATTATCACATTGATGTTTCCACTACCTAGCATAATGAATACAAATGTATTGTTTTTGCTCACTCCTCATGAGTACCAAAAGTGGTTATTCAACTTATATGGCATACTATCACATTGTGTATATGTTGCCTATAATTGTGGCATTATATTTAAGAATGAAATAGACAGATTTAATTCAAACAACAATTCTTATGTAATTTGTATTACTTTATATTCTAAGCATATCAAGAGATTTTACATACTCCTTATAGGCATTCTTAGTTATAGGCTTAGTAAGGGGATTTACTAACATCTTGTGCATAGTAATGTACTTTATAATAACACTTTTTGTGCTATTACTTCCTTAATAAAGTTATACTTAGTGTCTGTGTGTTTTGTGTTACCATGATACTTAGGATCTTTTGTAAACTATGGCTGCTTGACTATCACAATTCATTAATATTGGTCTCATTGTCCCACTTGTCATCCCTAGATATTCCATGAATCTTCTTAGCCATATAACCTATTGTACTGTTGCAAAACATGTTATGTACTTTGCTTTCATATATGATGATGTGATGCATGCCTACTTCTTACTACTCTATGATATGGCTCCATTATTTAGCATGACTAGATGATCTAGTAGCTTCTAGGCACTCATCTTCAAGTTTCAAAGGATGAGCAACATTATCAAAAGTGGTAATGCTTTCATTATAGATTAAGTTTACTTTCTTATGCTCCCAACTAGCAAGGAGATATTTATAACACCTTGGACATGTTGTTCATCAGTAAAGCCTTGTCCAGTTGACTTTAATTCTCTTCTCATGTTTGACATTTCTCTTAGAAGTTACTTCATGGAATTATTTGGTTACAACTTATATGTATCAAATTTGATAGTTAACCTATAAGTTTAGTAATAAAAGTACCACCAAATTTATCTTTCACGACAATCCACATGGCTTATATAGTCAAATGGGATTCATATTCACACATTTAATTGTTAGCCATGTAGTTTACTATTGTAATGTGAGTTATACTATCCTTCTCTTTCCAAGATTGAAATGCCTTTAAATCTCTTTTATACTGAGCTGAATTTCTATGCTTTGGCTCCAACATAATCTTATTCAATTCCTCTTTGGCATCTTGCTCCTCAATGATGTAAGAAACTTTATGATACCAAATTTCTCAAATGTTACCATTTATTTTCTCACCCTTGTTTAGCTTAGCTATAATATTCATAGTGGTCGTATTTACTAATTTAGATATATAGATATAGCACAAAAAAAAGCACATATGTAATACCATATATTTGTAACAAACTTCAACTATACCAATAATGGCATTATTAGGTTCATGATCAAAAGTTTATGTTTGTCTTACTTCTACCAAACATACCTTCGATGTAAAATTCCAACTTATGATTAATTAATTAATGAGTGAGGATAAAGACTTAAGTATGATAAAATTGTGAGGGACTAAGGTAACTAAGAGTTGAGATTATTAAATTTAAATGATAATGATATAATATTTTATTTTGAGGGGACAAAGTGCTGAGAGAAAATAAATTAAGAAAGCCCACCATTAAAAGGGGGGCCACAAATGAGGGAAGCCTATAAAAGCCTAATAAGTTCTAACCTAATTGATTAAATCCAAGCAAAATACTTCAACCTAATTAAACCTTTTCTTTTTCCATTCAACTATTGCATGCATGATACAAAGGAGAACATATGAGAGAGAAAGCAAATTTAGCCTCCATGGTAGCATGAAGATTTAAGCTAGTGCATGGTATGAGTCTTTAAGGTTTTAGCCTGTGAAGTCTTCATTAAAATTGCTCCCCCCATCTTAGTTATCCTCTCAATCTATTTGGTTTCTTAAATGATATCAGTTTAAAGGTTTAATGTTGATGAAGTTTGAGCCTTTGGTGTGAAATTAGGTGAAGGGTTTTGAAGGAACTTGTAGAGAGGTAATTGTTTCATCCTTAGAGCCCATTACATGTTGACTTTGAAATTTATATCTCCATTGATGCTTTTTCATTACTTGGTTAAACATGTGCAACAATAGAGAAAAGGGGTTTTGAAAATCTTAAGCTTGAGGATTTATAAAGGAAAAGGAATCCTACATTAAAGGTAAAACCCCCATTTTCTATATGTAATGGATTTAATTTTAAATAAGGAGATATGATAGTGATTATTCACCTACTTAGCTACTTTTGTGTTGGCTAAATTACATAAAGTAATCAAGAAAAGGCTTATTGTTGCAAAGCTTATGGAACAATTTGGGGAAAAAGGGAATTAAAGGCTTAAATTGTAAGTATGATTATCCCTCTTTGTTTTAGTTTCATTGGTAATCATGATGTGTTTTTTGTAACCTTGGCCAAAACTCAATCTCAAGAAGAAGGAAATGCTTGCTTTTGTGGATTTTCGATTGCAAATGAGGATGATGATGAAGGGAACTTGAGATTGGTATGTAAACTCTTTGATTTAAATGTTAGTCTTAGCACCTAACTTAAAATTTGAAATGTTATTAGAGTTATTTATTAAGTTATTATGCTACTTGCAGATTAACTATATAGGGATCAAGGAGTGGGGATTTGATCAATTGAATGAATCAATCTTGAGGCTATAAATTAAGTTGTTTAAAGAAGCTTGAGGAGTTAGCATTTAAGGTATATGACCTTAAAGTATAAATTTAAGCTCTTATGATTTAAAGGTATTATGATAAATGAAATTGATAGTTCTATGTATATGAATTTACATTCATCCCCTATTGGATATACTGGGCCTTGTCATTACAATGGATTACCTTAATCTTGTCCTTGCAAGTAGCTACTTCTTTTTCCTAATGTATTTGCCTTGAACTAGATTAGTTATGCTTGAAATTATGATGATAATATGCTCGATTGATTAAACTTGGTTTGAGACACAAATTGCTCCCCATGGAATTAGTGATCCTGAGCTTAGGTTGAGATATAAATTGCTGATCTTGAGCATGGGTTAAGACATAGATTTCTTTCTTATAAAATTAGTGACCTTGAGCATAGATTGAGACATAGATTTCTCTCCCATAGAATTAGTGATCTTGTGCTTAGGTTAAGATATAGATTACTATTACATGGAATTAGTGATCTTGAGACATAGATTGCTTTTCCATGGAATTGGTGATCTTGAGCTTGGGTTGAGATCTAGTTTACTCTTCCATGGAATTAGTGATCTTAAGCTTAGGATGAAGACAGAGGGTGCACTTCCCTTGGTTATTGGCCAAAGATTTTTGCATGACTATACATATGACATCATTAAGTTCTTAGGTTTGTATGATATGATGTTACCCTCGCATGCTATCTAGTAATTGATAATGTTTATGATGTTTAAATAGGTTTGAAAAGATTTTTTATCTATTGGGCTATCTATGTCACCACTCTGAGGGATGTTGCTATATTTTATTTCAAGAGAGGCCTCAAGTTCATGAAAGGAGCCTTAAGTATACAGATGAAGACTAAAGTTGTGTGCCTATGGGTGATAGTTAGTTTACCCCCTCTTAACCCTTATATATATTTCTTTTGTGTTGGTCATACATGTGACTTTTGATACTCATGTTAATAAATGGTTTATGAGTTTTATTTTGGGGATTCTCTTTGGAAATATGTGAATGCCAAGGTATGTCTCACATCTTTGTTTTGGGATTTGTAAATAGGAAGTATTACAACCTAGGATACTATGTGAAAGCTCTAATATAATTGTTTTGAATAAGGGTTTTTATTATGGATCTTTATATGAATAATGCAAAACAATGGAAATTCATCTTTTGGAAACGAATGAGTTAATTAAGTGTGGTTATGGTATTTGTAAATTTAATTGTTGCCTTGTCTTTGAATTGTATGCCAGAATATAAATTAGATGGTTTAGACATGTTTGGTGTAACACCATACTTCTAGGACTCAATTCATATAATTCCCATGCCTCATCTTATGTTTATTCTATGGAAACAATATAGTGGCATAGGGAGTTAAAATAAAAGTACATTTCTCTACAGGTAAAATTTTTCTTTCGGAGTCCCGTAGGCCATATGAAAGCATCTATCACTTTCTCATACTTAAACACATGAATATAACTCATTTCCATCATCAAATTTGGCCTACAACTCGTAGAAAGCAAAAGAGCATATGAAATCTATGTTTGCATTTTCGGCCAAGATTTCCTCTTTTCTGTCACAAATTTTGGAAAATCATAACTAAATCTAAAAAAATAAAAAACATGCAATCTTGGTCATTCTGGAAATCTTAGGATGTCTACTTCACACTAAAAATACACCTAGGTCATTAAATTCATCACACAGGATGTTTGACATCCAAAAAGCTCCAGAGTCGCTGGCTACCTGGGCTATGATTCAGTTTACTGATACAAATTTCTGAAATTCATAACTAATTCTATAAAAATCAAAATCACACAAATTTGGTCATTCTAGAAAGTTACAAATGTTAACTTGATACTAAAAATAATTCCAGAATGAAACCGATATGTTTAGTTAGCTGGACCCTATGGAACAGTAACCGGACTCATGGGGTGCTACTGATACCGACAGTTAACTTCAACCATGCATAACTCACTGCTCAGACCTCCAAATGAGATGATCTCAGTGGCCAAAGAAATTTTATGACCTTTAGTTTATTTATGTAAAATTTCATAAGCATTGGACACCATTTGGCCATTGGGTGACACAGAATTCAAAACTGCCAGTATGAATAGTACCCATACCAGAATCCATGAAAAATCCCGACTTTGAAAATTCCTCAAATATTCTCTAGGTCTCTAAAAATTATGATCTTTACCTTTCCAAAAATCTCTTAATGAGAACTAATTACATGCCAAGTTTCAGGGCAAGACTAACTCATTTGGCCAAAAAATGGTATAGGGTTCCATTATGGTCAATTTTGGCTCCATATTGGGTACCAAAATTGCCAAATGAATTTCCCTTGGTCTTGGCACCTTTTGGGCAAGTCTAAAAGTACATTTAAGACTTGAATGAGCTGCCCAAATGGTCCCAAACCTCATGCATCTCATTTTGGCCATTCAACCCACATTTATGCACACTTCCATCATACTTTCATATTGCATAATTTGGCATCTCATGCTCAAAATGTAGGCTAGAAGTCATACATCATATTTATACATTTAAACATCATATAATATTATATTTACATGTGTCTCAAGGGTCATGTGCCATTTACAATAATCATATACATCATTGAACATCATTATGGTTCAAAAAGAATACAAACTAGGCCTAAACTTGTCAATATCCTTCTTTCATGGTTGTTGGCTCCCTTCACCATAGCTACTTGGTCCACCTAACATATTAGAGCATTGGAGAGGAGGGGATGAGATTCAAAGAATCTCAATAGCTCATCTCTCATTCAATCACACATAATATGTACAAAGCAAGCTTTTCAAATGCATGTATGGAAAAATGGAAGTCATGGACATTTTCAAAGCAACCTTGGCATGTGAATCAATCATACAAGACATTCAAGAGTTCCCCAAGTGTTTGGATTGGCCTCACACTTCTCCTCATAGATTTTGGACTTGCCTCACCCATTCTTTAAAAGCTTTGGACTCAACCATACTCTTGGGAGCCCACTTTGCTTTTGGGAGACTCTTTGCTATGTCTCAACCAAGCTCAAGGGTTCTTAGCTCATCCTCACCAAAGGGAAGAGTTCTTGGCCTCTCCTCATTCAAGCAAACTCATACAAATATCATAGATTCATTTAAACATAATATGGCATCAAGGATCATGAAATATAAAGGCATGCTAGCATACTTTTCTTAGCGTGAAAATACACATACACATATTCTAAAACAAGCTAAACACACATCCATGCATGAGAGAAGGTGGAGAGAGCTACCTTGCTTGTATTTACACACTTTTTCCTTAAGTCTTGACTCCTCTCCCTTGACCTCACACACCCAAGGAGGTGGAGACCACTTCTCTTGGCCTAGACACACCAAAAGAAACATGAATTACTCATGGGAACAAGCCTTGGTATTATACATACTTTACATGATACTACTTTAGTTTATGGCTCCATTATGCTTCCATAAGGCACTTAATGAAGCAACTTCAAGAATTCATGATCTTGGCTCCCTTCTCTCCTTTAATCTATGATTCTTGACTCCATTTAGACTCCTTGGAGTCATCACACAATTATTTTAAAGAGCCTAACTAGGAGTTGCTTCATTATGCTACATTATGGAGCCTACACTTCCATCTCACTATCTAGGGCTTCTAAAATTTTTTCAAGGCTTACTCTCATCCTCTTCCATCCTACATGACTCAAAAATAAGCTTGAAACAAATTAAAACTTCCCCTTGGTACTCTTTCTAGCCTAGGTCAACATTATGGAAGTATTTGGGGTTTCAAGGGGTTTCCAATTTTTCCTTGATGGAAGAGTCACTTGGGAGGATTCCTAGAGGTCTTAGAAGCTCAATTAAACACTTACATAACCTAGGAAATTCATGAATCAAAACAGATTTTACAAACTCTTCAAGAATCCTACACTTTGGTAACTTGAAATTCAATGGCTTTTACTTGGTTTCCTTTGCATATTCTAAATTCCCACACCCTAATTCATGTGATTCATTCTTAGTTTGGCCAGAAATGTAATCCCTCATGGTTGGTCTTACATGGGGGGAAATTGAAGAGGAGAGGAGCAAGGAGACCTAAGCTTAGGAAGTAGCAAAATACCTTGGATTCTTGGTTTTCTTGATTTGTTCTTCACTTGGTTAGCCTCCCCTCACCAAATCCGAAAATTCCACCTCTGTTCTGCCTTCAAAACAGCACCACATTAAATGCCAAAACCATGAGAAGGAAGAGGAAGAAGAGGGGAAGAAGTTTAACAAGGCAAGGAGTAGGAAAAAGTGGCTAAAACTTATATTTTTCAAAGCTTCTTTTTCCTTCCTTGGCCTCCCCTTTTGTGTGCCACTCTTAGCCCTTCTTAATTCTGTTTTAACGTGTGAGAGAGTGGGTGAGGAGATTTGAGCAGAGGAGGGACGTTTTTTATAAGCTAGGAATTCATTTAAGCAACTTTTAGAATTTGCAATTTAGTCCCTCTTTGTAGTTTTGTTTGTTTGGGCTCATTTCAACTCCTTTTTGAAATTAATTTTTTCCATCATATTCCTTAGGCTCTTAATCATAAGAATTTCCTTTGGAATCACTCAAAAAGGATATAAAACCATTCCGAACCGTTCGGTCAAAGTTTCGGTCAACCAATGACTGAAATTGCTCACTGGAGGGGTTTCAACTGTTCTAGGGGTTCCTACGGTATTCGGGGCCTCTGAGAACCCCAAAAAGCTCAAATTTTTTATTTAAAAAGCCCTCCTATGAGATTTCAAAATTTTCCAAAAGTTACAAAAATGCCCCTACTTTCTTCGGCAAATTTTCTGAGCTCTTCTGGCTCTATTTTTTGGGCATCTCAAACCTTAAATTCTCATTTTCTAATATTTAAAATTTTAGCATAATTTTAGTTGGCCCCAATTCCTTCTATTTCGAGGACTTTTATATTTAGCCCATTTCTGACGTTTACGGAGAAACCGAACATTGCGTTTCTCACGTTTACGGAGGGACCAGATGTTACATTTGGTTTGACTATGATGTGGTTGGAAGTCTTTAAGGATAGGGTAATTGTAATACCTTAAGTTCATACACCTCATACATAACATTTAAAGCATTTAATACTCATTTAAGTAAAATTTGCACACTTTGGCAATGGAACTAAGACGTACAGACATTGAATTTGTTTCAACCTTACCCATGTGAGTCATTTAAATTTGTCTTAACTCATTTTCATCCATAAGATACTTATACATATTAGAAATAACACAATTGGAGGCTTACAACCCAAATTGAGAACTATGGAACACAAAAACTTGAAGTTGCTCTCGGGTTTGCCATGATAGCTTTTTGATAGGAACTTTAGAAAATCATAATTAATTCTAAAAAACTCAAAATCAAGCAAATGATAGTTTTCTAGAGAGCTTGAATGTCAACCAACGGCAAAACATCAACTAGACTATGAAAAACAATTGAACAGTACCAAAGGTCCAGCTGCTAAGTCTGTTGTTATAAGTTTCTGATATAAATATTAAAAATTTATAAGTAATTCTAGAAAATTCAAAATCAAGTAAATCATACAATTCTACAAAGCTTTGGATGCTGACTAATGATAAAAATAATTCTAGACCAATGTAGTGGCCTTTAACCAATGGAAATGGATGGAATAGTACCAGACGTCAAACTGTATTAATACAACTTCAAAATTTTGGTTCTCCCTCTACAAAGCTCCAAATGAGGTGATCTCAATAACTATGGAAATCTTATGATGTATAGTTTATTCTTGTAAAATTTTATAAGCATTAGACCTTATTTGTGCCATGTGTAATATAGAAATATAAACTAACTATATGAATAGTGCACATACAATTTCTGCATAATTTGGCCAACTTTGAAAATCATAATAAATTCTCTAAAACTCCAAATTAGATGTTCTTTAGCTTTATGAAAAGCTCTAGTTAAGCTCTATAAGTATGCCAAATTTCATGCCAAGACCAGTGCATTTGGTTAGTTTGTGGTTCAACTCAAGATTTGATCACTTTTTGGAGTCATAAGGGATTCTTAAGGCACCATTTCACTTTCTTAATATTCCTTAGCCACTTGAATATATCTCATAGCACCAACATAGCCTAGAGAAGCATGCCAAATGGTCCAAATCACCATGAAACTCATACTCATCTTGCGACTCCCATTCATACACATGTAAACTATGGCACAAAGGTGGAAAAAATTCATAATTACATACATTCGGCTTCAAGGTTAGTCCATACATCATAATTATATACATTTGAACTTGCTCAAATAGTTATGCCTCATATACATCATATGAATACAACTTATGACATCAATATGCTATAAAATTGCCTATTTTTATACTCTTTTGTCAAAGTCTCATGGTCCAAGACATTTGGTCTCCTTTCTTTAGTCTTCTTGGCTCACCTAGACATAATTAGGCATATGAAGGGGAAGAGTGAGATTCAAAGGATCTCAATAACTCTTTACTCTTTCAAACATACATAATGGATGCTAAAACATATGAAAGAATGCATGTGTGGCATTTAGGCTACTAGTCAACATACATATAGCATTTTCATGGTCATAGAAACTCATACAAATTATACATAGGCTCTCAAAGGCATTGGTCTAATCTCATCTATTTTCCTTAGGACTTGCGTATTTGCTTTACCTATTTTTAAGGGACTTTTGATTAAGTGTTACTCTTCTTGAAACTTTTGGCTTTATTTTACCCAATCCTAAGGACTCTTGGCTCATCCTCACCTTTGCTAAGGGACTTTTCATATCACCAAACCTATTCAAGCCAAAACATATTCATAAAGCACATTTCAAGAACATCATAGTACCATAACATGTAGGCAATAGCTAGAAATATTTTTCATGGTATAAACATACATATAAGCACTCAAAGATAAGCAAACATCCAAGGCATGTATGAGAGAAAGGTTAGAAAGCTACCTTGGAGCTAATGCCACACACTTTTTCCTTGAATTTGTCTTCTCCTTTTTGGCCAAGCTCATAGAATTGGGTGGCACTTGATTCTCTTGGCCTACACACATTAAATGGGATATAATTCAATCATTGGAACAATCTTTGGCTTTATACAAACTCTATAAAGGCTTACTTTCTCATATAGCTCTATTATAGTTTCATATAAGACACAATAGAGTAACTATTGGAATTCATGATTTTTGCTCCATTTTCTCCTTCAATCTAAGTCTCTTGACTCCATTAAGACCCTTTGGAGTCATCACAAATTCATTCTAAGGAACCTAGCTATAAGTTGCTTCTTTATGTCTCATTATAGAGCCTACACCTCCATCTCACAATCCATGCTATCTAAAATTTTTCTAAGACTTCCTTTGATGTTTTTCTATCATATCTAGTCCCATTATAGCCTTAGACCAATTTAAAACACTCCCTAGGTGGCCATACTTCTCTTGGCTGTGACTATGCATTGGTTTTGGACCCATAGAGCTTGCTTTAATTTCTTGAAGGGAATGACTCATATGCAACTTCCTAGAGGTCTAAGGGACTCATACCAAGTCTTATATAATTCTAATTGCCCCTAGAAAAAAAATTAGATTTCAAGATTTCTCTGAAAACCCCTAAGTTATGCAACTTGAATTTTAAAGCCCCCTTTCTGTTTTCAATTGCATAGTCTTAATTCTCACACTCCATAACCCCTCTTCCAACCTTAATCTAGATAGAATTCTTTCTCTTTTTAATAGGCTCAAGTTTGAATGAAAATACAACTAAGAAGAACAAGCAAAAGGAAGCAAGAAGGCTATGAAAGTTTACCTTATTTTCAATCTTCTTAAGAGGTCTTTCTTATACTCCCAAGAGTTCTCCAAAATCTTCTCCTCCCTCCACTAACTTAACCATAAACTAGTACTAGTTCAATCAATAAAATCTTAGAAAGAGAGAGAAGGAAGAGGGGAGCAAGTTTAATGAAGCAAGGAGTGTGAAAAAAAAAACTAGAAAACCTTATCCTTTTTGAAGCTTCTTTTCTTCCCTTTTATGCATCTCTCTCAGCTCTCCCAAATGCTGTCTAGACCAAAGAAGCATCAGTGGAAAGGAAGGAGGAGAGTTGGATGTGCTTTATGAGGCAAAAAGTAAAGTTAATATACTGTTTCAACTTTTCATTTTAGTCCCTAAACCATGGTTTCTTCATTTGGCCTCATTTCAACTTCTTTTTGAAATCTATCTTTTCCATCATAATATTTGGGTTCTCTAATTTACAAATTGCTTTTGGTTTCACTCAAATTGGGTTTAAAACTATTCTGAACCATTCAATCACAATTTTGGTCAATTCTTTTGTTGAAATCGCTCACTGAAAGGGTTTCAACTGTTCTGGGGGTTCTTATAGTTTTCAGGGCTTTTGAGTACTCCAGAAAGCTCAAAATTTTCATTTAAAAATTATTTCTATGAGTTTTCTAAAATTTTAAAAAATTACAAAAATGCCCTAACTTGTTTTCACAAATTTTTTTAGCTTTTCTAGCTCAGGTTTTTGGACACCTTAGGCCTTGGATCCTCATTTTTTATTATTTAGATTTTTTTGCTAATTTTGTTTGATCTCAAATCATTCTATTCGGGGGATTTCCTTTTATATATGGTGAGTTTTGTATGTTTAGGGAGAAACCAAATGTTATAGTAATTGATAGTGAATTTAGTTTCCCATTGGTTACCCTTCCAAAATTTGACCATAGAGATACTAAGGGGTGTGACATGGTCATATTGGCCATTTGAGATGTTTTGTGGTCCAAATGACTTGAACAAGCTTATTTTAATAATTAAAAGATGTAGGAATGGGTTTGGTGTGTTTTCAAACCCAAATGCATAATTTGGGTTTATGAAACCTTGAGTGTAAAAAATGAGAGATTTTTGTATGAAAGTAAGGTTTGAGGTGGCCATATTTTACCTTATAAGTTTCTATGAAGATTTGTGGGTCTAAAAATATCTAATTAGATAATTAAAATTTTCTCAAAAAGCTTTTTGGGATTTAGAAGGTGATTAGCTTGAGATGGTCTTGTCATTTGTTGTTTGGAAGAGCCAATTTTGCTATCAAAGTTTTTAGGTTTTATCTTAGGCTTCATCATTAGCACCAACAAAATTAATGTGGTTTTAAGGAGTTTTGGCCTAGACAAACCAATTTAGATCTTTATGATTTTTAAGGAAAAAGTTTTGGATACTCAAACTTTAGAGGTATTGGTGTTTGGATGGCTAAAGGTCCCTTAAAACTCCTTTTTTGCTATCACTATTCTCCTTAAATTGCCTTGTCGCTATTCTTTTTGGTTTGGGACTATTTTGGGCAAATTGTTTTAGTGACTTGGGTGCTTAAATGTTGATATAAGCTGTTAAGAAGGTGGCACAAGTCCTTTCTTGAAACCATGATAAAATGGAAGAGTTATTAGCTTACAAATGAACATTAGAAGTGCACCTTTTACTATAAGTGCAAGATTTCTTGTGCTTGCTATCCTTCTCATTTAGGTTGTTATGGCCAAAAAATGGAGGTGTTTTGTAGTTTTAAATTTGTTCCCATGTGTTAGGGGTAGAAGGAGAGAGTTTAGCCTTGAATCTTGTTGAATTACAAGTGGTTAAAGTTTTAAATATAGGTGTTTATGCATGAATTTTCTGTTAAGGGACTATTATGACTTTACCATGATGTTGGCTATGATCATTATGGCTAGACCAAGATTAATTTGTGTAATGTGGGTGGTTTTAATGGGAAATTAAAGTTAAGATTTGAATCATGTAACCTTATGTTCAAAATCCTTAAATTATACCCATGTATATCCCACTACTAGAAAGTTATCAATTTCTGATAGTAAATTTTAGTAACAAATAGTCAAAAATTTATAATTTCCAACAACAATATGCTGTTGGATAAGCTGTAATTATTTTTACTATAACAAATTTGTTAGTACAAACTAATCTGTCGCAATTTATTATATTTCTCTTTCTATTGTCACATCTGATATGCTGTCACATCAATGTCAAATGAATAAATAAAAATTGTGTTATAAAAAAGTATTTAATATAAATAGAATGTTAATAAAAAATTAAGTTAAAAAAATTAAAAAAATAACATCTATAATAATTATTAATAAATAGTATAATCAATTTTGTTAAAAAATTATTTAATATAAATATAATATAAATTAAAAATTAAAAATTATTTTTATGATGATTATTGATAAATATTTTAATAAATAGTTTCTAATAGTTTGTAGGAATTAATTTAATAAATATTTATAAAATTTAGAATTAATAATAAATAGTATATACATTTATTACCTGGTGAAGTGGGGTTACCATGATTATGATAAAATCATGGTTGCATGAACACTATTCATAATTTTAATTTAATTTTTATGTATTCTACCACAAGTTTGTTGTAATTCTTTCTTATAGCAATTTCTATTAGGTATTTTGTCAGATTTTTCTGATAGAACTATGGTAAGAAATACCTTTTTGCAATTTAATTTAATTTTTAAAATTAATAAATTTGACAACATAAATTTGAAAATATTTTTAAATTTAATTTTAAAAATATATTTTATTGATAAATAACTAATTATATATTTTATTTTATCTTGTTAAAAATTATTTTACATATATTTAGTATAATAATTAATAATTTTGTTGATGTAAAAATTTTTAAAAATAAGATTGATCAGAATTAATAATAATAAGTAAAGGTATATTTAATTTATTTTTATTATTTTATAAATTTTTAGTTTTTCTTTCTTGTCATATTTTGGGTTATAGTTATTTATTAGTTTTGCACTGCATTTTCTGGGTTTCAATATTGAGCATTACATTCTTTCTTACAATTCTCATGCTATTCTCTTGTGAAATTCTCTAAAATTCTTAGATGTAATATTGTGCATCAAAATTTTTCAACAAAAATCAAATCAAATGAAATTAAGAAAATAAAAAAATAGAAATAAAGCTAAATACAAAAATTTAACATGAAAATTCTTATCTGAACAAAAAAAGTTTAAATAATCACTTGCAAAACAACAATAATAATAACTCAAGATATAAAATATACAAATAGAAGGAAAAAAAAAAGAAAATTAGAACAAAATGGAAATGAATGTAATAAATGAAAGAGAAGATAAAAATTTGTAGAAAAAATTGTACTAGCTATAACACCATAACTTCCTAACCCTTTTCCTTACATTTATAGCATTTTACTTGCTTAGCTACATGTATTCCAAAGAAAAGCAACATATTTAATGGTATTAATTCACGTTGTGTAATACCTTATATTTCTATCTTATTTCATAACATTCATAAGCTCTACATTATCATTTACATGAGAGCACATGAAAAAGGGATCGAAAATAATAGATTTATTTACGTTGCGTCATACTTGAAAATTTCAATCGGTGTCACGTGGACCGTGTGAGCTCATACTATGCATTCCCATATTTAATTACATCAAAACAACTCATTTGCATCACAATATTATATCCACAACTCATAGAAACCGAAATGAAGTATGAAATGAGCTTATTTAATTTCAGTTAGATTTGCTTCAATTTCTGACTAAACTTTGAAAAATCATAACTAAATCTAGAAAAATCGAAATCATGACTTCACACTAAAAATACGCCCAAGCCATAACAACCATCACTGAGGACGTTTGACATCCAAAATGGTTCAAAGGTCAGACTACATTCTGGAACTGATATGAAATTCTACAGAAAATTTTGAAAAAGCCCAATTAATTCCATAAAAATCCAATTTATGCAAATGATACCAATATGGAAAGCTGTGGATGTCAACTAGAGAGGAAAAATATCTCCAAACCAGTTCATCAAGCCCAAACCTTGGAATTTAATGGAACAGTACCTCTGGTGGGGCAAGATTACTGATACTGAACAAAAATTTCAAAATTTATATCTCCTTCTCTAGACCTCCAAATGAGGTGCTTCTAATTGGAACGAGTCACTATGATTGTCTAGTTTCTCTATATAAGATTTTGTAGCGATTAGACATCATTTGAGTCTTGTGTGATAGAATATAAATTCGGACAAATTGAATAGTGCAGCAGACCAAAATCATAAAAATGGCCAACTTTGAAAAATTATCAAATATTCTATAGGCCTCTAAAAATTATAATCTTTAGCTTCCCAAAAAGCTCTCAATGAGACCTAATTGCATACCAAATCCTAGATCAAGACTAACTCATTTGGCTAAAAAGTGAAATAGGACATTATGGTCAATTTTGGCTCCATATAGGGTACCAAAGTTGCCAAATAGATTTCCCTTAGTTTTGGCACTTTTTGGGCAAGTCTAAAAGTATATTTAAAACTTGTGTGAGCTAACCAAATGGTCCTAAATCTCATGCATCTCATTTTGGCCATTCAACCCATACTTATACACATTTTTATCAAACTCTCAAGTTGCATACTTTAGCATTACATACTCAAAATATATGCTAGAGGTCATACATCATATCCATAGATTTAAACATCACATAATATTATATTTACACATATCTCAAGGGTCATGGACCCTTTACAACACAATATACATCATGAAACATTCTTATGGTTCCAAAATGGCAAAGGCTAAGTATATGGTTGTCAATCTTCCTTCTTCATTGTTGTTGGCTCCCATTGCCATAGCTATTTGATCCACCTAGCATGTTAGAGCATTGGAGAGGAGGGGATGAGATTCAAAGAATCTCAAATAGCTCATCTCCTATTCAATCATACATAATATGTGCAAAGCAAGCTTTACAAATGCATGCATGGAGAAAATAGAAGTCATGGGCATTTAAAAAGCAAGTTTGGCATATGAACAAATCATACAAGATATTCAAGAGCTCACTAAGTATTTGGATTGGCCTCACACTTCTCCTTATGGATTTTGGACTCGCTTCACCCAGTCTTTAAGAGCTTTAGACTCAACTATACTCTTGGGAGCCCACTTTGCTTTTGGGAGACTCTTTACTTTGTCTCAACCAAACTTAAAGATTCTTGGCTCATCCCTACCATGGTGAAGAGTTCTTGGCCTCTCCACACTCAAGCAAACTCAAACAAACATCATATATTCATTTGAAAACATAACATAACATCATAAAATCATGGCATCTAAAGGCATGCTAGCATACTTTTTATAGCTTGAAAATACACATACACACATTCTAAACAAGCTAAAAACACATCCATGCATGAGAGAAGGTGGAGAGAGTTACCTTGGAAGCAATTACACACTTTTTCCTTAGGCCTTGAGTCTTCTCCCTTGACATCACACACCCAAAAAGGTGGAGATCATTTCTCTTGGCCTAGACACACTAAAAGAAACATGAATTACTCATGGGAACAAGCCTTGGCATTATGCACACTTTACATGATGCTACTTTGGTTTATGGCTCCATTATGCTTCCATAAGGCACTTAATGAAGCAACTACAAAAATTCACGATCTTGGCTTCCTTCTCTCCTTTAATCTATGATTCTTGACTTCATTTAGACTCTTTGGAGTCATCACACAATTATTTTAAAGAGCCTAGCTAGGAGTTGTTTCATTATGTTACATTATGGAACCTATAGCTCCATCTCGCTATCTATGGTTTCTAAAATTTTTCCAAGGCTTCCTCTCATCCTCTTCCATTATATATGACTCAAAAATAAGTTTGGAGCAAATTAAAACACTCCCTAACTACTCCCCCCATGCTTGGCTAAGACAATGCAAAAATTTTGGGTTCATGGAGTTTGTAATTTTTCCTTGAAGGGAGAGGCACTTGGGAGCCTTCCTAAGGGTCTTGGGAACTCAAACAAACACTTACATAAGCTAGGGAATTCTTGAATCCAATCAGATTTTGCCATATGTTCAAGAATTCCTAACTTTGCTATCTTGAATTCTAATGGTTCATTTTGATCCCTAATTGCTTTATTGGATCCCTCATGCCTCAAAGCCTCACTTGCTATCATGTTTAGACCAGAATTGGACCCCTATTATATAGCCCCTATTTTGACCAAAACCATAAAGAAAAAGAAATTCAAGAAGAAGCAACAAAGTCCCACTTTGCTTACCTTGTTTATAAGCTTTCCAAGGGAGCTTCCTTATGCTACCAAGAACTCTCTCAAATCCTCTCTTCCCTCTCCTAAATGAATCACATATCAGACCAAATTAAATGCCAAAACCATGAGAAGGAAGAGGACAAAGAGGGGAAGAAGTTTAACAAGGCAAGGAGTAGGAAAAAGTGGCTAAAACTTATACTTTTCAAAGCTTCTTCTTCCTTCCTTGGCCTCCCCTCTTGTGCGCCACTCTTAGCCCTTCTTAATTCTGTTTTAATGTGTGGGAGAGTTGGTGAGGAGATTTGACCAGAGGTGGGACGTTTTTATAAGCCTAGGGATTCATTTAAGCAACTTTTAAAATTTGCAATTTAGTATCTCTTCGTAGTTTTGTTCGTTTGGCCTCATTTTAACTCCTTTCTAAGAAATTTCTTTTCCATCATATTCCTTAGGCTCTTAATCATAATAATTGCCTTTGGAATTACTCAAAAAGGATCTGAAACCATTCTGAACCGTTTAGTCACTGGAGGGGTTTCAACTATTCTAGGGGTTCCCATAGTTTTTAGGGCCTTTGAGAATCTCAAAAGCTCAAATTTTTTTGTTTAAAAAGCCCTTCTATGAGTTTTCCAAACTTTTCAAAAATTACAAAAATACCCTTACTTTCTTCAGCAAATTTTTTGAGCTCTTTTGGCTTTAGTTTTTAGGCATCTTAAATATCAAATCCTCAGTTTCTAATATTTAATATTATATCCTAATTTTATTTGGCCATAAATCCTTCTATTTTGGGGACCTCCTTTTATATTTGACCCATTTTTTACGTTTACAAAGAAACCGAACATCACATTTATCATGTTTACAGAAAGACCGGATCTTACACGTTGCGTAGGGTTTTAAAACTCCATCTGAAGCTTCGTAGACCCTATGACCTCCTTAATATCATATTCTACTCATAATCCATCCATACAAGTCATAAACAACATAAAAACATCACACACAACTTGGGCAAGAAGCCACACACCAGAAAAATTAAAGTTGGCCACGAGTTCCACTTTTTAGCTTTCTGACATCAATTTTGGAAAATTATAATTCATTCTAGAAAAATCAACATAAAGCAAATGATAGCTTTCTCGAAAGTCCTAAATGTCAATCATAGGTTAAAAATTATTCCAAACCATAAAAACATCAACTGGACCATTATTGACAATAGAATAACACCAAATGTCCAGCTACCTAGATTTGCTATCACAAGTTTTTGATATCAACTTAAAAAATTCATACCTAATTCTAGAAAAATCAAAACCCAACAAACCATATCATTTTGGAAATCTATGGATATCTACTTTTGAAAAAAATTATTTTAGATCAAGTAAATGGCATCTAAACCACAAAAATTGATGGAATAGTACTAGAGGTCAGGCTGTGCTACTGGTACTATCATGAAAATTCAAAAATTTGGTTCTCTCTCTACAAAGTTCCAAATTAGGTGATCTCAGGGGCTATGTAAATCTTATGATATATAGTTTATGCCTGTGAAATTTTATAGCTATTGGATATCATTTGGCCTATAGGTGATAAAGAAACAAAATCTGACCATATGAACAGTGCATCCTACCATTCAACATATTTTTTTCAATTTTGAAAAATCATAATAAATTCTCTAGAGCTCGAAATTGAGTGTACTTTAACTCTATGGAAATCTCTAGATGAGACCTATATGTTGGCCAAATTTTATGAAAAAAATCACTCATTTGGTCAAATTTTGGTTCAGCTTACAATTTAGTCATTTTTTATGTTCCAAATGGTTCAAAATGGTGTCAACTTGCATCCTACATCACCCATGCCCACTTGGGCATGTCCAAAACCAAATTCACAATCTAGGTAGACATGTAATTTGGTTCAAAATATCATGGAATTCATTTTCACTATACCACTTGCTATCATACACATGGAAATCACATCACATATGGGCTCTTTGGTGGCAAAATCATACATACTCTTTTATATGCTCCCAAAATCATTACATACATCATATTCACATATATTTAAGTGTGATCAAGCATCTACATCATATATACATCTCATGGTTACAATTTTTGACATCAAAATACATTTACAATGCTCATTTCTTTATATATATGTCAAAGTCTTGCTTCTTATACTTGTTGGCTCTCACTCCTTGGCCCACTTGGCTCACCTAGACATGGTTAGATATTAGAGATGAGAGAGTGAGATTATAAGAATCCTAATAGCTCTTAACCCTTTCAAACATATATCATGGACACATTTTCAAGTAAAATAATGCATGCTTGAAGATTAAACTACTAGTAACCATACATAAAACAGTTTGCATATTCAAGAGACTTATACATATCATACATTAGCTCTCAAGGGCATTAGTTTAGCCTTACCCTTTTTCTTTAGGACTTCTGGACTTGCCTCACCAATTTTCAAGGGATTTTTTTACTAAGCCTCACTCTCCTTGAGACTTTTGGCTTTATCTCACCAAATCCTAAGGACTTTTGCTCATCTTCACCCTTGCTATGGGACTTTTGGCTTCACAAAACCCATTCAAGTTAAAACACATTCATAAGACACATTTGATGCACATAATGGTACCATGGCATGTAGAAAATAACTATACACATTTCTCATAGCATAAACATACATACACACATCCAATGATAAGAAAACAACTAAGAATGCATGAGATAAAGATTAAAGAGCTACCTTTGAAGCAAGAACACAAGCTTTTCTCTTGGTTATTCTTCCCCACTCAAGGTCACACACTTGCAAGTGGATGGAACTTGGTTTCTTTGGCTTGGACATATCAAATAGGATACCATTATATTATGGAAGCAAACTATAATATCATAACTTCTAGCTCGTTTGATGCCATTTATAAGCTTTGTATTATCAATCCCACAAGTTCATATGAAAAGGGGATGAAAATAATAAACTTTTACCGCGTTGCGCTATGTCAAAAAAATTCAATTTGGTGTCACGTGGATTGTGTGAACTCATACTATACTTCCTCATATTTAATTTCATTATTACAACTCATTTGTATCGTAAAAACATGCCTACAACCCATGGAAACCGAAATGGAGCTCAAAATAAACAAGCACATTTTCAGCCAGATTTGCTCCATTTTCTGACCCAAATTTGAAAAATCATAACTAAATTTAGAAAATTCGAAATCATACAATCTTCATCATTATGGAAATATTAGGATATCTACTTCACACTAAAAATATGCCCAGGTCATAAAATTCATCACACAGGATGTTTGACATCCAAAAAGCTACAGAGTCACTGGCTGCTTGGGCTATTGTTCAGTTTACTAATACAAATTTCTGAAATTCATAACTAATTCTATAAAAATAGAAATCACAAACATTTGGCCATTCTGGAAAGCTACAAATGTTAAATTGATACTAAAAATAATTTCAGAATGAAACAGATACGTTGGTTCAGCTGGACCCTATGGAACAGTAACTAGACTCATGGGACGCTACTGATACTGATAGTTAACTTCAAACATGCATAACTCACTGCTCATACCTCCAAATGAGGTGATCTCAGTGGCCACAGAAAGCTTATGACCTCTAGTTTATGCATGTAAAATTTCATAAGCATTGGACATGATTTGGCCATCGGGTGACACAGAATTCAAAACTGCCAGTATGAACAATACCCATACCAGAATCTATGAAAAATCCCAACTTTAAAAATTCATCAAATATTCTCTAGGTCTCCGAAAATTATGATCTTTAGCTTCTCAAAAATTTCTTAATGAGACCTAATTGCATGCCAAGTTTCAGGGCAACACTTACTCATTTGGCCAAAAAATGGCATAGGATTCTATTATGATCAATTTTAGCTCCATATTGGGTACCAAAATTGCCAAATGGATTTTCCTTGGTCTTGGCACCTTTTAGGCAAGTTTAAAAACATATTTAAGACTTGTGTGAGTTGCCCAAATGGTCCCAAACCTCATGCATCTCATTTTGGCCATTCAACCCATATTTATACACATATTCATCAAACCTTATTTTCTTATACCATGACATTTCATACTCAAAACATGTGCTAATGATCATATATCATTTCCATACATCTAAACATCACATAATAGTATGTTTACATTTATCTCAAGGTTCATAATACATATACAACATCATATATATTTTGGACTATTATCATGGTTCCAAAATAGACAAAATAAGCATAAACTTGTCAATTATCCCTCTTCATAGTGGTTGGCTCCCTTCACCATAATTGCTTGGTCCACCTAGTATGTTAGGACATTTAAGAGGAGGGAATAAGACTTAAGAATCTCAATAGCTCATCTCCCATTCCATCATACATAATATGTGCAAGCAAGTTTCACAAATGCATGCATGGAGAAAGTAGAAATCATAGGCATTTTAAAAGCAACTTTGGCATGTGAATCAATCATACAAGACATTCATGCATGGATTTTGGACTTGCCTCACTAAGTGTTTGGATTAGCCTCATACTTCTCCTCATGGATTTTAGACTGGCCTCACCCATTCTTTAAGCACTTTGGACTCAACCATACTCTTGGGAGCCCACTTTGCTTTTGGGAGACTCTTTACTTTGTCTCAACTAAGCTCAAGGGTTCTTAGCTCATCCTCACCAAAGGAAAGAGTTCTTGGCCTTTCCACACTCAAGCAAACTCACACAAACATCATGTAATCATTTGAAAACATAACATAGCATCAAGCATCATGGCATATAAAGGCATGCTAGCATACTTTTTTTAGCTTGAAAATACACATATACACATTCTAAAATAGGCTAAACACACATCCATGAATGAGAGAAGGTAGAGAGAGCTACCTTGCACAATTTTACACACTTTTTTCCTTAGCTTTCAAGCCTCCTCTTTCGGCCACACACCCACAATTTGGTGGAGATAGTTTCTCTTGGCCTAGATACAATTTATGGGAGCCAATTAGGTCCATGAAACATATTCTAAGGCTACATCACTTGATAAAACACTAAATTGCTCTATAGGCTCCATTATGGTCCAAAAAGGCACCTAATGAAGCAACACCCCTCAAGGGACTTCTAGGCCTCATTCTTTCCTTTCAAATATGATTATTGACTCCTTTTAAACCTTTTGGAGTCATCACATCATTAAAACAAAAGGCCTAGCACCATGTTGCTTCTTTAGGTCATAATATGGAACCTAAAACACCAAATCACTTTCTATGAGTTCTAAATTTTTTCCAAGGCTTCCTCTCATCCTCTTCCATCATATATGACTTAAAACTAAACTTGGAACAAATTAAAACTATCCCTAACCTATAGTTCTGCCCTAGGCCGAAATGACACATGAAAAACGGAAGTAATGGGTTTGCTTTGTTTTCTTGATGGAAGAGGTGTGTGGGGAGGTCTTTAGGGATCTTAGGAACTCAAGCAAACACTCATCTATGCGAGCAAATTCATGGATCAAAACAGATTTCACAATGTCTCCATGAATCCCTCACTTTTCTATCTTGTGTTTTCATGCTTCTTTCTTTGATTTCTTTGTACCTACTTGCTTCTCACACTCAAAAATCTATGAATATCCCTTGCTAGGACCAGAATTCATCTCCCTTTGATTGGGCTCTATATGGGACGAAATTATCACAAGGAGGATAAGGGAAGAAGAAGCATGGGAGACAACAAGTTACCTTGATTTCCTAGCTTTTCTCAAGTGCTCTTCCAAGTGATAAGTTCCTCTCCTTCAAATTCTGTTATTCCTCCTCTGGACCAAACTCAAAACATCACCGAATCCATCAATGATACCATAGAAATGAAGAAGAGAATGAGAGGACCAAGTTAACTCAAGGGAAGAGCATAAAATTCCACACTTTTCTTACCTTTTCCTTGCTTTTTCTCTCTTCGAAATCTCCTCTCCTTGTGCGCCCAAGAGAGTTGGCTTCCTTCTCTGTTTTTGGGGTAGAAACAAATCGTGGAAGTGAGGAGCTGCTGGAACGTGGATAAGAAGGAGCTAAAAGTCGCTTTATGCAACTTTTACTTTTGCATTTTAGTCCCTTTTCTTGGCTTTTTCATTTTAGACTCATATCAATTCCTTTTTGAAATCTGTCTTTTCCATCATATTCTTGAGGCTCTTAGTCATAAGAATTGCTTGTAGAATCACTCAAAAAGGATCTGAAACCATTCCAAACCATTTAGTCAAAGTTTTGGTCAACTTTTGCCGAAATCGCTCATCGAAGGGGTTTCAACTGTTCTAGGGGTTCCCATGGTTTTTAAGGCCTCTGAGAACCCTAGAAAGCTCAAATTTTCCATTTAAAAGGCTCTCCTATGAGTTTTCAAAATTTTCCAAAAATTACAAAAAATACTCCTACTTTTTTCAGCAAATTTTCTGAGCTCTTCTGGCTCTGGTTTTTGGGCATCTCAAACCTCAAATCCTCATTTTCTAATATTTAAAATTTTATCATAATTTTAGTTGGCCCCAATTTCTTCTATTTCGAGGACTTCCTTTTATATTTGGCCCATTTCTGACGTTTACAGAGAAACCGAACATTGTGTTTTTCACGTTTACGGAGGGACCGTATGTTACACAAACTCTAGTATCACACACATACTAAAGAAGCATACTTGGTTCCATGACACCATTATGGCTTCATAAGGGATCTAATGAAGCAACTCTGATAATTCTTGATCTTGGCTCCATTTTCTCCCTCAATCTATGGCTCTTGACTCCATTTAGACTCCTTAGAGCCATCACACAATCATTTTAAGGAGCCTAGCTATACGTTGTTTCATTATATCATATTATGGAGCTTACACTTCCAACTTTCAATCCATGGCTTCTAAATTTTTTTCAAGGCTTTTTTTCATGTTCTTCCATCATATTTAGTCCTAATCTAAGCTTATAAAAATTTAAAGCATTCCCTAGGTCCTTCATCTATGCTTGGCTTAGACATATGTCTCATTTTGGACCTATGGAGTTTATTTTGTTTTCTTAAAGGAAATGGCACTTGGGAGGCTTTCTAAGGATCTTAGGAACTCAATCAAACTCTCACATAAGCTAGAACATCCTTGAAAAAAATCAGATTTTGCCATGTGTTCAAGAATCCCTAACTTTGCTATCTTGAATTTTAATTATTGTTCCTTAGATTTCAATGCATAATCTTGTTTCCCAAACAATAAATCCTAAGTTTCTTGCCCTCTCTTAGTCAGAATTAACTCCCTACAACATGCTCTCCTTAAGGCCAAACAACACACCAAGGGAAGCAACAAGAAGGAAGCAAGAAAAGTGTGATATGTTCCTTGTTTCCTTAACTTCTTTAAGGGCTTTCTCCTTTGTTATAGCCTTCTCCTTCAAAGTCTAATCTTACCCCTCTAAATCAAATCCAAAACAGCTCCATGTCATTCACTGAAACCATAGAAATAGAGGGGAAAAGGAAGAGAACAAAGTTGCTAAAGGGAGAACTAAGAAAATCCTTCACTTTCCTGACCTTTTCTTGAAAATTTTCTTCCTTTTCTTCCTCCCTCTTGTGCATCTCTCTCTCTTGGTCTCTCTCTCTATTTTAGGCAGAACAAAAGGTTGGTTAGATGAAGGGAGGATAGGACACCCTTATAAGAAGCAAATTAAAAGGAATTGTTCTTTAAAAATGCCATTTATGTCCTTTGCTTGGCTAGTTCATTTTAGACTCATTTTAATTTATTTTTTAGAACCATCTTTTCCATTATAAAATTTAGATCCTCTAATTTATAAAATAGCTTTGGAATAACTCAATTTAGATTTAAAACTTTCCCGAACGAAAAGGTCAAATTTCAGGTTAACTAACATTCAAAAACATACATCAGATGGAGTTTGAACTAATCCAAGGGTTCTTATAGTTTTTAGAGCCTCTAAGAACTCTAAGCAACTCAAATTTTTCATTTAAAAAGCCTTCTTGTGAGTTTTTCAAAAAAATGCTCATATTTATGAAAATGCCATTATGCTTTTAGCGATTTTATTGAACTACTCTTATTCTAGTTTTCAAGCATCTTAGACCTTAGATCCTCATTTTCTATTATTTAAAATTTTATTCTAATTTCATTTGGCCTCAACTCATTTATTTCAAGGGACTTGCTTTTTAAACTTACTTATTTTGGTGTTTTTACGAAAAATTGAATGTTACACTAGTTGGAGAGATAAAATGGAGGATAGAAAAACCAAAGAATTAAACACTAGGCAAAACACTTGAAATTTATCTGCAGAGAAAGAAGAGAAAGCAAAACCAAAGAATTATAAAACTATGGAAAGTAGTTGAAATTTATTTAGGGAGAAAGAAGAAAAGAGTGATAAAGTAATTACTATGTAACCGTGCAGAAGGCAAGAGTGTAACATCATGCAAAAAACTTAAAATTTATAAAAAAGAATGAAAAAAATTGGTGGAATAATTAAATTTGATTCGTGCGCCTAATTTTTTATCATCTTCACACCTAATAATATCAGCATAATTTTATTACCTTCACTTGCGTCTAATTTTGTTATCCAATATATTATAACTTAATATACATATATATAATTAACTTAACTTAATATATATTATTAAATTTTGGTATGTATACATTATATATAATAAACTAATATACATATATACACATTATAAGTTAATAAATCGTGAAATTTATTGAATAAATATATAATATATAATAATTTATGAAATAAAAATATTAATTTAAATAAAATAGAAAAAATATCTCATATAAATTTAATTACATATATTATATTACATAAAATTTACAAAATTCAACAATTATTTTCATTTTCATTAAAATTATCATTTGCGTTCTCATTATCTAAATGAGAAATATCTAGTTTATAAAAAGAATTTGGCCCAACATCATCTTGATATCATTGTTGCGAAAGATGTTGAACAATATTTCTAAATTCATCTAATTCTTGTCGAAATTGTTCAATTTGTAATTTTTTTCTTCAATTTGGGCATAATGGGTTTGTTGAGCCAAAGCTATAAATTTATTCCTCACAATTTCTTGAATATAAGAAGAATGGGGACATGCTAGATATTGGGTATCAGTATATCCAGAAATAAATTTCTTAATATATTATCAGACATACTTCTAATACCATAAACTAAACCTTTTTTTTTCTTCCGATAGCTTGTAGCCATTAATCTAATTCTGAAACACTTTCTCCTTTGCTTTCACATAAATTTTTAAGATGTATATATTCATCCTAAAAAGCAAATAAGAAAATGAGTAAAAATTTTATGAATAAAATTATAATTACACATATAAATTAAAAATAAAATTATAATTGCATAAATAGTTTGAGATTTTTTATCAACCCAAATTCCTTTATGTTGATAAGTTTTTAAGAAGACCTCAAAATATGTTAGTGGTCTTTCTAATTCTCGTACCTGCAAAATAAAAATTAATATTAATAGATAAATATATATTTAAAAATTTTAATAAATATTTAGAGAAATAAAATTGATTACCAATCATTTGGCATGTTCAAACATTGAAATAGATTTCCCAATATGTAACGATGAACCAAACTCAGAACTAGAGGCTTTATTCTTTCTCATTCATTCTAAAAAATGATTGATATTTTGAAGTATTCCATTTTGCACACAACTCTTCCTAAATGGATTCTCCAATCTAATTAGGTGTTTTTTCCCTATCTTATATGCATTACCAATTAAATCTCTAAGTCGATCAACCACTTTATTTTTCTAGTTCTTCCAAATTTTATCATTGTCATTAGACCTCTATTCATAATACTTCTAGAAAAAATTAAAGATTATAATTATTAAAATGTAAAATACATGATACTATTATTATATAAAAAATATAAGTAACAAAATCTACCTTAAATTCAACAAACCATAATGTTTTATATTCAGAAAGAACATCTTTCCAACTATTTTAAGGACTTTTATATTTACTTTTAAAAATAGTTATTATCCGTACTCAAATTTCATTATTATTTAGTTTAAATCTACATAAATTAAATATTTATTAGTTAATTATATAAATACTTAAAATTGAAATAATATTAAATAAATAAATAACAACTCATCGTTATTAGGTTTAATAAATTGTTCTTGAATAAAAGTTGGAACTCGGGACTTGGGAGTTGGATTTTGAAACTCCGAAGTAATATGTTGAGATCGTGAGCAACCCCTACTAGAAGATGATCCTCATTGATACATCTAAATAAATTAATTTGTGAAAGACAACGAATTTATGTGAATAAAATTCTTAAAATATGAAATCAAAATAACTTAATAAGAAAAACTACTCTTGTTGTAATTTATATGTTGATGATGTTGATGACCTTATGCCTCAGATGACAAAGTGAGGGTGGGAGAGAGATAATGGAAGTGAAGGTGTGAGAGCGACGAAGAAAGGGAGGATATGAGAGAGATAAATTAATAATAAAATTATAAAAAAAATAATGTAAACATAAAAATTTATATATTATTTTCATTACAAAGATTTTGATAATAACTTTTATATGTATTAATTTGTCTTTGTAGGGCTTGAATAGCTATGTTATTTTTTTGAAATTGTAAATTATATGGGCGTAACACACTGCCAACACTGGGGTGTAATGGGCCAATATTTGGATATGTTTTATCTAGAAGAAATATAGCTCTAACATTACTTGCATATCTCTTTTAATAATTTGGCATTTTGTATTTAAAACCAAATATTAGATTTCCTTCTATTTCTTGTGATATTTTTCCAAGACCATAGATCATTCCTCCACTCTTTTTTCCTCTAGATACTTGCATCTAAAGATTTATTTTTTCAAATAATTGTTGTGAAGATACTGATTCCATAAAAGGAATATTTATAGTATTTGGATCAGTACCTTTAAGCTTGATATATTTATTTTGAAAAAAAATTATAAAAAATGAATTAATATATTATTGATAAGTAAAAATTAGAATTCATTCTAAAAAAAATCATAAAACATAAATTAGTATATATTGATAAGTAAAAATTAAATATATATTGAATATAAAATTATTCTTACAAATATAGTTTCAGATTTTCTATCAATCCATTTGCCATTTTTGTAATGGATATGATAGTGGAGCTTGGTTGAAGTTGGTGCTCTGCCTAATTGTTTTTGAAGCTCCTCTTAATAATAACTTGCTGCAATAGTACCTCCAGCATGAAGAGATGGATTATAACTAAAGTTAGATGCTTTATTGTTATTATTATTTACTTCTTTATTGGAATTGTAGACTATTCTTGCTAGCACATAGTTCATCTCATATATCTTCCCTAATCTAACTTGGCTTTTTTCCTCGACTTCATGCATATCCAATTAAGTTTTTCAATTTATCCTTGACATGATGCAGAAATACTTGATAAACTTTATGATGTCATTCTGGAATCTCGCAATAATATTTCTACAAGAATAATTTTTTTCACTTATTTTTAATTACAAATATATCAATTTATACCATATATATATACTATAACATTAAATTGTACCCCAAACTTGTTAAATCATAATTGTTTGATTAGTTCAGAAACTTCTAGAAGGCAATTATATGGACTATTATAATTGTATTGTATAATGGCCATAGTATATTCACCAACAATCTAACCATTTAGTATAAATCTAGTTGAAAAATAAATTAAATTTATTTTAATTAAATTTGCATATAACTAAAATATATGGTAAATAGACATTATAAAAAAGAAGTAATTAATAAAAATATTACTCTATTTTGTTTGTTTCAATTAGCTTTTTTTTTCAACTTCATATCCTTGTTGAATTTGAAGATAAAGAAATTCACCAGTGATGTTTTTCTTAACATCTAAAAATAAATAAATATTAGTAATTTATTTTATATCTACCTATCTATATTTAAAAATGATTTGTAGGCATAAATAAACTCCCTCTTTCATGTTGCTTCATTGTGTAAATATCATAGCTTCACTTACTACTTTATATCGATCATTTGATTTGATATGTACTCAATCATAAAGCATTTAATCTGATACATAGTATAATAATAAAATTAAATAAGAGTAATAAGTAAGAATATAATTTACATTTGAAAAATAAGAAAGAATGTAGGAGAAGATAAGAAAAGAAAAATAAAAAAGAAATCTGAATATAAAGATTGAAAATAAAAGAAGAAGATATGGAATATATATATAGAGATATAAAATATATGTAAAATAAAAAAATTCAAACATCATCACGTGAAGAGTGTTTTAAGTGAAGGACTCACAAAATATTTTTTTAATTTATATTATATTTATAAAATTATAATATATAATTATAAATATATATAAAATATATAATTAATAAAAAATTTATAAATATTAATAATTTATTTTATACTAATTTATTTATTAATATTATATTATTAAATGAATATATAAGAATATATTAATTTATTTAACTTTATCTAATTTATGCATATTATACAAAATTTTAAAATAAATTCACATAAAATATAATATCTTGATAAATTAAAATAAATAAAAAAATACTTAAAACTTATTATTTTAACATAATAAAAAGATAAAAAAAAAATATAAAGGAAAAACATATACACACACACAATTATGATACAAAATAAAATATAAGATATATAAGTATAAAATATACGTAATATTTATTTAAAAATATATTCTTTACATGAAAACTTTAACCTTTAGATGACAAACATATATTTTTATTATTTTTTATTTAATAAATTTTTGTAAATAATATAAATTACAAATAAAATTAAGAAAAAAAATAAAATTAATAAAGTAAGTTAAAAATCATTTATTATAAAATTTATAATATATTAATATTAGTGAAAAAATTTTATATCTTATAGTATAAAACTAGAAAGAGTTAAACTAAATTTAAAAGAAGAAAACATTATATTCATACAATATAAAATTGTATTTATATTCGATTGTATAAAATTTCATTAATAAGTAATATTATAATAAAAATTATATCTATTACATAATAATGTTAAAAATATTCATATAATTTATTATTTAATAAAATACCTTTTATTCAATGATTATTTATCTTTTTTATCATTATCTTTGTAATGCCTTAAATTCATAACCCATACATAACATTCAAAGCATTTCATACTCATTTAAGTAGAGTTTGCATACTTTGGCAACAGAACTAAGGCATATGGACACTAAATTTGTTTCAATTTTATCTATGTGAGTCATTTAAATTTGTCTCACCTCATTTTCATCCACGACATACTCATTCATATTAGAAATAACACAATTGGAGGCTTATTACAACCTAGGTTGAGAATCATGGAACACAAACTTAAAGTTGCTCTCGGGTTTGCCAGGACAGTTTTCTAGCAGGAACTTTGTAAAATCATAATTAATTCTAAAAAAATGAAATCAAGCAAATAATAGCTTTCTAAAAAGTTCTGAATGTCAAATAAAAGTTAAAAATCATTCCAAACCATGACAATATCAACTAGACTACAAAAAACAACAGAATAGTACCAAAGGTCTAGCTACTGGGTTTGCTGTCACAAGTTTTTGATATAAACTTTGAAAATTCATAAGTAATTCCAAAAAATTTAAAATCAAGAAAATCATAGCATTCTAGAAAGCTTTAAATGTCTACTAATGATAAAAATAATTCTGGACTAATGAAGTAGCTTTAACTCCCAGAAATTGATGGAACAATACCAAAGGTTGAGCTACATTACTAGTAATGTCATGCAACTTCAAAAATTTGGTTCTCCCTCTACAGAGCTCTAAATGAGGTGATCTCAGTTATGGAAAGGTTATCATGTCTAGTTTATGCCTATAAAATTTTATGAGTATTAGACTTCATTTGGCCCTTGCGCGACACAAACATAAACTAACCATATGAACAATACACATATCATTTCTGCATAATTTGGCCAATTTTAAAAATCATAATAAATTCTCTAGAGTTCCAAATTAGGTGCTTTTTAGTCTATGAAAAGCTATAGATGAGACCTACTTGCTAGCCAAATTTCATGAAAAAAACTTATTCATTTGGTCAAATTTCGGTTCAACTCAAGATTTGGTCAATTTTGAAGTTCAAAATGATTCTTTAAGACACCAAATGATCATCTTATGGTTCCATGGCCACTTGGACACGTCCCAAAGCACCATTATAACCTAGGGAAGCATGCCAAATAGTTCAAATCATCATGAAGCTCAATCTCACCATGCCACTCACATGCATACATAGGCTCATGGGTGGCAAAAACTTACATTTACATTCATTTGGCTTTAAGATTGGTACATACATTATAATTCTATACATTTGAATTTGTTCAAATAGTTACATCTCATATACATCATATGAATATAATTCTTGACATCAATATGCTATTAAATTGCCTAATTCTTTACTCATTTGTCAAAGTGCCATGCTTCAAGACCTTTAGCCTCTATTCTTTTGTCCTCTTAGCTCACCTAGGCATAATTAGGTATATAAAGGGGAAGAGTGAGATTCAAATAATCTTAATAGCTCTTTACCCTTTCAAACATATATAATGGATGCTAAAACATGTTAAAGAATACATGTATGGCATATAGGCTACTAGTAAACATACATAAAGAATTTTTTATGTCCAAAAAACTCATACATAACATCCATAAGCTCTTAAGGGCATTGGTCTAGCTTCACCTATTTTTCTTGGGACTTTGGGATTTGTCTCACCTATTTTCAAGGGACTTTTGACTAAGCCTTACTCTTCTTAAGACTTTTGGCTTTGTCTCACCCAATCCTAGAGACTTTTGGTTCATCCTCACCCTTGCTAAGGGACTTTTGGCATCACCATACCCGTTCAAGCCAAAACACATTCATAAACTCATTTCAAAATGTATAATGGTACCATAGCAAGTAAGCAATAGCTAAAAATATTTCTCATAGCTCAAACATACATATAAGCACTCAAAGATAAATAAACATCTAAGGAATGCATGAGAGAAAAGTTAAAAAGTTACCTTGAACCTAATGTCACACACTTTTTCCTTCAATTGCCTTCCCCTTTTCG
The DNA here is from genome assembly GCA_026724425.1 of Erythrophleum ivorense. NCBI lineage: Eukaryota > Viridiplantae > Streptophyta > Magnoliopsida > Fabales > Fabaceae > Erythrophleum > Erythrophleum ivorense. The sequence continues at coordinate 44,385,238 of JAIUCV010000002.1, read as the reverse complement.
CCTAAGCTTATGGAATTAGGTGACACTTGATTCTCTTAGCCTAGACACATCAAATGAGGCATGTTTAAGTCATTAGAACAAGCTTTAGCTTCTCACAAGCTTTATGCTATGCTACTTTCTCATATAACCTCATTATGGATCCATTTAAGACACAATGAAACAACCTTTGGATTTCATGATCTCGTGTAACACCATAATGTATTAGCCTCAGTTATCTTTCACTTAAGCTTGATTCCATATAATTCCAAAGAAAAGAAGTAAAATCGTGGCATTTTATTGTATTATGTCAGGGTTTAAACGTTCATACTTATCACATTCTCTACTCAAACTCCATCCATACAACTTATAGATAGTATAAAACAATCCATAAACCATAGATTTGAAGGCAAAAGCCAAAAAAATTACATTTTATTCCGGGTTCAGAATTCAAGTTTTTGACCCCAACTTTGAAAAATTATAATTAATTCTAGACAAATGGGAATCAAGCAAATAATAACTTTCTGGAAAGTTCTAGGCGTTAAATTTATACTAAAAAATTTTAGAAATTAAGGATTTAATTTGAAAAAAATAAGAAATTATCATAAGGATTAAGGAAAATTATTAAACATAAAAATTTTCAAGGAAAATAATTATTTAGGCATTTTTAGGCGAATAATATTAATTTGGTAATTTTTGACCAAAAATAAATTAAATTAGAGCTCAATAAATAATTAAGCTCTACTAAAAATAATTTTTGGAGCCCAAATTAAGTTATAAGCACAGACCCCCGCCTTTTTGGATCTATCAAACCATTACCCAACACTTAGATATGAACCTAATTTGATAGAAATGGCCTTAGGTCATCTCCACACCCACTAAACCCTAAAAGAAGTCTCACCCCTTTATTAGTTAAGCTAAACACATTTTGGACAGCCATATTGAAGGAGAAAAATGCCTAAGAGGAAAGGGTGCAAGGGTTTTCAACTTTGTGGCCTTGGTTTGCTCACCTAGAGGAAGATTTCACTAAAGTAAGTGATATAAAAGTTATTCCTATCATCTTCCTCTTCATTTAGTCTAATTAGTTTTCCATTTAGGGGATTTTTAGCCAAACCCTAAATCTGAAATTCGTGTTCTTAATGTTTTCTTGCATGATTTTCAAAGGTTGAGGTTAAAGGAATTATTCCGTAAATGTCTCCTTTCATTTTATAGTGTTGAAATGCTTAAATTTCATCTTGTAAGCTAATTTTGGTATATGGCTATCTCTATGTGCGAAAATGCAAGTGTTGATGGTAACCTATTGATGTTTCTAAGTTTTTAAGGCTCCAATTAGTTCATTTGATCTATTAGGAGCTTGAGTAAGTATTTTTTAAGTGATTCATGATAGTTTGGATGAATAGGTATATGACTCTTTTGGTGCTAAAATCTGCTTTTAGAATGTTTGGGACACGTAAGGTGCTGTTGTCACTTATTGGTAGCCTTTAAGGAGTTAGCTCTTAAATGAAGTAATGAGGAGTTTTAAATTCTATGTATATGTTAATGTTAATCATATGTTTGCTGAAATATCCAATTTTCTGAAAATGAGAGAAATGTAACATATGGTTTCTCCATAAACAGGCAAAATCTACCATATACAAAAGGAAGTATCCTAGATAAAGTGATTTGAGGTCCAATAAAATTATAATAATATTCTAGACTTTAAATAATGGTGATTCAAGGTCAAAGGTGCCTTGAAACTAGAGCCAGAATAGTCAAACAGATTTTTACGAAAAGGCAACAAAACATAATGACATTTTTGTAATTTCGTGTAAATTTTAGAATTCTCATAAGAGGGCTTTTTAAATGGTAAATTTGAGTTCTCTGAGATTCTTAGAGGCCTTGAAAACCATGGAAAGCTCCTGAACAATTAAAGCCCCTCCGGTAGAGTTTTCTAACGGTGGTAAACACAAACTTTGACTAATTCGTTCGAAAAGGTTTTAACTCCACATTGAGTGATTCCAAAAGCATTTTATAAAATTGGGAATCTAAATTTTATGATGAAAAAGATGGTTCTAAAAAAGGAGCTAAAACGAAAATGCCACAAAGAAGGGTAAAATTAGAATTTTAAAGAAAGTGGAAGCTTTTTGAACACTCTTTAAGTTTCATGTTTCTTCTCATTGTTTGTACAACTTGTTTTGCCCAAAAATTAGAGAAAATACCAACTCTCTTAGGCACACCAAGAAGGAGAAAAAGCAAGAAAAAGAACAGAGAGAGAAATTTTGTGTTTGAGGAAAGGAAGCCAACCAAGTGAAGAACAAGCAAGAAAAAGCAAGAAAACAAGGCCAAGAGAGACAAGTCTCCCACCATTGTGAGTGTGTGGCCGAGGGAGGGAGTGCAATTCTAAGAGGAAAAGTGTGTGGTTGCATCAAAGTGGAGTAAATAGAAAAGGTAATGGAAGCCACCAAGTTGGGAGATAAGAGATTGACATCAAAGTGTCTAGAATTGCCTAGAATTGCTCCTTTTGTAGCCATACACATGGAATATGATGTAATACTATGATGGAAATATTGTATAATCATTTGAACATGTGTATTTACTCATATATTTTATGTATGTATGTATGGATGTATGTAAGAGGTTTGATACTATATGAATGATAATGTAGTTTTTGAACCTTGGATGACAATGTGAAGCATGTGTAATCTTGTGTATGACATGGGGTGAGAGAGCGAGTTTTCAATTTCTGGCTTTATACGCCTTTGAGAAAAGTTTAGAAGGTTATTTTGGTGCATTCCCATATGCTCAAGTGGCCATGGTTGCCTTAGAAGCAATTTTAGACCATTTGGACCCTTTTGATAACACAAAATAGACCATTTCACAACCTAATGTCAAGATCTGAACAAATGAATGAATTTGCCTATGAAATTTGGCACACACATAGATATTATCTAGATATTTTTGGGAAGCTAAATACTAGATTATTTGGAGTTTTGTGGAATTAATTATGAATTTCCAAAATTGGCCTTTTTCTGTTGAACTAATGTAGACACTGTTCATATGGTCAAAAACTTGGGCTATGTCATTCATGGCGCCAATGATGTCTAATACTTATGAAATTTTATAGGTATAAACTAGACATCATAAGCTTTCCATATCCACTAAGATCACCCAATTGGACATCTGAGTAAGGAGATATGAATTTTTGAAGTTGGAGGATAGTACTAGTAATGATAATCGACCTCTGGTAATATTCCATCAATTTCTGACAGCTAGAAGCCATTGTTGTGGCTTGGATTTATTTTTAGCATAAATTAGATATCTGTAGCTTTTCAAAATGGTAAAGTATACATGATTTTGATTTATTTAGAATTAGTTATGAATTTTCAAATTTTATATCAGTATGCTGGAATTTCTGGCCGAGGTTGCACCATTGCATTTCATGTATTCCATCCCCTTGCACGAATTCTAGGCCACTTCTTGGGATAGTTATAAGTTTTATTTTTGTAATTAAATATGAAAATAAGAATGGAGAGTCCATATGGCCTATGAAACACCGAATGAAAAATTTATCCATAACATAATGCAATTTAATAAATATTTTTAGTGCTTTTTCCATGGCAAACTTGTACAATCCAAGGAAGGGAACTTAGAAATGAAATAAGATGATCTTAGTGAATATGGTGTTACATTTTTTACACATATTATCTTTTTATGGTAAATGATTAGTTTGTGGAACGAACAGTAAATTTCGTAAAACGATAAAATAAGTTGTATAAAAGTAAGTTCCTTAAAATGAGTTAGATAATGTCACAAAATATTTAGGTAGTATAGAAGGCTCTTAAAAATAGTAATCCCAGACTTAGATAGTAATAAAAATGGAGTTAGGATGGTGAAGTAAAATTGTAATAAAAATTGACAAAACGCAGTGGTATTTTCATAATTATGCGTAATTTTTGGAAAAAATAATAGGAAGGCTTTTTAAATGAAAATTTTGATTTATCCAGGGTTCTTAGAGGCCCTGACAACCATGGAAAGCCCTGGGATAATTAAAGCCCCTCTGGTATATATTTTTCAACGATGATGAACCTGAATTTTGATAGATTTGTTTGGGAAGATTTTAGCTCCAAATTGAGTGGTTCCAAAGGAATTTTATTAAATTGGGAATCTAAATTTTGATGAGGGAAAAGATAGTTCTAAAAAAGGATCTAAAATGAAACTAAAACAAAAATGCCACAATAAAAGGGCAAAATTGAAATTTTTGAGAAAAGTAGCTTTTTGAAACTTTTATATAATTCACGCCACTTCTCCTCCCTTCTTAGGCTGACTTTATTCTACCCAAAAATAGAAAAAAGGAGCAGATCTAGGGTGCACAAGAGGAGGAGAATTTGGAGGAAGAAAAAGCCAAGAAAAGTAGGAAAACTTAAGGAATTTCATGCTTCTTCCTCTTGCAACTTTGTTCCTCTCCTTTCAAGCTTTCATTCCATGGTTTTATTAAGTTGTTTGGTTCTGTTTGAAGTACAAAATAGAGGGGGATAGTTCAAATTCCTTAAGGAGAAGCAAACCAAGAAGAAAAGCACTTAAAAGTAAGCTTGAATCCAAGATAGATGTCTTAGTAACTTGCTTTTTCTTCTTGCTCCTTCTTTGTGTATATTTCATCCCAAACCAAAACCATGTAGGGGAGGGATTTTTTGCCTAAAAACAAGAGAGAAACTTGGGTTTTGGACCATGGGGAAGTAGAATATGCCAAGAAATTGCAAGAAAAACTAATAAATTTCAAGTTAGCAAAGTGTAGAACTCTTGAAAGGTTTGTAAAAATTGATTTAGTATATGAATTTCCTAGGTTATATAAGTGTTTAATTGAGTCCCTAAGACCTCTAGGAAGCCTCCCAAATGGCTTTCCCATCAAGGAAAAATCAAAAGCTCCATGAACTCTTCCTAAGGTGTATGGTTCGGCTAAGATTAGATGACTAGGTTAGGGAGTGTTTTATTTTATTTTAGCCTTGGTTTAGGACTTTATATGATGGTAGAAGGAAGGAGGAACCCTTGGAAAAAATTTAAGAGCCATGGTTTGGAGATGAGACAATAGTTTCCATAATAGAGCCTTATGAAGCAACATGTATCTACACTTGTGTAACTGAGTGTGTGATGGCTTCAAAGACCTTAAATGAGGTCAAGAGGCCTATAAATGAGAAAAGAATGGAGTCTAGAACTTGAATTGTAAGAGTTGCTTCAATAGGCCACTAATGGAACCATTATGTAACCTATAGAACCATTTGTGCTCTTAAGAGTAAATGTAGTGTCTTGGCTTGTTTCAAGAGTGTAATTGTGTGTTATTTATGATGTTTAGGCCAAGAGAATCCTAATCCACCTAGGTGTGCTTGTGGAACCAAAAAAGGGAAGGAGAAAGACTAAGTAAAGCTTGCATAAATATCAAGGTAGCTCTCCACCTCATTCTCTTTGCATTCTTAGTTGTATATATATATCATTGTGTGCTTGTGTGTACTTGGGTGACTTGAGAACATGCCACTTGATGTCTTGATATTGTATTGGTACCAATGTGTTATTTTGAATAACATTGATTGTAAAACTTACTCATAAGGGTGAGGTGATGCCAAAAGTCCCTTAATGTGGGTGAGGAAATGCCAAAAGTCTCAAGACATAGGTGAGACAAGGCTAAAAGTCTTTTAGATGGGTGAGGCCAAGTCAAAAGTCCTTAGGCTAACAGTGAGGCAAATCCAAAAGTCCTAGAAATGGGATGAGGTAAGACCAAAAGTCCCTAGAGCTCGTGTTTGAATTTGATGTGAGATTGTGGCATGAAAATATGGTTTTACATGTTTATGATTGATTCATCTTCCATACTTGTGCCTTTGATGTATGTATGTCATGAATGCGTATATGAATGGGTGTGTGAGCTATTGAGATTCCATGAATCTTACTGCCCTTCCGTCCTTCATCTTAATATGCCTAGGTGGTACCCATGAAGCAAGAAATGCAAGCTAAGGGACTTGAGAAGCTACACTTTGATAATTAAGTTGTTTTGTTTGTAATTGAATGGCAAAGTGGACATGTATATATTATTTTTGAGTTGTGAACACTTGAGCAAATGTAATATCATGTATGAATGATGTAAGAGCCATAATTAGCATTAAAGTAACGAGATTGTAAGTTTTGTGCATTGTATGGCTTATGATCAATTGTGTATTCTTGGATGTGGAGTGACTAAAATGAGATACATAAGGTTTGGGGCCACTTGGGTAGTTTATATAAGTTGTATTTATGCTTTTAAACTTGCCTAAAAAGTGCCAAACCCCAAGGGAAGCCATTTGGACTAAGTTGGTGCATTATGAGAGCCAAACTTGACCAATTTGGTGAGTTATGACACTTTCTATCCAAATGAGCTTTTCTTAGTCTAAAATTTTGCATGCATATAGATCTTGTTGAGAGCTATTTGGAAACCTAAATTGTGTAATATTTGTAGGTCTGCAGAATTTTTGGCGAATTTTTGGAGTTGGCAAATTTTCTAATTGTGGCACTAGTACTATTCATATAGTCTACAAATGGATCTCTATCATTCATGGGGAAAATGATGTCTAAATGCTGTGAAATTTTATAGAAAGAAATTAGACCTTTCTAGTGACCTGTGCCAATTAGAAGCACCTCATTTGGATATCAAATTTGGGAGATACAAATTTTTGAAATTTCTATTCTGTTTCAGGCCAAAGTCAGACCTCCATCATTATTTTATCGATTTTCGGGGTCTGAATGCTCTTGGATTGATTTGGAACTATTTTTACCCTTTAGATAACATTGTATATTTCTAAATTAGTATAGTTTGCATGAATTAAATTTTTGTGTAATTAATTGTGCATTTTCAAAATTTATATCAGTAAGCTATATCAATAATATTGAACAGTCTGACCTCTATGCCTTTTCTATTGTCAAATGTGGTCAATATGAGGTTTTCATGGCTTGAAATTATTTTTAGTATAAAGTTAACATCCAGAGATTTCTAGAAAAGCTATGGATTGCTTGATTTCAATTTTTCTAGATTTAGTTATGATTTTCCAAATTTGCTAGCAGAAAATTGAAATTCTGACCTGAGGTAAAACGTGAATATTTATGGTTTTTAGCTCTTGATCCATGGTTTATGCAAAGTTTTGGGATGTTTATAATTTGTATGGATAGAAAATAAATAGAAAATGTTGTTGGTGAGTTCCCAGGATCCACGGAACAAAATTTGAATTTTTAAAATGCTATGTAATGCAAAGAAAATACAATATTTATATTCTCTTTTCTTGGTTTTGCCTTGGTATGCGTGAAAGTTGCCTTGAATATGGAAATATGGAATCTAATAAAGTATGATGTGACAATTTGGCTACATGATTGTTGTGGACCATGATTGTGTCATTATATGGAAATATGATCATGCTTCCATTTGTGCATTTTGCTATGATCATGCACAGAGTTGTGATCATACTCTTTGAAATACATCAAGTTGTGATCATGCTCAACAAGGAGTTTGCATTGTGATCATGCCCTTTCCCTTTGTTTTTGGCCAATAACATGTCGTATATTATTACTACTATGGGATGATAGTTACTTGTAGTCAAACTTGCTCATTTAAGATTATGCATAATCTGCCCTATCATTTTTTATGTTGAGTATTATATTGATTAGATTACACATGTAGATAGAATTTCTTTTAGTTATTAAAATTTATATCTCATTCTAATTGTGGACTAACATTTTTGGGTAAAAGTTCTTCTGCTAAGGTTAAAGGGAAGCTATTAGATAATAATCCCTAGCTTGAGACTTTGTGTGGGATCTTGCACTTGGACAAATTGGTTTAGTTGTAGATGCTAATTTTTATAAGCAAAACCTTGGATAGCATCATGTTGCATTTATTCATTACTAAGTGCAACTATTTTGGTTAGGGTCAGTCTATTAAGGTAACAAAGCTCAGTCCTAGATATATTGGTCCATTTGAAATCCTTGAAAGAATTGGACCCGTTGCCTACTGTGTTGCCTTGCCTCCTAACCTAGCCCAAATCTATGATGTATTCCATGTCTCTTAGTTGAAAAAGCACTTACCAGATCCCTCACATGTCATAAAATATAAGTATATTCAATTGTAGGATAACCTATCCTATGTGGTGACAGTTGAGTAATAAGAATATTCCTCAGGTGGAAGTGGTCAAGAAAGGTCTATCATCTGATGAGGCAACTTAGGAGCTTGAAGATGACATGAGAAAGCAGTATCCACAGCTTTTCAATTAAGGTACGTGTCTCAAATTTTGAGGACAAAATATATTTTAGGGGGTGAAATGTAATAATTGGTAACTTAGAAATTGAACTGAACCCGATAAATTGATATAGAAACAGCCTAAAGCAAGACAAATTAAGGCCAAATGAGATTAGGATGTTAATTAGAACATCTAAAAAAGAGCTTTAGAGCCTAAGGTTAGCCTGAAATTAGAGCCAAACTGAAAAAACAAAGGAATTGACAACGTAGTGGCAAAACTATAATTTTAGGCAACTTTTTGATAACTAAAAAAAAGGCTCTTTAAATGAAAAAATTGAATTTTTTGGATTTCTTAAAGGCCTTAAAACTCATAGGAGCCTCTAGAATGGTTAAAACCCTTCCACTATGCATTTTAGATTGTTGGTTAATCAAAATTTTAACTGAATAGTTCGTTAAGGTTTTAAATTCAATTTGGGTGAAACTAAAAGCATTTTATGAATTAGGACTTAAGTTTTATGATGGAAAAGACAATTTTCAAAAAGAAATTGAAATGAGTTCAAATGGAAAGAAGAAAATTTAAGGATAAAATTGAAATTTTGAAAAAGTTATAACTTGGCTCCCTCCCTTGTTAAAGTCACGCCTCACCTTCTCCTCTCATTTCCACTAACCTTGTTCTATTTTAAACTAGTAGCTAGGTCATCTTAAAGTGGCACACAAGAAGGGAAGAGAAGGGAGATAAATCCAAGCTAAAAGTGTAAGATTTTCTTACTTTTTCATGCTTATCTTTTCACTATATTTCTTCTCCTCTTTCTTCTCATAGTTTTGGTGACTTAATTGGTATTGTTTCATGGCTGGGTCAATAAAGGGAAGAGAAGAATTAGGGAAACTCTTGGAAGCCTAAGAAAGTGCATCTTGTGAGCTTTGAAACAAGGTAAGAAACCATGGTTGAAACTGCTTCCTTTTGGATTTTTCTTGTATGCATGTTTCGGCTAGAACAAATGTGTAGGGAGTTTTATTTTGGTCTAAACTTGATAGAAAATAGGGTTTTGAAGCATGAGAAATCATATGGAATAATTAGAACTAAAAAAAATCTATAAATAACAAGTTATGGTAATTAGGGTTTTGATTGCACCTAGGAAAATTTGAAGCTTCCTAATGATATTCTAGGTTGTGTAAGAGTATGTTTAAGTTCATAAGAGACCTAGGAAGCTTCACAAGTAGCAAATTCCCTAGAAAAACCAACAAAACTCCATGGGCTCCTATATGTGTGCATGTCTCGACTAAAGGGTCTATGTGGTACCTAGGGAGAGTTTTCATTAATTCCAAGGATAGAAATGGTCTAGATATGATTTATATATACCAAATGAACCATTGGTTTAAATTTAGAAATCATATTTTGAAAGTTGAAAGTTTAGGGTTTCATTATGCATAAAGAAGCAATTTGGTGTTAGGCTTTTTAAATTGAATTGGTGATGACTCTAATGAATTTAAATTGAGTGATATGACTTAGATTGAATGATAAATTAGATCTAAGATGATGATTTATATGAGTTACTTCATTATGCTCTTGTATAGAGCCATAAGCATACCATAAACTAGAACTAGCTTGTGTAGTGCTTATGTGAGGCTAGAGATGGTTCCATTGATGTGTTTATATCTTGTTTAATGTATCTAGGCCAAGCAAATCAAGCCTCCTCTAAGTGTATGTGTGAGCCAAACCAAGAAACTAAGGAACCAAGAGAGATACTGTGCTTCTTGACTCAAGGTTGCTCTTCATCCATTCATGTATACATTTCTTGCTTGTATGATTGTTATTGATTACTTGTATGTATGTTTGAATCATGAGACATGCCTATAGCTATTCATTTGATGTTTTAGTACCATTATGCTTCTTGAATTGCATTTTCAATGTGAGATGGCTCTTGATGGGTGAGATTGTGCTAAAAGTCCCTTAGTTTAGGTGAGGTTATGCCAAAAGTCCCTAAGAATGGGTGAGACAAGACCAAAAATCTTAAGAATAAATGAGGCTAAGTCAAAAGTCCTTAAAAAGTGGATGAGGTTAGACCAAAAGTCCTCAAGGCTTGCTTTTGATCTTGATATGTTCATATGGTCTTGAAAATATGTTTATGTTTGGTAATTAGAAGCACTTGATGCATGCTTCTTTCTTTGACATGATTACATGCCATATATGTTTACTTGAAAGGGTGAATGATGTAACATCTGGTCCCTCCGTAAATGTGAGAAACGCAATATTCAGTTTCTCCGTAAACGTTAGAAATGGGCTAGATATAAAAGGAAGTCCCTAAAATAGAAGGAATTGGAGCCAAATAAAATTATGATAAAATTTTAAATAATGGAAAATGAGGATTTAAGTCCTGAGTTGCTCAAAAATCAGGGCTAGAGTGATTCGGTAAATTTGCTGAAAAGTCAGTGGCATTTTCGTAAATATGAGTACTTTTTGAAAAACTCATAAGAGGGCTTTTTAGATGAAAATTTTGAGTTCTTCGGGGTTCTCAGAGGCCCTAAAAACCATAGGAAGCCCCGGGACCAGTGAAACCCCTCCGGTATACTCTTTCCGAAGTCAGTTGATCCAAACTTTAACTGGTTGGTTCGGAAAGGTTTTAGCTCCGATTTGAGTGATTCCAAAGGCATGTTATTAAATTGGAAATCTAAATTTTATGATAAAAAAGATGGTTCTCAAAAAGGAGCTAAAACGAAGTTAAATCGGAAATTGCATTATGAAGGGCGAAATTGGAAACCATTTTAAAAATAAAGCTTTTTTCTTCTTCTTTATATGCCACGTTCTTTCTCTCCTCTCTAAGACCGACTTAATTCTGCCCAAAACCAAAGGAGAAGCTGCCCTTCTTAGGCGCACAAGAGGAGGAAGCTTTTGGAGGAAGAAATTCAAGATAAAGGTAAGAAACTTAAAGAAATTCCATATCCTTCCTTCTTGAAACTTGCTCCTCCCCTCTCAAGCTTTCTTTCTATGGTTTTAATGGAGAGTTTGGTGCTGTTTTGGGGGCAGAACAGAGAGGGAAATTTCGAAATTTGAGGGAGCAAGTCAACCAAGTGGAAGAACAAGCCAAAGGAAGCAAGAAAATAAGGTAAAACTTCCATTCTTTAGTAGTTTCTTCCTCCCCCATCCTCTTGCACGAATTTGGCCACCATGAGCCCAATTCTTAGGGGCTATTTTTTGTCCAATTCATGGAGGGATTAGAGGTTTTAGATGGCAAGGATTAAGAAGCAACCAATAGAATCAAGAAAGGAGCATTAGGAGCAAGATAGAACCATTAGGGATCCAAATGCTCCCTTGCAAATCTGATTTTATATGAATATTCTTAGGCTTAATCGAATGTTTAAACATGCTCCTAAGACCCCTAGAGAGCTTCCCACATGCACCTTCTATCCAAGAAAGCAAAAAAATTGCAAGAAAAACTAATGAACTCTAAGCTAGAAAAGTTTAAAGCTCTTGAACACTTTGCAAAAACTGATTTGATATATGAGTTTCCTTGCATGTGTGAGTATTTGATTGAGCTCCTAAGACCTCTAGGAAGCCTCCTAAGTGTGTCTCCCATCAAGGAAAAATCAAGAAGGCCATGAACTCTTCTTCCCCCATATTCTCGGATTAGGCAAGTTCCTATAACTAGGGAGAGTTTTAAATTTTTCTAAGGCCATTCTTGAGTCAAATGTGATGAGTGAAGATGAGTAGAGGCCTTGGAAAAACTTTTGAACTCAAAGGAAGTGAATTTGTGCCATAGGTTCCATATTAGGACTTAAAGAAGCAATATGATGCTAGGCCTTTTGTTTTAATGATGTGATGACTCTAAGAGGTTTAAAAGGAGTCAAGAATCATAATTGAAAAAAAAAGAATGAGGCTTAGAAGTTATTTGATAGGTGTTGCTTCATTAGGTGTGATTATGGACCTTAATGGAGCCTATAGAGCAATCTAGTGTTTTATCAAGTGATGTAGCCTTAGAATATGTTTCATGGACCTAATTGGCTCCTATAAATTATATCTAGGCTAAGAGAAACTATCTCCACCAAATTATGGGTGTGTGGCCGAAAGAGGAGGCTTGAAAGCTAAGGAAAAAGTGTGTGAAATTGTGCAAGGTAGCTCTCTCCACCTTCTCTCATGCATGGATGTGTGTTTAGCTTGTTTTAGAATGTGTGTATGTGTATTTTCAAGCTAAGAAAAGTATGCTAGCATGCCTTTATATTCCATGATCCTTGATGCCATATTATGTTTTAAATGAATCTATGATATTTGTATGAGTTTGCTTGAGTGAGAAGAAGCCAAGAACTCTTCCCTTTGGTGAGGATGAGCCAAGAACTCTTGAGCTTGGTTGAGACATAGCAAAGAGTCTCCCAAAAGCAAAGTGGGCTCCCAAGAGTATGGTTGAGTCCAAAGCTTTTAAAGAATGGGTGAGGCAAGTCCAAAATCCATGAGGAGAAGTGTGAGGCCAATCCAAACACTTGGGGAACTCTTAAATGTCTTGTATGATTGATTCACATGCCAAGGTTGCTTTGAAAATATCCATGACTTCCATTTTTCCATACATGCATTTAAAAAGCTTGTTTGCACATATTATGTATGATTGAATGGGAGATGAGCTATTGGGATTCTTTGAATCTCATCCCCTCCTCTCCAATGATCTAACATGCTAAGTGGATCAAGCAATTACGGTGAAGGGAGCCAACAATGATGAGGAAGAGACGTTAACAACCTTGTGTCTTGTTTTGTTTATTTTTGAACCATAATGATGGTTCATCATGTATATGAGGTTGTATATGTCCTATGAACGTTGAGACATGTATAAATACACTATTATGTGATGTTTAGATGTATGATTATGATATATGATCACAAGCCCATGTTTTGAGTATGCAAGGCTATAGAATGAGAATTTAAAGTTTGATGAATATGTGTATAAGTGAGGGTTGAATGGCCAAAATGAGATGCATGAGATTTAGAACTATTTGGGCAGCCTAAACAAGTCTTAAATATGCTTTTGGACTTGCCCAAAAGGTGTCAACACCAAGGGAAGACCATTTGGCAAGTTTGGTACCTCATATGGAGCCAAATTTGACCATTAGGGAACCCTATATCACTTTTTGGCCAAATGAGTTAGTCTTGATCTGAAATTTGACATGCGATTAGGTCTCATTGAGAGCTTTTTGGGAAACTAAAGTTTATAATTTTTGAAGGTCTACAGAATATTTGATGATTTTTCAAAGTTGGCAAAATTTATGGAAATGGTCTGATGTACTATTACAATGGTCTAAAAATGTTTTATGTCACTCGAGCCTCAAATGATGTCCAATTGTCATGAAATTTCATACAGAGAAACTAGGAAATTACAGTGACTTGTGCCAACTAGAAGCACCTCATTTGGAGTCTAGAGAGAGAGAGATACGAATTTTTGAAATTTCTGTCCAGTATCAGTCATCTTACCTGACCAGAAGTACTGTTCCATAGATTTCTGAAAGCTGGGCTTAATGAACTGATCTGAAGATATTTTTACTCTCTATTTAACATCCACATCTTTCCATATTGGTATCATTTACATGGATTGGATTTTTTTGTAATTAATTGGACATTTTTGAAGTTCATATCAGTAAACTGTGATAGCATCAGAACCCAGTCTGACCTCCAGACAATTTCACATGTCAAACGCCCTGTGTGTGGGATGTTATGATGTTTACATATTTTTAATATAAATTAGACATCCCAAGATTTCCAGAATGACCTAGATTGTATGGTTTAGATTTTTTTAGATTTAGTTATGATTTTCCAAAGTTTGCCTAGAAATAAGGCCAAACCTGGCCGAGAATGAAGACCCATTTCCAATGCCTCTTTTCGGTTTCCATGGGTTGTAGGCATGTTTTTGTGATTCAAATGAGTTGTAATGATGTAATTAAATATGAGGATGCATAGCATGAGCTCACACGGTCCACGTGGCACCGATTGTAAAATTTTAAAGTATGCTGTAATGCAAATAAGCCTATTCTTTTCACTTCCTCTTTCATATACTCTCATAGGAATGATGATGTAAAGCCTATGAATTACATAAAATGAGTTAGAATTTATGGTGTTACAAATGAGCTATTGGGATTCTTTGAATCTCACTCTCCCCCACTTTTATCTAACCATGTCTAGATGATGCTCATGATGGCAAGAATGGAGGACAAAGAGTTTGAGACATGTTACTTTGACAATTGAATAGGATTTTGTTTAAATTGATGTCAAAGTATGGATATATAAGTTATTTATGAGATATAAATCTTTGCTCATGTGTAAAAGTATATAAATATGATGTATAAAGCACATTTGGGACCAAATGTATGAGATCTTGAGTTTTTGACATCCTTGAGTCATGGAATGCATGTGTATATGGTTAAGTGAGAGAGTGGTGTTAAGTTCCATGAGGATTTAGATATGTTGTGATGCTTCTATTTGCTGTGTTTGAGGTTTTGGATGAGCTCAAATGGTCACATTGCATGTAAGAGGCCATTTGAGCTCATTTGGAACCATTTGTGCATCATTTTAGACTATATTCTTCCCCTAGACCAAAGCCTGACCAAATGGATGAATTTTGAAATATAATTTGGTTGGCATTTAGATCTTATTTATAGCTTTTCATAGAGCCAAAGAACATAATTTTTGAGTTCTATGGAATTTATTATGATTTTTCAAAATTGGTTGAATTATGTAGAAGTTGCCTATACACTGTTCATTTGGTTAGTCTAGTTTTTGGGGTATTTGAGAGGCCAAATGAAGTCCAATACTCATGAAATTTTATAAACATATAGTTGGCATCATAAGATTTCTATAGCACTGAGATCACTCAATTTAGGGCTCTATAGTGTGAGATATAAATTTTTTTAAAATTCTAGGTCTGTATTTGTGCAATATTCTAACCCAACCATTGTTCCATTGAGATTTCATGGGTCAAATGATATTGTCTTGGTCTGAAATTTTTGCAGCATTTAGATGATGTCTTGAGCTTTCTAGAAAGTTCTAGTTTTTATGATTTGGAATTTTCTTACTCAAGTTATGAATTTCTAAAAATTGTTATAGATTATGGAACCATGGGAAAAAATGGAATTGTAATGCTATCTTGATGTGTATGTCTCAAACCTAAAATTCATGCTTCATTTTGTGATATTTCCATATGAACAAGTGTATTAAGGATGAAAAATGAAGTTGGTAAGTGGAAATGGTTCATTTAACTGAAAATGAATTAATTTGACATTGAATGTCGATAAATTTCGCTGCTAAAAGTATTGATATTTCAAAAATGGATACTATAGGCACTTTGTGATATAAATTAAGTGCTATCTTATTATGTTATTACATAGACAAACCAAATATATCCTTATGATTGTTAAGGAAAGAGTTTGGTACTCAAACTTTAGAGGTATTGATTTTTGGATGGCTAATAGTCCCTTGAAACTCCCTTTTTGTTTTCACTGTTTTGCATAATTGCCCCGTTACTACCTTATTTGGTTTGGGACTACTTTAGGCAAAAATTTTTAGTGGCTTAGGTGCTTAAATGTTGAATATAAGCTTTTAAGAAGGTGGCAAAAATCCTAGCTTGAAGACATGATGGAATGGGAGAGTTATGTCTTGTAAATAAACCTTGGAAGTGCACTTTTTGCTATTAAGTGCAAATTTTTCTGTGTCTAGTGTCCTTTTGGTTTAGGACTGCCATGGCTAAAAAATATAGTTGTCTTGTAGTTTTAAATTTGTTCCCATTTGTTAGAGGTAGAAGGGAAGATTTTGGGCTTGAATCTTGTTGAATTGCTAGTGGTTAAAGTGTTAAATGTTGGTGTTTATGCATGAATTTTTTGTCATGGGATAGTCATTAGTTTCCCATGATGTTAGCTACTATCCTTATGACTAGACCAAGCTTAATTTATGCAATGTGGGTGGTTTTGATAGGAAATTAAAGTTAAGATTTTAGTCATGTAACCTTATGTTTAAAACCCTTAAATTATACCCATGTATATTCTAGAAAATTTTCCTAGTTAGTTAGTGCCCTTAAATATGTTACAAGTTTTTCTAGTTAGTTAGTGGCCTAAGGTAACTTAGAAACCCTTCTAACTAGTTAGCATCTATTTAAAACTTAAATACTTTTTTAACTAGCTAGTATCCTTAAATCATCAGTTAAAAAGATTAAGCATGAGTTGTCTAAATTGTTCAAAAAGTTTAAATTTACCTTAAATTTTAAGTCTTTGAGAATTAAAATAGCTATGTTTCCATGATGTTCGTTGAAAAAAAAAATCAATTAAATATTTTCTCTAACCTCTAGAGATAATGTTTTACACTAGAAATGTCACCATGTTTCTATCGAATTTATGTGTAAATTTTAGCTTAATTATAATTCTTAGATGACTTAGGTCTACCAACCTAAGAATTCCCACTCGATCAAACATCTTTCTTTATGACATTTATAATAAAAATATGCAATCAAATAAAGCATATAAAAAATGCAATTGTCAAATAAAAAAAGGCTTTTCATATCATCACTAGTGTTCTTGATACTAAAAAATGAAAAATAAAAAAAATCAATGTGCTTCATCTTGTCAAAACATAAATTAGAACATTCCGTATAATTATTAAATGGACTATTTGGAGGTTTGAACAAACATTTTGCATGTTTTATCAATCCCTTCAAATAAATCTCTATCTCAAGTACACTATGCCCAAACTTTCGTGCACCTCTCAAATTTAGGAATTGTGAAAGGAGAACAAATCATCTAACATTTACTATAATGCAACATTTTGCTATGAGCTCTATCTTAGCAACACACAAGTAAAAATTTAAAATTTTCTACTTTCAATTCTTCTTTCACAAAAGTCTAATAATAGTTATTGTAACACCATATATTTCTAGCTTATTTCATATTGCTTCCATGTCTCATATCATGCAATCCATAAGAGAGTAAGAAATATGGCATTAAAATAAGGCATTATTTAGCGTTGCATCGCGTATAAAATTTTCTTTCAAAGTCTCGTGGGCCATATGGACTCATATATCATATTCTCATATTTAATTACATGGATACAACTCATTTCCATCACTAAAAGTAGCCTACAACTCATGGAAACCAAAGGGAAGCATAAAACTCATATTTTCAGCTAGAATTTCCTCATTTCTGTCACAAACTTTGAAAAATCATAACTAATTCTAGAAATATCAAAATCATACATTCTTAGCTATTCTAGAAAGCTACACATGTATACTTTATGTTAAAAATAATATTAGACCATAATATCCAATATAGAAGACGTTTGACATTTAGAAAGATCCAGAGGTCAAGCTATCCACTGGTACTATCACAAGTTTCTGTAGCAAAATTAAAAAATGTCTAATTAATTCCAAAAAAATCTAATCCATGCAAATGATACCAATTTGAAAATTTGTAGATGTTATCTAGGTAGGAAAAATAACTCCAAACCAGTTTCGACACGACCAGACCTCAAAACCTAATCAAATAGTACTTGAGGTCAGTTGGAGCGCTTAGTACTGGACAGATTCTTTGAAATTTCATATCTCCCTCTTTAGAAATCCAAATGAGGTGCTTCTAGTTGGCACAAGTCATTAGAAATGTCTAGTTTCTTTGTATAAAATTTCATGGCAACTGGACATCATTTGAGCCCTATGTGATAGAATTTAGTTTCAGACCTAAGTGAATAGTGACATGACCAAAACCAAAATTTTTGCCAACTTTGAAAATTCATCAAATATTCTCTAGAACTCTGAAAATTCTGCTTTTTATCTTCCTAAAAAGCTATCAAAAGCTCTAATTGCATGACAAATCTCAGATCAAGAAAAACTCATTTGGACAAAAAGTGACATATGATTCCATTATAGTCAATTTTAGCTCCATATAGGATACCAAAATGTCCAAATGGCTTTCCTTAGGGTTTGACACCCCTTGGGCAAGTCTAAAAGCATAATTAGGACTTATGTGAGCTACCCAAATGGTCTCAATCCTTATGTATCTCATTTTTGCCATCTCACTCACACTTATACATAGTTCCATAATATCATTTAAGAAGTTAATTTGCCATAGCATACTCAAATCACATTCTAATGGTCACATATCATATTCTCCCATTTATACATGACATATTATCATAATTACATATGTTCATAATATCATAGTACATATACAACCATCGATTACATCAATTTCCTTTTATATGGTCTTAAAGTAGCAAAATTCAAGCACTTTAATGTCATCCTCTTATCTTCAAGATGGTTGGCTTCCATTACCTTGCTCTCTTGGTCCACCTAGCATGTTAAAAATCCCAATAGCTCGTCTCCTATTCAATCATACATAAAGCATCCAAAACAAGTCTCACAAATGCATGCATGGCATATGGACATGTGCAATCATTTAAGAAGCATTCTTAGCATTTAAAAAGTCATACATAGCATACATAGGCTTGCCAAGCAAGTGGATTGGCCTCACCCATTCTTTAAGAGGTTCTTGGACTTAACCATACTCTTGGAAGTCAACCTCACTTTTGGGACACTCTTTACTTTGTCTCAACCAATCTTAAGGATTTTTGGCTCATCCTCACCATGGCTAAGGGTTCTTGGCCTCACCACACTCAAACAAACCAAAGTAAGCATCATAGATATCATTTGGAAAACATAATGCATCATCATGGTACCATGGGATAAGAGCTCATGCTAGAACATTTCTCATGACTTGAAATATATATACACACATTCAACGACAAGTAAAACAAAAATCTTGCATGAGAGAAAGTGGAGAGAGCTACCTTGGTAGTATTTGTACATTTTTTCCTTAAGCATTGAATCCTCTCCTTTGACCTCACACACCTAAGAAGGTGGAGATCATTCCTCTTGCCCTAGATACATCATATGGAAGCTAATTATACTCTTGAATACATTCTAAGGCCACACATTCACTAGAAAAGTTAGGTGACTCATAAGGCTCTTTTATGGTTCCATAATGCACTTAATGAAGCAACCTTAAGAAAACATCATCTTGGCTCCATTCTATCTATTCATTTATGATTCTTGACTCCATTTAATCCTCTTGGAGTTATCACACAATCAATTATAGGAGCCTAGTTAGGTGTTGCTTCTTTAAGTCATATTATGGAACATATAAGGTTATCTCACTATCTATGGTTATTAAATTTTTTTCAAGGCTTCCTCTCATATTCTCCCATCATACATGATACAAAACTAAGTTTAGAAGAAATTAAAACACTTCCTCAGTGCATGAACTCTCCTTGGCCGAAGTTATCTTTCCATAAGGTATCAATGGAGTTTTCTTGCTTCCTTTTACGGGGGAATCATGTAGGAAGCTCTCTTAGTGTCTTAAGAGCCTATATGAACTCTTAAACATCATAAAACATGGCTAGGGTTCATGATAGAGGTCAAGGTGCAATCAAAACCCAAACTTTTCTATCTTGCAAATTCATGGTTTTTACTTGGATTTCTTTGCATATTCTTATTCTCCTCCTTTAAATTTCTAAGATTCACCCTTGGTTCTGCCCAAAATTCAAGCCCTCCCACATCTACATACATGGGGCGAAATAGGGAGAAGAAGGGGGAGGAAGTAGCTACCATGGGATGGAAGATTTACCTTGTTTTTCCTTGTTTTCTTGCTTGATTCTCACTTTCCTTGGCCTCCTTTCTTTAAATATGAATTTTCCCTTATATTCGTCCCTCAAAATAGATTCAAAAACTTCAATACAACCATAGGAAGATGTTGGAGATTGTGCCCTAGGTTAATTATTATATTGCAAACATTATACTTTATTAAGAAATAAGAGTTTTCTTTGATTGCATTATTATATTTTTGCAGGTTCTATATAATAATATCCCTGGATAAATCATGTTAATTATCCTAAATATCCCTACTCGATCATCATTGTAGGAATGATGATGAACTAAGACTAGTGTGATCTTGATTGATGATTATATGTTAATCATTTATATAGATACGAATCAAAATTATAGGCACTTGTTAGGGAACAAGATGTTGGATCAACCTGTTATGAGATAGCTATATAGATTAAGTCATAAGCATATTTTATGTATAACCGTGTCATTGAGCCCTTAGACTTGAGATCACCAAAGTTTCCAACATGAGGAATACTATTTTTTGGCATAGTCAAAAGTCATCTTTAACCGGGTGATCATAAAGGTTATGATCGGGTATAGTAGAATTCATATAGAAGAAGATGAGTCAAGATAGGATTTATCCCTCTGATTAATAGTAGGTATCTCTGGGCCCCTCGATGAGTGAGATTGAAAAATGCATGGCCATGTTCGAATGGAAGGGTTTTTATTTATACTGTCAGTCTACATGTAGATTGAGAAAGTGACGATCAAGTAAGATAAGGATAATGTTTCTATGCCTCATACTTGATTTAGATATCGTGTGACAAAAAGGATGTGATAGGTTATATCGAATCACCGATCCTTATATGATTTTGGTAGTCACAATATCTTGCTAAAGGCTGCTTGTGAGTTGTGGGTCAAATAGTGTCATTAGCCCACTGCTAACATCATATAAGCCTACAAGTTCGCACACAAGAACGAGTCAATTCGAGCTAAAATATCCAAATTCATTGAATTTGAAATTACGTCTAAATTCAATGAATGTCACGTTCAATCTAGAGTAGAAGAATTTTATAAATAAATAAATATATATTTGATATATATATAATTTATAAAATTTGAAATATATATATCTATATATTCAAAAAAAGTATATCCTTTAATTAATTTAAATTAATTAGTTTAAAATTCAAATCTATATGATAAATTAAATTTAAACTAATATGATAATTTAAATTTAATTTATGAAATAAATTAAATTTGAATTAAATTCTAGATTTTTATTAAATAATTAGTTAAAATTTAAATCTATTAGATAAACTTAAATTTAAACTAATCTATTTAATTCAAATTTGATTTGATTTGATTTTTTTAAAAATAATATATTTTAAATTAAGCAAATATATTTGAAACCCTAATAAGATACCTCTATAAAAAGGTAGGAGACTTAGGTTTCCTAGAACTACAGAACAAAAAGAAAAACCCTAAAGAAAGAAAGTGTACAGACATTGTACGATCCCCCCTTTCCCCCTGCGTACGGACGCCTAGAGAGAAGCATACGGACATTATACGAACACCTAGAAAGAGTGTACGAACACTGTATGGATGCCTAGAGAGAGAAAGAGGAGAGCATCTTCTCTACCAAGAATGTGTACGGATGTTGGTGAAAAAAATAAATGTTTATAGATCTACTCGATTTAAACAACATTGATGGATCCATGGGAAGGGATTTGGGGTTTTAATTTTCCACTGCGTGTCCCAAAATTCCTAACAGAAGAAAGTTTAAGAGGAGAGGAACAAGTTTAGAAGAAGAAGGAGCATGAAAATCTATGAAATTCCTTACCTTTTCTTTGCTTTTTTCTCCTCCTTTCTTCTCCTCCATGGTGCACCTAAGAGAGCTGGTGTTTTCTCTAGTTTTTGGGCAGAATGAGTCATGCAAATGAAGGGGAGAAGAAATAAGAAACTTTAAGAGTGTTCAAGAAGCTTCCACTTTCTTAAAAATTCTAAGTTTGCCCTTCGTTTTTGGAATTTTCATTTTAAACTCATTTTACCTCCTTTTTTAGAATCGTCTTTTCCATTATGAAATTTAAGTTCCGAATTTAGCAAAATGTCTTCAGAATCACTCAAATCGGAGCTAAAACCTTCCCGAAATAATCAGTTAAAATTCGGGTCAACTGACGTTGGAAAATATCCATCTGAGGGGTTTTAACTGTCCTGGGTCTTTCTATAGTTTTTAGGGCCTCTAAGAACCTCGGAGAACTCAAAACTTTCATTTAAAAAGTCCTCCTATGTGAATTTCAAAATTTGCTCAAAATTACAAAAATGTCCTTACGTTTCATAAGTTTTTCGTCAAATTTTGTTTCTTCATTGTAGCTCTGTTTTTCTTTCTGTCTGAGCCTGGGATTCTTATTTTTAGGAGTCTAGAATACTTCTCAAATTTTTTGGGACCTTAATTAAATCATTTTAGGGGACTTGCTTTTGTATCCGGTGAATTTCGTTCATTAACGGAGAAACTATACGTTACGTTCTCACGTTTTCTCTCGTTTTCAAAGAACCAGATGTTATAGTCATCAAGGAGTGAGTTAATAAAACCTAAGACCTAGGAAGATGGGATTTTGCTACCTCAAAGCATTAGGTCAAACTTAGGATTTTTTATGTTGTAGATATGTTGTTGAATGCTATAGTTTGGATCCATTTTGTAGATCATGTATGTCTCTAAGTTCATATTGACCTATTAAGGGGAAATAAACTTTATTAATTCATAATTGAAATATTTTCTATGGATTTTTCATACGTAATTAGATGTTTTAAAAGCCAAAAAATACCAATAGATATCTAAACACACATCGATTATATATCAAATTAAAGCTTTCAAAATTAGAATTTTTTTAAAGTCAGAAACCAACTGCAAATTCCCTCACACATGCCTCCACAATCCATATTTGTCTTTTTGCTTAAAAAAATTCAAAAAAAAAGGGGGGAGAGGCTTTACATGTAATTGCAGTGGCAAGTGTAGCTCACGAGCCATCCTCCATGGCAACTCTCACAACAATGACCCCACCATTATCTCCCTCTTGCCTTCCTTGTTCCATTAGTGCCAAATTTGGCCAAATGGAGGTAGGGGTGAGCCACATGTGCCACCCCTAAGAGTGGTGCTACAACTTGATCTTCTATCTAAGAAAGCTTCTAGATTTTTGGTTAGTGAGAAGCCAACTTTGAGGCTTCAAAACTCATCCATCTTTTATTAGATTTGGACGATTTTGGTGGCATTAGAAATCTTATTTGTAGAACAAGCTTTCCATTCATCCATGGCTTGAAGCCATTAGTGTTGTGAGTTGAAAATGCTAGCCCTTGAAAAAGGGCTAGTCGGCCATATGAAAACAACAAATTAAAATATGAATTACTCTCTAACATAGTCTTATATTTTCCTCAAATTTTTACCACGAGTTTATCTTTAGGTGGTTTTCTATTTTGTGAATTTGGTGGCCTATAATGGTCTCTAATATATTCTACCATTAATGGCCTCTAAAAGGCCAAAATTCAAATTATGGAAAATCACACTATTTATGCAAAATCCTACTCCTAATAATCAATCTAGACAAGATAATCCAACCAAGAGAAAATAATTTAATCAAACCTAACTAGGCTCTGATGCCAATGTAAGGAATTCTAGAGAATAGTTAGGATATTTACTCGCAACAATATGCATCTTGATCCACATAGTGGATTGTATCACTGTACACATTACAATATCAAAAATCTTGAGGTTCTAAGGGAGTCAGAGAAAAGAAACTTTTCTCTATGTTTTCTATTCTAAGTAGTTCTTTTTAAATGCCAGTTTTCTTTTTTCTTTGCACGCACGCATGCATGTGTGTTTCGCAATCACACACGCTCCCACTTAGTTTCCACTAACTAACTAATATGAATTTTAAAATTCAAATAAATAAAATCAAATATTAACTAACAATTAATTAATTAGTCAATTTTATTTTTAGATTTATGGGTTTGGGTTAGCTTATTTTAAATGGTCCAATAACCTACCAATATATATATATGTATATAATATTGTACTGTACTTTATATAAGTCGTGTTTGTGTAAAGCGAGGACTCACGCATAAGGATAAAGGTATAATAACATTCTTCAAAATATTTATATACAATAGAGTAACTAAAATATGAAGAATATTATTCATAAATCTTGCCAAAATCTCAAAACTAATTACCTAAAACTCAACTTAGAATAGGAAATTAGACATATTAATCTTTAATTTGTTTAATGATAGTCAAAGCTAAAGGCAACCAAAGTAGTGCTCTTAAAATCTTTCTCATAGAAATAATATACTAAAATGTCACATAAATCAACTTCAATTGTTCACCATGGCCACATTATTTCATGGGGCAAGGATCAATTCTTAATAATCACAATTTTTTTTTGTGACGTAGATTGAAATCATAGCCCACAAATTTTCAATGTGGCAATGATAAAATTTTACGACTTTTTCATGTAGCACGGATTTAATTCCACAACCTTTTCATTTGTTATGGTCAAATTCCAAAACTTTCTCATGTGGCAACGATTGAAAGCTTACACAAAGCAACCTTCTAGAGATCAATCAAACTATATCATCCAAAATTATAGCTAAACGCAACATCAGTGCTTCAAAATGTTTGACTCCACTATTAATGCGACTGATTAAGATGAATGAGATGATTTGGCAATAGTAAAGATAAAAACTATCATAGTTATTCACACTTGGCTAAAATATTTGCTTTTCCATTTTGTACTTACTGATAACCAATGATATGGCAATAATAAAGCTTTATACGAGTAAAGACAAATTGTATTTGGTTTGGCAGAATTTCCGATGAGAATTATAAGAGCGTGGACCATAGAGTGTTGGCTAGGGCTTCTTGAGAGCCAGGAATTTCAATTGCGACATTCTTCAAACCAAGTGCAGCAGAGAATCTGTATGGCCCTCTAGAAGAGCTGACGTACAAGGATGATAGAGAACAAAAGTCTTACTGATATAAAGAGCCTAGTCCAACTAATAAATAAGTAATAAAGAAAGCAAGTTTGATTGCTTGTGCATGCTTGTTCAGAAAGGTTTTAGTATTAAAAAAACATATTTACTAGTGTTCTTTTAAGATCAAGTAGACAACGCTGAGTAGGTATTTGTAAAATAAGCCGTTTTACTTGCTCCGGTATGAACATATATATATATATATATATTACTGAACTTCGTATAAGTTTGTTTGTATTAATTAATGATTAAATAAATATATTTTGAGAAATAAATCTATTCTTTCTATTGCCATTCAGGATGCATGCATTGTGAAGTTCAAGTCATAGTTTCGCGCCAATTTATTAAAATAAGATTTCAAAGAACTTTGTAAATTGTTTAATTCCAGTGTATGCGGAAGACTTGACTTTTGATAGAATATTCAACCGGATATGAAGTCAATATATCTAAAAGAGATCATTGCGAGAACGTGACTTGTTATAAAATAATTTTTTCTCAAGTCTTTCGGTTGACTATTCATATCAAGAATATCATATCTTTAGATTTAATTAAGAAAAGTTTCATTATACGTTATTAAAAATATAATAACGTTAGTTGGGACAAAATTTAAGAATACACGTAATTATAATAGCAAAAAAATTATATCATTTATATGTATTTGATTATGTACTTACTATTGTTTAGTTCCAAAATGTAAAGATCTCTTGAACTTTAAGTTATGTGCAAATAATTATCTGACTTTTAAAACTTAACAATAAATCTCCTCAAATTGAGATAGAGATTATGTGCAACATTCAGCTATTAGTAAGTCCGTTGTTTTACTAGTGAAAGCATAACACGTTCAGAGAATTATCGACAAATGATTTAAAATTTAAAAGAGTTTTGTATATTTTAGTTTATTTTTTTAAAAAAATTTGACCTACAAAATATATATTAGTAAGGTAATTACGTTTAAGTGATGGAATAGTTAGAGTAAGAAAAATCACATCCTATAAAATATTGAGAATTGTGTGTGTGTGTGTGTGTGTGTGTAATGACTTGAAATAAATTCTACACATATTCTCAAATTAATTATTCCTCAGGGGACTAAATGCTAGGCATCTGGATTCAGAGAATTTGTGTGGACCTCTAGAAGAGCTGATGTCAGCAGAGGAACTATCTCTTGATAGAAATTTCAGATACAAGGATTACATATATAGCCAAGTTATTTGCCAAAGAAGTGAATAACAAATCACAACTAGCTAGATTACTTCAAAAACTAAAATACTATAGAGAGCCAAGGCCTATTACTGCTACTGCTACTGCTATTGCTAATAATAATAATAATAATAATAATAAAGAAGTAAGTTTGATTGCTTGCGCATGCTTGTTTAGAAAGGTTTTAGTATTAAAAATATGTATTTATCTGTGTTATTTTAAGATCAAATGGAATATAAGGCAAGGCTGATCATATATGTGTGTGAAATAAGCTACTTTATTTGCTCAGGTGTGACATATATTTGTTTTACTGAACTTTGTATAAGTTTGTTTGTGTTAATTAATGATTAAATAAATATATTTTGAGAAATAAATCTATACTTTTCCATTGCCGTTCAGGATGAATGGGTTCTGAAGTTCGCCAATTTATTAAAATCATATAGAACTTTGTAAATTCTTTAAGTGCATCTGAAAGACTTGACTATTGATCGAATCAACCGGATAAGATGTCAATATATCTAAAAGAGATCCATTGAGAGCACATGACTTTTATAAAATGAGTTTTTCTCAAGTATTTCGGTGGACTATTAGTTCATATCAGGAATATCATGCCTATATAAGATTAAATTTAAGTTAAGAAAAGTTATATTGTCCATTATCAAAAATATAATAACATTAGTTAAGACAAAATTTAAGAATACTCATAATTATAATTAATATATATCATTTATATTTATTTGATTATGTACATATTATTATTATTTAGTTCCAAAATGCATAGTCTCATTCCCTTCAAAACTTGACAACAAACTTCCTAAACTAAATTATATGCGAATAGCCTCCTACTATTAGTGAGTTCATAATTTAACTTACAGAAATGTGACATATTAATAGAGTTATCTAAGTATAACTCGAAGTTAAAGGTGGTTACTTGCACAAAACTCAAGATTTAAGAAGTTATCTACAAAGAAAAATATAATTTGAGGGTTTAATTAGACATATCATTCTTCCATTAGTAAATTAATTGATTAACTGATGAAAAAGTTTGTTTACATAAAATTGAAAGTGGGAGGTCCATTATCAAAATTTTAAGGTTAAGGAATTATAAGCACATGATATAAAGTTCATTGAAGTTCTATACATCTTAGTCTTTTTCTTTTTTTAAATTTGACGTACAAAATATATATCAACAAGGTCAATTACATTTAAGTGATAAAATAGTTAGAGTAATAAAAATCATATACTATAATATATTGAGAATTGTGCGTATGTGTCAACATATATATATATATATATATAATGAGTTGAAATAAATTCTAAAAATATTCTTAAATAACAAAAATCCTGAGATCAAGAAAGAGGGCAAGTTTTATATAGTCCATGAACTAAGGGAGTGCTGCAAAATGTAGTATATATTCTTTTGGCCAACAAAAGTACGTGAGAAATTAATTTAGATAAAACAGTGACAATTTAATTAAAAAAAGAAAATATTTTAATATCCTTTATATATATATTACGC
This sequence comes from Erythrophleum ivorense, assembly GCA_026724425.1. Taxonomy (NCBI): domain Eukaryota; kingdom Viridiplantae; phylum Streptophyta; class Magnoliopsida; order Fabales; family Fabaceae; genus Erythrophleum; species Erythrophleum ivorense. The sequence goes on along the minus strand of JAIUCV010000002.1, from coordinate 44,357,688 downwards.
TTTGTCAATATACCTACCTAACTACCATATTGAGAAACTATGCAAAAAAAAAAAAAAAAAGAGAACTAAATTACATGCTGGATTCAATGAAAATACTTGAAGACATGAGAATTATGCTATAAATGATTATCAGGAATGTAAACATCTAAAGCAAATACAAATAGCAATAGAAGTAAAAACAACCAAATATGTTTGACTCTAAAAATGTGCTTAAATGTCTCATTGGGGAGGGCTTTAACCCATTGCATTCCCATCTAAAAGGGATTAGTCTTCAATCTAATTGGGTGGAAGGATATCTTTGGTATTCACCAAAATGCTTAAATGTCTAAGAAACCTAGACTAGATTGGGTCAAGTGGCATATTCTTTAGATATTAGTATATGGAAACCCTTATAGGGGGTTCAATCTCCTACTCAATCCCCTTTTTTTTTTAACCTTTTAATCTTAAGATTTTGTGACTTATTTAAAAATAAAAAAATTTGCCATAAAGATTTTTGAAGTTGCCACTGATTTTATTTTATTTTATTTTATTTATTTATTAGAGTATTACATTAGTTTAAATATATTATTGATTATTGTCTTTCAACTCCTTAGTTTTCTCAAAATAATATTTTGAATATGACAAGTTAATTTTCAAAGATTATATCATAGATATGATAGGCAAAATTTGTTTTTTATTTGAATGGATTGAGCTCCTAAACAAAATATTTTTTAAATTAAAGTTTCATAAATGTAATACTTAATTCAAAACATTTTAAAATATTTATCCTTTTTTATTTTTTTGGTTACAAAGGAAGCACAAGATCTTGGGAAGGGGTTGGGAGAGAGGAAAGAGATAGGATAGAGATCGAATTAAGATGCTTTAGATCCCCTTAGAACTTAAGTCTAGGGGAAATGCCACTTGAGTCAATTTTTATCCATTATTTTTAATTGTATAATAATCAATGTTTTGAAAATCGAATTTGTCATTAAACCAAAATAAATAGGGGTTCATAATTCAATGATTTGATAGTGGTCAAACTAGGTCAAACTATTTTTTTTCAATATAAATAAAAAGAGTGTATTGAGTGGCTCGTCGTGCAACCCCCAAAATAATACTAGGTTAATAAAATATGTAGTTAATGGCATAACCTAGATCATCTCCCTTGGAATTGGCGTTCAATGTTTAATTGAGTTTTCCAAATATTAAAAGACTCTAAAAATTCCTAAACTAAGGGGGTTTTGATTTAATTAAACTAAGCAAAAATTAAATTGAATTAAAATTCCTAATTGCTATCTAATTGGGTGAATTATGGTCTTGTGACTAGCTTTGGATTCGTCCCTTGGTATCCACTATCCTTATCCTATTCTAATTGTAATTGATTCTGGCCTAAGAGTTCCTAAATGTGTTCATAACAATTTATCTTGAGTAACCACGCAAGATTCAAGAAATCAACGATCTAATGTTAAATTGAGACCTCAACTCTGTATTAAACTGTTAATTCTTGTTTCTAAGATCAATGAACATCAAATTTGATTGATTAACTAATTGATTAGCCTCTGAATCATCCTAAATATTTAATTAACCAACTAAACATTAAGGAATCTTCAAATTAAACAATTAAGCTCACTCATGTATTTTATTGAACACCTTCGAAGCATACATGGGAAATTCAGATAATATTGGAATTAATCGGATCAATTAATCAACAAAAATACTTCCTAATTAATGTCTAACCAGCCACTAATTACAATTACACAAATCCCCTATCAAATACATCTTAACCAAGAAAATAAATGAAAGGGAAAAAGTGTAGGAAAAATAAGGAAAGTCTTAGCCAAAATTCTGAATTATTCTTCCATGGATTCAAGCTTCTCCAAGGGCTTCCTCCTTGCTAGCCTCAAGATGAACTAAAGCTTCATGGGATGATGGAGATGGAAGATGGAATGATGATGAGAAGAGGATGGAGTGGAAGAATGAATGGATGGATGGAGAGATTATGGAGTGGTGTGGATGGATGGTGTATGAATGGACGATGAATGGTGTGCCCCTCTTGAACGAATGAATGGCTTGATATATATAGGCATGAGTTTCCGGAAATATAGAGACATGGGATGGGTGGATTGTGAATGGATTAAGATATCCGAATGGATGAAGGAAGCGTGCAGGCTTGTAGAGACGTGTGGAATAATGATTCTGCCTGAGTTCCTTATTCTCACGTGATATACTTTATTTTCTCGTGCTTAGCCCTTTTCTTTTTGTGTGTATTATGCTTGGATCTGAACTCTTGCTTCCTTTAAACCCCACGTGCTCAGCTGCTTCTCTTCGTGTTTGCTCGTGCCTTCTGCATTTCTGTTGCATGTTCTCCAGCTCTCTTCTTGTTGAAACTGCAGTTCAGCGTTTTATTTTCCATGTGATATGCTCAAGTGTTTCTGCATGTGTGTATAGGTGTGGGCCCCACTGTTTATCTTATTATATTCTACATGTTCTTCTACTATTTCTGCAGCTCTTCTTCACGTAAATTTTCCACGTGATTCCTTCTGCTGCTCCTTGCCCGTAGCTTCTTCATGTTGGCTTCCAGCGTTTGCCTTTGTTCTGCTCGAGTTTAGCTCGTTTGTATTTCACGTCCCAAGCAAGCTCTAATCCATCGTCTCCTCTGCTCATCCCTAGCTTTTCCTTTCCACGTAACCTTAGCTCATTATTTCAGCTTGTGCAAGCTTCTTCTTTCAGCTCGTTCAGCTCAAGACTCCTCGTTCACAGCCTCTTCCTTTCTTCCTTGTTACTCAATGTTTGTTCTAGCCATGTTAAAACTCGTAGCTTTTCTTCCATACATTCTATGCGTTGCTTGCTTGCTGATTATGTCTTATTCTTCTCTCTAAAACCCATGGCTTTCTAATGTGTTTCTAGCCTTACCAAGCTGTAGGTTCTTCTTCATCCATTTGCTCAAGTTTGCTAACTTCCTACATGAAGCTTCTTCTTCTCTATTATGCTTTTAGTTCAAGCCCCCTTTCAACTTCTTTCCATCTCTTATTGCTCAATGCATTACTATTCATCCAGCTCCCCTCTTCACATTCTTATTTGCATTGGTCTCCCTCACCACGTGGCTTGTCTCATTGAGTCATGCATGTGTGTGATGATCATGTGACTTCATGTGAGTGTGTGGGTTCCATGGAAAAGTTCATTCAAGCTTTAATTCCCATTGAAATTCTTGAAGCTCTTGAGATTGCACACTAACACACTTAAGGCCTATCTCTTCTCTTTCTTTTCTTCAATTTAATTTTCTATTCAAAACTCCAATTACATATTAAAATTCTGCACAAAGAAGTGAGAAAAATCAAATAGGAATATTCACAAAATTATTTAAGATAAATTTATGCATTAAAAAATAATAATTTGTAAATAAATTCCTAAATTGTATAAAATGGCTATTAAAACAAAATTCCAATTAATTAGACTCCTAGAACCATATTTGGAACTAAAATGTCTAAATTAAGGAGAATAAAATGTATATAAATTATGCTTATCAAATTCCCCCACACTTAAACCTTTGCACTCTTGGGCAAAGCTCAAAATTCAAGATGAAAGAATGAATTGAAATACCCAGCTAGTAGAATGGTAGGTAGAAAATTAAAATGGAAAAGAAAGTGTGAAAATCACAAGCTAGAGAATGATCACATCTTTTCATCACTTTAACAGTCAAAACAACTTCACTTGCAATCAAGAATTAAGCTCCATGGCAATTTCATTTGAAAAGAATGAATCAAAATGCATAGCCTTCACTTGGATTGGTGTTTACTCTCAACTCTCAAGTATTTAGGCAATATGGATCACTCAAATTTCTCCTATCAAGGCATCACTACCATAAGCTTGTCAAACTTCTAAATCTCCACTACCTATGCTAAATGCAAAGCACAAATCAATAGGATTTTATTTTGGGTTGTAATGGGGCTAAGGAAGTGAAATAAATGGATACAAAAATAAGGGGAAAACAAGTGACAAATAGAATACTTTAGAGATCTCAAGAGCAATAAAATGAGACTTAGGATAAGGAAGAGTGTGCATTGAAGGCCTTATTTCTAACAAGTATAGGTAACTATAAACTCAATTTGTAAGACTTTCCTCTTTTGATTTTCTTTTCTTCCTTTTCTTTTCTTTTCTTTGCTTTTTTTTTTTTCAATTTCTTTCTTTTTGCTTTTCCATCTCTATCTCTTCTTTTCTTTGCATTTTTTTTTTCAAGACAATTTCCTCAACTTTAATAAACAATGGCCTAACTTAATGTAAGGCATATATTCTCTCATCCCAATTAGATGCAATGCTCCTTAAAATCCCTAAAGCATCCTAAAACAAGGTGGGAAACATATTGAATGGCTATGGTTCAATAAGAAAAGAAAATTAAGGTTCAAAGTGGCTAAACAATGGATAGAATGCATGTAGGTTGGCTTTTTGGCTATGTAGCTACAAAAAGAAAGGAATGCCTTATCATTTTCATGCATGCAAGTGCAAATGTAGTCTCAACAAAGAATCAAGACAAGTTCTAGAGTGAAAATAGTGATAGGTGAATACACACTAGAAATGAATAATTCAGGCTCAAATTCTCACCAGCTAATGGCTATCAACCAATTATTGAAATCAAATTCATTGCCACTTCACTTGAATCAAGACACAAGATTCATTGCTTATCATGTCTAGGTGAATCCAAGTTATAATCATCTCGACTTGCAACTTTCACAGGAAAACTTAGAGGAATCATGCTATTTTGTTCAAAAATTTTCTTAAAAAATTCAATTTATTATTATTATTTTTTTCAAAACAAGGGCAAGATAGAATGGAATAAAATAGCTCTCCCCCCCACACTTAAATATTGCATTGTCCTCAATGCCAGCACACAATCCAGTAAATAGATAAATAGCATAATATAAAGAGAGTGAAAAGAGAGTGTACAACCGGATGAGCTTGAATTGGAGATTTCAAGGTTGGCTTAGATTTCCAAGTAGCTGGTTAGCAACCTTTCATTACCTACAAAATAAAGACAAACTGTAATGCATAAAAGAAAAAAAAGAAAACTACATCCTAAACTAAATAGAACTATATTAAATATTAACTAATCATACGTATCAAAAACTAAAATTAAAACTACTTTATTCCTTCTTAGCTGAATAACTTTAAGTCTGACCACTTTAAAGCATTTGGATTGATCATGTAGAGATGATTCATGGACTTCCTCAACCATCAGTAGTTTAGGAAAGTTATATTCAGCAATTTCACAAGCAAGAAAAGAAGGAAAATCAAATTTAAGACATTTAAAACCAAAGAAAGAAAATTTAAAATCAAAACTTTCTAAAAATCTATCAAAGCCAATAAAATCTACTGGACTCCCATCAGTAAGAGTCACTGCATCAACAGAAAAATTTAATTGTAACTTCTCACAGTCCTTTGAGTTCAAGGTGTCTGTCAGTTGCTTTTTCTCAGTTGGGAGGGTTAGTGGCCTGTTGGAAATTACTTCACCAATTTCAAGAATTTGTTCAGGACTCTCAACAAGAGCAATAGTATCAATAACAAAATTCGGTGTCTCACTAGTATCAATAATAGCACAAGCATCAGTAGAATTTTCAACATCAGCATTATCACTATGCATGCCCTCATCAATACTAGTATGATCAGGAGAATCAATCTCATTAACAGTTTTAGTGCTAGCAAAGGACTCTATGGATTCAACAGGCTTATCAGACTCTAGAAATTCATTAATCTCAGAACACACAGGACATGTATGCATATCATCACATAAGCATTGAAGAGTTGGGTCTGAATTATTAATAAGCTGTCCAACAATTTCAATGTCTATATTCTTATCACATGCTACATTCATTGTTTCATCAGTCATACCATCATAGGTTAGTGAGGAATCATGTTGATTAGAATATGTGAGGTACTCACTAGTCTTAATGAAAGTATTAATTTGAGAGAATCTATCATATATAGTGGGTCCAGCACACACACGATCAACAGAATCATTTAAATCATTTATGTCACATGATCCAGATGGCATGCTATCCCTAAACTCAATAGATGCATCATCAACAGACTTATCAACCAATTCCATACCAGGAACAAAATGATCATTACATTCTAGGTCACCCCCACACTTATCTACTACCCTAGACTCAAAAGATTTATCATTAATAAATTCAGATATGAATTCATAACTACAATCATAGCTAAGAGTAGAAATTCTAAGTGCATTAGTACACAAGGATTCATGAACATCTACAATTGTATCAATTTTGTTCAATGAATTGGCACAATTAACCAAATCAGGGGATTCAATGATAATTTCCTCATCAACTTCCTCATTATGCAATTCAGAATCAACAACATTATATGCATCAGCAATCACAGTGCTATCAAGCAAACTAGATTCAGTTTCAACAAATTGCAAAGTATTAGAAGATGGAAGGATATTACCCGATGAATAGGACTCTTCCTCCTCTAAACATTCCCTTCTAATTTGCTCGTCAATTGATTCATTAGCACTTGAAGTCGATTGATTCATTTGAAATCCTGAGTCCGTCATGAGGTTATCTGCCATTTGCTGGTCTAGGAGTTGCACCCGTTGGATCATTTGCTCCAATTGTTGGTTTTGAATAATACAGGCTTCTATTAGCTGCTCTTCCCAACTTGGTTCCTTTTGGACCTCTTGTTGCATATGCCCCTCATGATAATTGTAAGTTTCATACTTTGGCTCTTGGCTATGGAAGGTGTGGTATGGCCCATAATTATGGTGGTAATTGGGGGGTACTCCATATGAATTGTGGTATGGTTGGTAGCATGGTTGTTGGACTTGTTGGTATTGTTGGCTTTGTTGCTCTTGTCTCTGTTGTTCAAGAAGAATTTGAAGCATTGACATGGCTTTATCCAACTTCTGAGAAATCCTATGCTCAACATCATATACACCTTGATTAGAATAATAATATGGATCCATTTAAAGCAAAGAAAAATGAGAAATTCAATTAATTTCAATACAAGAAAAATCACTAACAAGTTATAACTAAAATTAATCCTAATTCAAGAAAATAAAATTCCAATGGAACTAAGACTTAACTATCAAAAACACTCCTAAACAGAGGTTAATGATGTAAAATAAACTCAAAAAAATTAAAGAAATTAAATTCGAAAAATTGAAAAATTCCTAAAAAATTCGAGAAAATACTAAAAAATTCGAAAAAGTGCCTTAAACGTTGGAATTTGGCCAAAAAATTGTGCATCTAATAGCTTTGCTATTACTTTTGCTCAAAACACCAAAAAACCTTGGAAAAAAAAGTTTGAGAATTTTTTGGGCGTTTGAAACAAAAATTTCAGCAAGCAGGACACTTGACGCGTAACACCGAAATCAGCCAATTCCAAGTTCAAAACAAAACAAAAATTAAACCAAAATAGAATAAAAATAGAGCTAAAACACCTAGAAAACTTTCTCAAATAATTGAGAATCCAATTCCCCGGCAACGGCGCCAAATTTTGAGTGGCTCGTCGTGCAACCCTCAAAATAATACTAGGTTGATAAAATATATAGTTAATGGCACAACCTAGGTCATCTCCCTTGGAATTGGCATTCAATGTTTAATTGAGTTTTCCAAATATTAAAAGACTCTAAAAATTCCTAAACTAAGGGGGTTTTGATTTAATTAAACTAAGCAAAAACTAAATTGAATTAAAATTCCTAATTGCTATCTAATTGGGTGAATTATGGTCTTGTGACTAGCTTTGGATTCGTCCCTTGGTATCCACTATCCTTATCCTATTCTAATTGTAATTGATTCTGGCCTAAGAGTTCCTAAATGTGTTCATAACAATTTATCTTGAGTAACCACGCAAGATTCAAGAAATCAACGATCTAATGTTGAATTGAGACCTCAACTCCGTATTAAACTGTTAATTCTTGTTTCTAAGATCAATGAACATCAAATTTGATTGATTAACTAATTGATTAGCCTCTGAATCATCCTAAATATTTAATTAACCAACTAAACATTAAGGAATCTTCAAATTAAACAATTAAGCTCACTCATGTATTTTATTGAACACCTTCGAAGCATACATGGGAAATTCAGATAATATTAGAATTAATTGGATCAATTAATCAACAAAAATACTTCCTAATTAGTGTCTAACCAGCCACTAATTACAATTACACAAATCCCCTATCAAATACATCTTAACCAAGAAAATAAATGAAAGAGAAAAAGTGTAGGAAAAATAAGGAAAGTCTTAGCCAAAATTCTGAATTATTCTTCCATGGATTCAAGCTTCTCCAAGGGCTTCCTTCTTGCTAGCCTCAAGATGAACTAAAGCTTCATGGGATGATGGAGATGGAAGATGGAATGATGATGAGAAGAGGATGGAGTGGAAGAATGAATGGATGGATGGAGAGATTATGGAGTGGTGTGGATGGATGGTGTATGGATGGACGATGAATGGTGTGCCCCTCTTGAATGAATGAATGGCTTGATATATATAGGCATGAGTTTTTAGAAATATAGAGACGTGGGATGGGTGGATTGTGAATGGATTAAGATATCCGAATGGATGAAGGAAGTGTGCAGACTTGTAGAGACGTGTGGAATAATGATTCTGCCTGAGTTCCTTATTCTCACATGATATACTTTATTTTCTCGTGCTTAGCCCTTTTCTTTTCGTGTGCATTATGCTTGGATCTGAACTCTTGCTTCCTTTAAACCACACGTGCTCAGCTGCTTCTCTTCGTGTTTGCTCGTGCCTTCTGCGTTTCTGTTGCATGTTCTCCAGCTCTCTTCTTGTTGAAACTGCAGTTCAGCGTTTTATTTTCCACGTGATATGCTCAAGTGTTTCTGCATGTGTTTATAGGTGTGGGCCCCGCTGTTTATCTTGTTATATTCTACATGTTCTTCTACTATTTCTGCAGCTCTTCTTCACGTAAATTTTCCACGTGATTCCTTCTGCTGCTCCTTGCCCGTAGCTTCTTCATGTTGGCTTCCAGCGTTTGCCTTTGTTCTGCTCGAGTTTAGCTCGTTTTTATTTCACGTCCCAAGCAAGCTCTAATCCATCGTCTCCTCTGCTCATCCCAAGCTTCTCCTTTCCACGTAACCTTAGCTCATTATTTCAGCTTGTGCAAGCTTCTTCTTTCAGCTCGTTCAGCTCAAGACTCCTCGTTCACAGCCTCTTCCTTTCTTCCTTGTTGCTCAATGTTTGTTCTAGCCATGTTAAAACTCGTAGCTTTTCTTCCATACATTCTATGCGTTGCTTGCTTGCTGATTATGTCTTATTCTTCTCTCTAAAACCCATGGCTTTCTAATGTGTTTCTAGCCTTACCAAGCTGTAGGTTCTTCTTCATCCATTTGCTCAAGTTTGCTAACTTCCTACATGAAGCTTCTTCTTCTCTATTATGCTTTTAGTTCAAGCCCCCTTTCAACTGCTTTCCATCTGTTATTGCTCAATGCATTACTATTCATCCAGCTCCCCTCTTCACATTCTTATTTACATTGGTCTCCCTCATCACGTGGCTTGTCTAATTGAGTCATGCATGTGTGTGATGATCATGTGACTTCATGTGAGTGTGTGGGTTCCATGGAAAAGTTCATTCAAGCTTTAATTCCCATTGAAATTCTTAAAGCTCTTGAGATTGCACACTAACACACTTAAGGCCAATCTCTTCTCTTGCTTTTCTTCAATTTAATTTTCTATTCAAAACTCCAATTACATATTAAAATTCTGCGCAAAGAAGTGAGAAAAATCAAATAGGAATATTCACAAAATTATTTAAGATAAATTTATGCATTAAAAACCAATAATTTGTAAACAAATTCCTAAATTGTATAAAATGGCTATTAAAACAAAATTCCAATTAATTAGACTCCTAGAACCATATTTGGAACTAAAATGTCTAAATTAAGGAGAATAAAATGTATATAAATTATGCTTATCATGTATGCATGCGTGTGTGTGTATAATATCTTACAATCAAAGTAATATGTGTATTGTAAAATAATATTTAAAAATATATATAAATATTGGAAAATATAAAAAGTAGTTAAATAATTTTGCACAAAAAGAAAATCTCTGCGAAATGAGTTGAGTAAAATCTATTAAATATTATAAATTTCTATCAAAAAATGTCAAAACACTAATTTAAACCAAAAAAAAAATCAAAAGCTAGTATTTTACTATTTCAATGGCAAACCCTATTAATTTTTATCAACCTTACTAGTTTTTAACCAATTTTTTGCTTGTCAATTTTGAAAGTTGAATGGACTAGAATATGACTAATTTATTAATCAAATTGGTCAATCTAATCCAATTTTATAACTTGCAATAATAATATTCATATTAAGATCATTAGAAAGCTTATGTATTAGTTGCAAAAATAGTCAAATTATTACAAAACTTTATGCCGGTTAAAAAATATATTCATAACAGTAGTAGCTAGTCTTTTACTACATTTAGAGATATTATTTTATTTAAAGTATAAATATTTTTAATGTGACATAACTAACAACATACATTTTTTCCATTAAAATAGTAGCATGAATTTTTATTGTGAAATACATGACAATGTTTGTAACTAAGTATGATAGCATCATTAAAATTGATCATAATGCAATGATCAATTTTAAAGATAATTTTTTCAAAATATTTTATTATTGGGTTCTTATAGGCATAATAGTCCTATAGGTCCAAAATGGCTTGACCTGTTATGCCAAGGCTTAAAGAAAGCTAATGGCTCTAAATCCACAAGCTTCATATAATGTACTGACACCATAACTTGCCTTAAACAATGCAATTCAAATTAGTTCTATGCTGGAAGACACTTTGGTTAAGTGGCTTCTACAACTCTAGCAAGCCATTTAATCTGAGCTTCGTTATTAACTTGTCTTTTAAAACAATATAAATAAAAGTTCCCTCATAGACAAGGGGGGAACTTTTACTTAGCTTGAATTCTCTTTATCTCTTTCTACTACCTTCTTACCTTTAATAAAGTATCCTTCTCACTCTAAGGTTTCCTTTTAGCTCAACATTATGATCTAAAGCAAAACATTTGGTAAGCCAAGTAGAAGTCTTTCATGCTCTAATACCCTTTTGTCTCTTGCTTCATTTCAAGAATCAAGACCTAGACAAGAAGAAACCATCCCTCCTACCAAATAAAGATCAAAGTAAGGTAAGGATATAGTGAAATTCAACCTTGGAAATTTTATCAGACTATCCCATAAACCTTAAGAAACGAGTAACTTTTATTGTTAAAAACCATATAAAAGAGCAGTTTGAACCCTAATAAACTAGGGAACAAGAAACGCCTTTACAAGAAAAGACTTGCTTAATCAAAGCCCTAGAATAAGGAGCATATCTGTAAGATCCGACGTGCATGAATCTATATGGGTGCAGGGGAAGTTTGACTTTTCAATGAAGATTGTGAAGCTGCCACATACCAACCTTCTTCCTTCTAAAAATTTACTGATATATCCCTCCTTCTATTCACTTTAAGCTTGGTTTTTATGACAGTTACTTCAAGCTTCTGCAACCCACGTCCCTTCAACTAGAGAAAATTGCAGAAGCATATCAGAGGCTCTGTATTTCCATTGCTGTCACTGTGCGTTGCTTCCTTCTGCTTCTTCATGCTGTGCGAGTTATCCTTTGCTGCCTATCTAGTCGAATTGCTTCATTTCAGTCGCATAAAACCTTCATGTTGGATGAAGTTGGTGCCGGTCAAAAATTTCATTTCTTCTCCTCTGTTCAGTGCCATTTTTGCTGTCTCTGTTTCGAGTTTCTACTGCTGTTGGTTGCTCCTTGGATTTACGACGTTTTTGCTGCTGGTTGTTGGTGAAATCACGCCAGAAAATTACTCTCCCAGGTCTGAAATTTCTGCCATATGAATTGTTTCTGCTGGGCTCATCTTCTCTCCTCTATTCACGTTATTTTGCTTTTCTGGTTCGCCCTTCTTGCAGCTCGCTTCCTCTTTGTTTTAAGGCTGAGCTTCATGGCTGTTTGTGGTTGGAGATTAATGTTATATAGTGTTATCTAGGCTTGGAGTTGCCGTTGTATGTATTGCTTCTTCTTGTTCCATTTGAAAGGCATTCCCCTCCCCTGTGTTGTTTGAGTTCTGAACGTGTTCTGGTGTATGGTCAGCCAGCTAAGTGCTGCGCAGAAGACAAAAAGTGGTGTAGGAAGATGATTTTGGTTGGAGTAATCTCAACTTCCTTCATGCTAAATTAACAAGCTTCCCTTTAACGTGTATTGCTGCAGATTGGAGATGGTATGCGTTTCCTTTATTTTTGGGTTTTGAGTCTAGCTCCTAAGTGGAATTAGGGAGAAAATGGCACAATATATGTATATTGTATATATTATATATTGTATGAGTATGGAGGGCGTGAAATTTAGTAGAGGAATGATTTTAAAAAATAAGATAAATTTTGTATGAGATAAATTGCAGTGATTCACCTTCTAAAACCTGGTGAACGGATATTGTAGGGTATTCAGGAGATTGAGTCATAGATGAAGATTAGGCAGGGAATTTCTGTAATATCTTGGAAGGTGAGTAAGTAATGCAGACCGTGAGTAAACGAGAAATTATTATTTGTTACTAAGTTTCCTTGCAGTGTTCTAAAATTTGACAATCTATTCATGGAAATACATATTTAAATGTTTTGTCATATGCATGTTTACAAAAACAAATCGATTTGAACATGAAATTTTGCAAATTGACAGATGTTTGAGTTATTTGGAAAATTTACTATGAAACCGATCTGGAAGGTACTCTGTCTGAAATGTTAATTGGAGAAAATGTATTGTTTTATGAAGTTATCTGCTCAGAACCCTATAGCTAACAGCAGTGGATGTTAGCCCTGGTGCACCATGATCTGTACCTCAGCTAGCAGGGGTGGTGCTAGCCCCGTGTGTAGGCCACCACACGCGGAGTCATTTTATTATCGCAAGCTGAATGCTTTGCGTCTGTAGTTATTTTTCCCGCGAGCTGTGTGCTCTGCGTCTGTTCCAATTGGTTCTGCTTAGATGCTTTCAGTGCATTTTAAGAAAGAATTTGCATAAAGCATGTTTCATGCGGTATATCTATATATATATATATATATTTGACCCTATCTTTATTTTAAAAAGGTTGGCATTGCTTATTCATTGAGTATCAAACTCATTTTTTTTAAAATATTTTTTTTTTCAGATAGCAGTGCGGACCCTAGTTTACCTTCAGCAGCCTACTAGTTGTCGATCTCTTGATTACTTCTTTTGGCGAGCTTGTAGTTGCTCAAGTGGGTATATTTTCTTTATATGCATGTAACCTATTTTGTTCTGAACCTTGTAAGGTTAGCTCCACTGAATCATAGATAGGGTATCCCCACTCCCTAGAAGTTTATTTTGGTCTGAATGAGTACGGGTTGCCCTTTTTGGGTGTATTGTGTTGGGCTGACAGATTGTAGAAATATCGGGAGGTCTGAATTATAGAAGAGACTCTGCCGAAATTTCTACAAAAGTCACCTAAAAGAAAAACATATATGATTCGAAAATAATACCCATAATTACATTCTTTAATTTTCCTCTTCTGCGCCAATGTACTTAAATCTGTGGGGTGTGACAGTTTGGTATTAGAGCTTAGGTCTTTCTGTGGTCCTGTGGAGCAAGAGTTTTCAGTGGAATCTCAATTATGGTTATGAACCCGGGCGTAACTATACTTGAGGTGTCACTGAAAACCTTATAGGGTGTCCTAAGTTATTCCTTTAAGTATACTATCTTATTGAATGTTACTTCCAATCTGGAGAATGATATGAGTGATGGTTATTCTTTTTTTTGTAGTATGGATATGCCTCCCAGAATTCGTTCAGTTAATAGATTAGCTGCTGTAGATGAGGCTTCTGCAAGTGCATCAGCCCAACAAACTACCCCACCTATCAAAGGCTGTGGTCGAGGTCGAGGTAGGGGTCGAGGAACTATTCAGCCCCCTAGGCAGGCCTCACCTGCGGATAGGGTAGAGCCTTCACAGCCTGTGGAGGAAATTACACCACCAGTTCAGCCAAGACCAATAGGGCCTCAGGTGATGAGGGAGGAGAGGGGGTCCCAGTAACCCTCTCCCAGTTTTTAAAATTGAAGCCTCCCACTTATTCTTGGACAGAAAGTTAAGAGGATCCCCAGCTATTTATTGATGGTATTGAGAAGATATGTATAGCTTTGAGTTGCCCAAGTGCAAAATCCGCTGAGTTTGCCGGGTTTCAGTTACAAGATGCGGCTTACATATGGTATCAGACCTTACTGGGGGAAAGGCCGATTGGATCTCCCCCAATGTTATGGGAAGAATTTAAGGGACTCTTTATGGATCGCTTTTTGCCACAGAGTGTTCGGGATGCTAGGGCCAGAGAATTTGAGGGTCTTAAATTAATTCTAGGCATGAACGTTTCTGATTATGATATTCGGTTCACACAGTTGTCTCACTACGCCCCATATCTAGTCCCTACTGAGAGGGACAGGATCAAGCGATTTGTGAATGGGCTACCTCGTATGTTGCATAGGGTGATTGCTCTACAGATGAACCTCTTTCCCTTATATTCAGCTACGGTGGATTGTATACATATGATAGAGATGAGAGATAAGGAGGAGGACACTTCTCAGAGAAAGAGGAAGCGTGATAGTGAGGGGACACAGGGAGGTAGTTCCTTTGTAGCTGGACCTTTTTATGGTCTCCGACCTCAGAATCATCAGAGACTGACTCAAGCTTTTACGGGGCCTCCGACTTCATTTTCTACCTGTACTGATAGGCATAGGGCATCGTTCTGAGGGGTTAGCATGATGTCTATCCCAGTTACTACTCCATCTTGTCAATCTAGAGGTCCCTGTTCCATTTATGGAAAGATACATTCAGTCACTTGCCACAGAGAGACGGGAGCATGCTTTCGTTACGGGCAAGTGGGACATTTGGTGAGAGACTGTCCTCAACGTTACCCTGATTCTAGTCAGGGATCAGTTCACACCACTAGGAACTTCTCAACAGGGACTCCATCTACCGGTGCAGTTACAATTCAGAGTGGTCGAGGTAGCAGCAGTGGGACAGTAGTAGGCAAAGGCCAAGTGACTGCAGGACGGGGTCAGGCTCGGGTTTTTACACTAAATAGACAAGACGCCCAAGCATCTAATGCTGTGGTAATAGGTACACTTACAGTTTGTTCACATGCTGCTTACTTCTTATTTGATCCTGGCTCTACACATTCCTATATATCTCCCTACTTTGCAAAGAAGATTGGTAAGGATTCTGAAAAATTAGAGTGCCTATTACTCATT
The DNA here is from genome assembly GCA_026724425.1 of Erythrophleum ivorense. Taxonomy (NCBI): domain Eukaryota; kingdom Viridiplantae; phylum Streptophyta; class Magnoliopsida; order Fabales; family Fabaceae; genus Erythrophleum; species Erythrophleum ivorense. Next base: position 44,342,409 of record JAIUCV010000002.1, on the reverse strand, counting down.
GCAACCCCAGTGGGGGAATCTGTAATGGTTGAATGGGTGTATAAGGCGTGTGTGATTACATTGGCCGATTGCGAGACGTTAGTTGATTTGATAGTGCTTACGATAGCAGAGTTTGATGTAATACTCAGAATGGATTGGTTAGCGTCTTGTTATGCAGTGGTGGATTGTCATCTTAAGTTGGTGAGATGTAATTTTCTTGGTAAATCTCCCTTTGTCATTCAAGGTGATTGAAGTGAAGCACCAAACAATTTAATATGTGTGATAGAAGCTCAGAGGCTCTTAAAAAAGGGGTATCAAGGATATTTAGTGATGGTTCGGGACATGGAACTATAAGTCCCAATATTGGAACAGGTTCCAGTAGTAAAAGAATTCCCTGATATTTTTCCTGAGGAATTACCAGGATTACCTCCTGAAAGGGAAATTGAATTTTGCATTGATGTGTTATCAGGCACTCAGCCTATATCTATTCCTCCTTATCGAATGGCATCCCTGGAGCTTAGTGAATTAAAGAATCAATTGCAAGACCTGTTGGACAAGGGTTTTATTCGCCCTAGTACGTCCCCTTGGGGCGCACCTGTCCTTTTTGTTAAGAAGAAGGATGGTTCTCTCCGCTTATGTGTAGATTACAGACAACTAAATAAAGTGACAGTGAAGAATAAGTATCCTTTGCCTCGTATAGATGACCTATTTGACCAATTACAGGGAGCTCAATACTTCTCAAAAATTGATTTAAGATCGAGTTATCATCAGCTATGAATCAGAAGGGAAGACATCCCAAAAACTGCTTTTAGAACCCGGTATGGTCATTATGAATTTCTAGTGATGCCATTTGGGTTAATCAATGGCCTAGCTGCATTCATGGACTTGATGAATCTAGTGTTTAAGCCATTTCTAGATCAATTTATTATTGTATTCATTGATAATATTTTGATTTATTCTAAGGGTTATGAAGAGCATGAACAGCATCTGAGAATGGCATTACAGGTGTTACGGGAACACCAACTATATGCTAAACTTTTTAAATGCCAGTTTTGGCTAGAAAGATGGGGTGCAAGTAGATCCAAGTAAAGTGGAAGCGGTTCAAAAATGGCTGAGGCCTACTACAGTTACAGAGATTCACAGTTTCTTAGACTTGGCAAGTTATTATCGTTGGTTTGTTAAAGACTTTTCTAAAATAGTTGCGCCGCTAACAAGATTAACCCAGAAAAATGTGAAATTTCAGTGGTCTGAGCTGTGTGAAGAGGGGTTTCAGAAATTGAAAGATTGTCTGACTTCTACACCAATTTTGGCATTACCCTCGGGGTCAGGAGGTTATGTTGTGTACTGTAATGCTTCTAGGATTGGCCTAGGATGTGTATTGATGCAGCATGGTCACGTGATTGCTTATGCCTCTAGACAACTTAAGAAGCATGAGCAGAATTACCCAACGCATGATTTAGAAATGGCGGCAGTGGTTTTTGCTCTCAAAATCTGGAGACATTATTTATATGGTGAGACATGTGAAATCTATACAGATCATAAAAGCCTTAAATATATCTTCCAACAGCGAGATCTGAATCTAAGGCAAAGGCGGTGGATGGAGCTACTCAAAGATTATGACTGTACTATTGTATACCATCCAGGTAAGGCTAATATAGTAGCAGATGCTCTAAGCAGGAAATCCATGGGGAGCTTGAGCCATATCGCGGAGGCCAGGAGGCTGCTAATTTTAGACCTTCATAAGATTGAGCGTTCAGGAATCCAATTTGAGATTAAAAAGCCAGGAATGTTTTTGGCTCATGTGCAGCTTCATTCATCTTTATTTGAAAGGTTGAAAACTGCCCAAGCCAGGGATGCACAAATATGTAAATTAGTGGATGACGTCAAAAGTGGAAGGAAAAATGAATTCATTTTAGATTCAAATGGCATTTTATGGTTCGGTACTCGATTGTGTATGCCAAATGTGGATGAATTGAAGAGAGAACTTATGGAAGAAGCTCATTGTTCCCGGTATACGATCCATCTAGGTTCTACAAAGATGTATCAAGATTTAAAGTAAGTATACTGGTGGGAAGGCATGAAGAAAGATATAGCGAATTTTGCTTCTCATTGTTTGGCATGTCAGCAAGTTAAGGCAGAACATTAGAAACCTACAGGATTACATCAACGGCTGGAAATACCCAAGTGGAAGTGGGAAAGGATCACTATAGACTTTGTAACGGGACTACCTCGAATAGTAAGGGGTTATGATTCTATCTAGGTGATTGTGGACAGACTCACTAAAATAGCTCATTTTCTCCCTGTAAAAACAATGTATAATGTGGCAAAACATGCACAGCTTTACATAAACGAGATAGTGAAGCTTCACGGTATACCAATGTCTATAATTTCTGATCGAGGATCCCAATTTACTTCTAAGTTTTGGAGAGCTTTTCAAGAGGCTATGGGTACCCGATTAAATCTTAGCACTGCCTTTCATCAGACTGATGGGTAATCTGAGAGGACTATACAAATAATAGAAGATATGTTAAGGTTATGTGTTATGGGCTTTGGTGGTAGCTGGGATAACTATTTATCATTGGTGGAATTTGCTTATAATAATGGTTATTAAGCTAGCATACAGATGACACCCTTCGAGGCGTTATATGGGAGACGGTGCAGGTCTCCCATTAGATGGTTTAAAACTGGAGAAGTTAAATCGTTAGGACCTGAGTTAGTGCAAGATGCCTTAGAAAAGGTGAAAGTAATCAAGGAGAGATTGATAGCAGCTCAGAGCAGGCAAAAAGCGTATGTGGACCGTCGACGTCATGATTTGGAGTTTATGATTGGGGCCTATGTGTTTCTCAGGGTGTCTCCTATGAAAGGTATAATGAGATTTGGGAAGAAAGGAAAGTTGACCCTGAGATATGTGGGACCATTTGAGATCCTAGAGCGAGTTGGGGTCATAGCCTATCGGCTAGCGTTGCCACCGGAATTATCTAATATTCACCCAGTATTTCATGTTTCAATGCTAAGGAAGTATCTGCCTGATCCCTCTCACGTGTTGCAGAATCAAGATGTTCTTTAAGTGAAGATTTAGCTTATGAAGAAGCTCCAGTTGCAATTTTAGATAGACAAACAAAGAAGTTACGTTCCAAGGAGATTATGTCAGTGAAAGTTCTGTGGCGTCACCATACACCAGAGGAGACTACATGGGAGATAGAAAGCGAAATGTGTGCAAATTACCCTATTTATTTGAGAACTAAGGTTAGTATGTATATGTATATATAAATTCAGGGACCGAATTTTTTTTTAAGGGGAGAGATTGTAAGATCCGACGTGCATGAATCTATATGGGTGCAGGGGAAGTTTGACTTTTCAATGAAGATTGTGAAGCTGCCACGTACCAGCCTTCATCCTTCTGAAAATTTACTAATATATCCCTCTTTCTATTCACTTTAAGCTTGGTTTTTATGGCATTTACTTCAAGCTTCTGCAACCCACGTCCCTTCAACTAGAGAAAACTGCAGAAGCATATCAGAGGCTCTGTATTTCAATTGCTGTCACTGTGCGTTGCTTCCTTCTGCTTCTTCGTGCTGTGCGAGTTATCCTCTGCTACCTATCTAGTCGAATTGCTTCATTTCAGTCGCATAAAACCTTCATGCTGGATGAAGTTGGTGCTGGTCAAAAATTTCATTTCTTCTCCTCTGTTCAGTGCCATTTTTGCCGTCTCTGTTTCGAGTTTCTGCTACTGTTGGTTGCTCCTTGGATTTACTATGTTTTTGCTGCTGGTTGTTGGTGAAATCACGCCAGAAAATTACTTTCCCAAGTCTGAAATTTCTGCCATATGAATTGTTTCTGCTGGGCTCATCTTCTCTCCTCTGTTCATGTTATTTTTCTTTTTCTGGTTCGCCCTTCTTGCAGCTTGCTTCCTCTTCGTTTTAAGGCTGAGCTTCGTGGCTGTTTGTAGCTGGAGATTAATGTTATATAGTGTTCTCTAGGCTTGGAGTTGTCGTTGTATGTATTGCTTCTTCTTGTTCCATTTGAAAGGCGTTCCCTTCCCCTGTGTTATTTGAGTTCTGAACGTGTTCTGGTGTGTGGTCAGCCAGCTAAGTGCTGCACAGAAGACAAAAAGTGGTGTAGGAAGATGATTTTGGTTGGAGTAATCTCAACTTCCTTCATGCTAAATTAACAAGCTTCCCTTTAACGTGTGTTGCTGTAGATTGGAGATGGTATGCGTTTCCTTTATTTCTGGGTTTTGAGTCTAGCTCCTAAGTGGAATTAGGGAGAAAATGGCACAATATATGTATATTGTATATATTATATATTGTATGAGTATGGAGGGCGTGAAATTTAGTAGAGGAATAATTTTTAAAAATAAGATAAATTCTGTATGAGATAAATTGCAGTGATTCACCTTCTAAAACTTGGTGAACGGATATTGTAGGGTATTCAGGAGATTGAGTCATAGCTGAGGATTGGGCAGGGAATTTCTATAATATCTTGGAAGGTGAGTAAGTAATGCGGACCATGAGTAAACGAGAAATTATTATTTGTTACTAAGTTTCCTTGCAGTGTTCTAAAATTTGATAATCTATTCATGGAAATACATATTTAAATGTTTTGTCATATACATGTTTACAAAAACAAATCGATTTGAACATGAAATTTTACAAATTGACAGATGTTTGAGTTATTTGGAAAATTTACTATGAAACTGATCTGGAAGGTACTCTGTCTAAAATGTTAATTAGAGAAAATGTATTGTTTTATGAAGTTATCTGCTCAGAACCCTATAGCTAACAGCAGTGGATGTTAGCCTTGGTGCACCATGATCTGTACCTCAGCTAGCAGGGGTGGTGCTAGCCCCGTGTGTAGGCCACCACATGCGGAGTCATTTTATTATCGCAAGCTGAATGCTTTGCGTCTGTAGTTATTTTCCCCGCAAGCTGTGTACTCTGCGTCTGTTCCAATTGGTTCTGCTTAGATGCTTTCAGTGCATTTTAAGAAAGAATTTGCATAAAGCATGTTTCATGCGGTATATCTATATATATATATATTTGACCCTATCTTTATTTTAAAAAGGTTGGCCTTGCTTATTCATTGAGTATCAAACTCATTTTTTTTAAATATTTTTTTTTCACATAGCAGTGCAGACCCTAGTCTACCTTCAGCAGCTTACTAGTTGTCGATCTCTTGATTACTTCTTTTGGTGAGCCTGCAGTTGCTCATGTGGGTGTATTTTGTTTGTATGCGTGTAACCTATTTTGTTATGAACCTTGTAAAGTTAGCTCCACTTAATCATAGATAAGGTATCCCCACTCCCTAGAACTTTATTTTGGTCTGAATGAATATGGGTTGCCCTTTTTGGGTGTATTGTGTTGGGCTGATAGATTGTAGAAATATCGGGAGGTCTGAATTATAGAGGAGACTCTGCCGAAATTTCTACAAAAGTCACCTAAAAGAAAAACGTATATGATTCGAAAATAATACCCATAATTACACTCTTTAATTTTCCTCTTCTGTGCCAATGTACTTAAATTTGTGGGGCGTGACAATATCATCTGTCAATAGAAGGACAAATGATCACAAGGTTATAAGACATGAAAAGCCTAAAATAATATCATTTCTAATTTTATTTATCTTTAAGTAATTGCAAAAGTTCCACAATATATATATATATATGACTTGATAATTATAAGATTATCATACTCTTCATTTATGAATCAAGCATCTTGATAACCTCAAAGCTATAAAAGTGCCATGACCCAGATGACCTAACATCCTGCTTGGTGTGCATGTTACAAAAGTATATGCAACCTCATGCTGTGATCTAGATGTCATAACATCCCATCTAGTACACACACTATGAAAGTATATACAACTTCATGCTATAACCTAGATGATGAAACATTCCATCTATCACCTACCTATAAATGTGTACTATAACCAAAGTGATGTAACATTCCATTTGGCACAAGCGCTAGAAAGTCTACATGACTTTGTGTCATGACCTAAGTATTACAAACTTTCCAATTGGTATGCACCTTGAAAAATAAAGGCATTAAAATTATTGTTATGACCTCAGCAAGGCCACAAACCTAGATACATATTATGTTAAAGTGCTTTTCGATGTGGGGCAATGCTCCCTAAATTTCTCATTATAAAAGTTTAACCATAAATCAAAATTTGCCATAAGAGTAAAATAAAGGGCCCTAACCCCACTCTTTTTCCACCTAGGCCCTAAGAAATGTGCATCTTACAAGGTTAATGGGAGCTCACCAAAATCTTTAAAGCCAATGAAGAGTTATGAAGATGGCCTCTCTAATGTGGCCCACAATAGGACAATCCATCTCTAGACGGTTAAATAAAAAAGATAAAAACAATATATGATCTTAATCTTGAGACCAAGCCATTAGAAACTTACTAAAAATACAAGTTTTTGAAACCTTGGGTTCTTGTGACTTTTAAATGAAGACATATGCGAGACTTTTGAAAGAAAATAATAGGTTAACGTAGCCTTGGGTCTCATATGGCTTTAAGACCTTGGGATTGAAAAAGAACCATAAGAAGCTTGTGAAAGAAAACTATAAGTCCACATGACTTTGGGCTTCTATGACATCATAAAAGACCATGAAAAGACTTCCAAAAGAAAATGATAGGTTTACACAATCTTAGGTTTCCATGACTTTGATTAAAAAAAGAAAATAATTTATCGTGCCTTGACCTTAATGATCCATCAAGTACATATAAGAGTGAGCATAGAAAAACATCTTTCCTACCTTATACACATTGAAAACAATCCTACAATCATTAAGTTGGCATACCTCTAAAATGTCATGTCATCAAGGAATGTACAAATATTTCATGCCATATTCCTTTAATAATGACAATTTCTCATGTTGATACTTTTGGCAGCGAAATTTATCGTTATTAAAGCCTCAATTACTCTAATTCTATGTAAATAAATACTTTAATCATAGAAATTCTCAAATTCATGGCAAACAAGTTTGTTAGGCTCAAAATATCATAAAAAGAAGCTCAAATTTTAGATCTTACTTCATATACATACTTTCACAACTTTGACACATAATATGCATCAAACTTTGGAAAATTATAATTTGAGTTACACAACTCTGATTTGAGCAAACTCAGTGGTTATAGAAACCTTAGAATGCCAAATTTATGCCTATAAAATTTCATAAGCACCTAAGCTCGTTTAGCCCCTTAAATCTATGAAAAACTAGATCTGGACCAAATGAATAGTACCAAAGGCTAAATTGCAAAATTTGTTGAGCTTTAAAAATTTATAAAATATTTACAGAGCTCCAAAAATTGCACTCTTTGGCTATGTGAAATGCTTTTAATGAACTTCAAATTCTTGCTAAATGTCATTCCAAAATTTATCTATTTGGTCTAACTTTGGTTCAGATACATATTATAGCTCAAAAAGTGTTATATTTGGTTTCAAATGGTTCAATTTGAGCTATATTGTAACACCCCAAAATTAATTAAGGTGTTAATCATAGTTTTTGGGATAATTAAGAATAATTAAAATGGGATAATTAGACAAGTTAAGTAAATGAGAATTTTAGAGAGATAAATTATTAATATGGATTTGAGATTTAAATGGGATAGAAACTTCATCTAGGCCCAAATTAATGTAGAAGATCATGATAAGCGCCTAATGGAGGCCCAATAAGCCAAGTGCAGACCCAATTTGATTCATTGTGATAGAGGCCCAAAATCCACTTTGTATAGGTTCTTATAATGGCCCAATAAACCTTGTGCAGACCCAAAACAATGGAGTTCTTAAAATTAAGTCTGGCCTAATAAAAAATTTTGCAGCCCAACACCTTAAAGCTGGCCCAACAAAGCTAAAAATCTGAAGCCCATTTGGAGTTAGATCTTTAGAGTAGTCCATGACCCATATTTGACCCAACTAAAACCCTAAACACTTTAGCCCCTTCCCCATTTACTGAAACACAAACACACATCTCATTTTCGGAGGTTTGAAAGGAGGCTAGGGTTTAGGGCAAGAAATCCACCATTTCTCACTTCTAAGCTCAAAATCAGCTAAGGTAATAGTTATATAACTTAATCTCCTACTCTTTCTCTTCGTTTTGGCTTAATTATTTTTTCATTTGGAGTATTTTCACCATACCCAAAATCTAAAATGTGGTTGTTTAGGATTTTCTTGGTGGAATTCGTAGGTTAAGGCTGGGGCTGACATTAGGTAAGTATAAACTCTCCATTTTGATGCTCTCTTTGCTAGTTTGAGACCCCTATAGCTGATTTATAATATGGGTATTATTTTTGTGCGAATTTACTCATAATTTGAGGTGTTATTTTGAGATTTCTGGGGTAGGAGCAACTAAATCCGAATTTGATTTTAGTGGTGATTGGCCTGCAGTAACATTCAATTGACTCTTAGAGGATTGGCTACAAGTGAGGTAACCGAGACTATATTAATTCCATGCATATATCTATTTTAATTTCATATTTACTGTACATGAATGATTTGAAATGCTGAATGAATTGGTTGGCTATCTATTGTATTGTGGTTAGATTTTGTGAGTCCATGGTGGAGCTGTGGTGCGATTGCCACCCGTGCATGCGCTTCGATCGGGCATTGGGTTATGATCAAACCCTAGATGCATTGAGCCCTGGTTGTGCTCAATAAGAAGTAGGTGCCGTGGACGGGCCTCTCCCTGTGTTAATGGCCTTTAACATGTAGAAATATGATTGCTAGTATAGGATAGTAATCATGATAGCCTAATTGTTTTATTTATTAAACTGGAATATATGATGAAATTTTTCTTGGTTACTGAGATTCACATCTTACCCCATTTGGAATTAAACATTTCAGGTAACGGTTCCTCGGGTAAGGATAAGGGGAAGCAAGTGGATGAAAATCCATGAGCTCTAACCATGTGTGGAAGAAGCTACACTTGGGCTAATCTGAGTAGAGTAGATGCAATTTTGTTAATCTTTTATATAGCATCATCATGTAATCATATTAACAAGTGTAGGTGTAACATCCGGTCCCTCCGTAAACGTGAGAAACGCAATGTTTGGTTTCTCCGTAAATGTCAAAAAGGGGCCAAATATAAAAGGAAGTCCTCGAAATAGAAGGAATTGGGGCCAACTAAAATTATGATAAAATTTCAAATATTAGAAAATGAGGATTTGAGGTTTGAGATGCTCAAAAACTAGAGCCAGAAGAGCTCAGAAAATTTACAGAAGAAAGTAGGGGTATTTTTGTAATTTTTGAAAAATTTTGAAAACTCATAGGAGAGCTTTTTAAATGGAAAATTTGAACTTTCCAGGGTTCTCAGAGGCTCTGAAAACCATGAGAACTCCTAGAACAGTTGAAACCCCTTCGGTAAGCGATTTCGGCAAAGGTTGACCAAAACTTTAACTAAATGGTTCAGAATGGTTTCAGATTCTTTTTGAGTGATTCCAAAGGCAATTCTTATGATTAAGAGCCTAAGGAATATCATGGAAAAGAAGGATTTCAAAAAGGATTTGATATGAGTCTAAAATGAAAAAGCCAAGAAAATGGACTAAAATGCAAAAGTAAAAAGTTGCATAAAGTGCCTTTTAGCTCATTCTTATCCACGTTCTTTCTCTCCTCTCTAATTGCTTCTGCCCAATTTCAGAGGAAAACTCTAGCTTCTTAGGCGCACAAGAGGAGGAGGATTTTGGATGAAGAGATTCAAGAAAAAGGTAAGAAACTTTAAGAAATTCCATATCCTTCCTTTTTGAACCTTGCTCCTCTCCTCTCAAGCTTTCTTTCTATGATTTTAATGGAGAGTTTAGTGTTGTTTTTGGGGCAGAACAGAGAGGGAAATTTCGAAAATTGAGGAAGTAAGCCAACCAAGTGGAAGAACAAGCCAAAGGAAGCAAGAAAATAAGGTAAAACTTCCATTCTTTGGTAGTTTCTCCCTCCCCCTTCCTCTTGCACGAATTTGGGCATCATGAGCCCAATTTTTAAGGGCTGTTTTCTGCCCAATTTATGGAAGGATTAGAGGTTTTAGATGGCAAGGATTAAGAAGGAACCAATAGAATCAAGAAAGGAGCATTAAGAGATAAGATAGAACCATTAGGGATCCAAATGCTCCCTTGCAAATCTGATTTTATATGAATGTTCTTAGACTTAATTGAATGTTTAAACATGCTCCTAAGACCCCTAGAGAGCTTCCCACATGCACCTCCCATCCAAGAAAGCAAAGAAATTGCAAGAAAAATTAATGAACTCTAAGTAGAAAAAGTGTAGTACATTTGAATGGATTATAAAAACTGATTTGATTCATGCATTCCCTAGCATATATGAGTGTCTGATTGAGCTCCTAAGACCTCTAAGAAGCCTCCCAAGTGTGTCTCCCATCAAGGAAAAATCAAGAAGGCCATGAACTCTTCTTCCCCCCATAGTCTCGGCCTAAGCAAGTTCCTATAGCTAGGGAGAGTTTTAAATTTTTCTAAGGCTATTTTTGAGTCATATGTGATGAGTGAAGATGAGTAGAGGCCTTAGAAAAAAATTTAGAACTCAAAGAAAGTGAATTGGTGCCATAGGTTCCATATTAGGACCTAAAGAAGCAACATGATGCTAGGCCCTTTGTTTTAATGATGTGATGACTCCAAGAGGTTTAAAAGGAGTCAAGAATCATAATTGAAAGGAAAGAATGAGGCCTAGAAGTCATTTGATGGATGTTGCTTCATTAGGTGTGATTATGGACCATAATGGAGCCTATAGAGCAATCTAGTATTTTATCAAGTGATGTAGCCTTAGAATATATTTCATAGACCTAATTGGCTCCCATAAATTGTATCTAGGCCAAGAGAAACTATCTCCACCAAATTGTGGGTGTGTGGCCAAAAGAGAAGGGTTGAAAGCTAAGGAAAAAGTGTGTGAAATTGTGCAAGGTAACTCTCTCCACCTTCTCTCATGCATGGATGTGTGTTTAGCTTGTTTTAAAATGTGTGTATATGTATTTTCAAGCTAAGAAAAGTATGCTAGCATACCTTTATATTCCATGATCCTTGATGCCATGTTATGTTTTAAATGAATCTATGATGTTTGTATGAGTTTGCTTGAGTGAGGAGAGGCCAAGAACTCTTCCCTTTGGTGAGGATGAGCCAAGAACCCTTAAACTTGGTTAAGACATAGCAAAGAGTCTCCCAAAAGCAAAGTGGGCTTCCAAGAGTATGGTTGAGTCCAAAGCTCTTAAAGAATGAGTGAGGCAAGTCCAAAATCCATGAGGAGAAGTGTGAGGCCAATCCAAACACTTGGGAAACTCTTGAATGTCTTGTATGATTGATTCACATGCCAAGGCTGCTTTGAAAATGTCCATGACTTCCATTTTTCCATACATGCATTTGAAAAGCTTGCTTTGCATATATTATGTGCGATTGAATGGGAGATGAGCTATTGGCATTCTTTGAATCTCATTCCCTCCTCTCCAATGATCTAACATGCTAGGTGGACCAAGTAACTATGGTGAAGGGAGCCAACATCAATGAAGAAGGAAGAATGACAAGTCTATGTCTAGCGTTTACCCTTTTTGAGCCATAATGATGTATATGATTATTGTAAATGGCACATGACCCTTGAGACACATGTAAATATGATATTATGTGATGTATACATGTATGGATATGATGTATGAACTTTAGAAATGAATTTGGGTATGTAATGCCAAGTTATGCAAATTGGAAGTTTGATGCAAATGTGTATAAATGTGGGTTGAATGACCAAAATGAGATGCATGAGGTTTGGGACAATTGGGTAGCTCACACAAGTCTAAAATATGCTTTTAAACTTGCCCAAAAGGTGCCAAGACCAAGGAAAATCCATTTGGCAATTTTGGTACCCAATATGGAGCCAAAATTGACCACAATGGAACCCTATACTATTTTTTAGCCAAATGAGTTAGTATTGCCCTGAAACTTGGCATGCACTTAGGTCTCATTAAGAGCTTTTTGGAAAGCTAAAGATCAAGTCATTTGGAGGTCTGTAGAATTTTCTATGATTTTTCAAAGTTGGTATCAGAATTTCGGATTTTCAGAAACACTGTTCATTTTGTTAGTTATGGAATTGTGTCATCCGAGGGGCAAACGTAGTCCAATGGCTACGAAATTTTATAGGCAGAAATTAGACAGTCACAGTGACTTGTAGAAACTGGAAGCACCTCATTTGGAGGTCTAGAGAGGAAGATATGAATTTTCGAAGGTTCTGCCCAGTATCAGACATCTTGCCAGACCCGAGGTACTGTTCCATCGATTTCCGGGAGTTTGGCTTGATGAACTGATCTAGAGATATTTTTTCTCTCTATTTAACATCCACATATTTCCATAGCGGTATCATTTGAAAGCATTGGATTTTTGTGGAATTAGTTAGACATTTTTGAAGTTCATATCAGTAAACTGTGATAGTATCAGGAAACCCTCAGACCTGCAGTTGATTTCGCATGTCAAACGTGTTATGTGTGGGATTTTATGACTTGTATATATTTTTCCCATGAAGTAGACAGTTGAAGATTTCCATAATGACCAAGAGTGCATGCTTTCGATTTTTATAGATTTACTTATGAATTTTCCACGTTTGCCCAGAAATGGGGCCAAGTCTGGCCGAGGAGAAATATGCATGTCCCATGTCTCCCTTCGGTTTCCATGAGTTGTGAGCTTGTTTTTGTGATTGAAATGAGTTGTAATTGTGCAATTAAATATGAGGATGCATAGAATAATCTCACACGATCCACGTGACACCGAATGGGCTTTTGGATAGGATGACTTACAAATAAAAGTCCAAATCTTCATGCCTCCTCTATGAGAATTATGTGTATGTTTCATGATAATTATGCTATTCAAAGGCATGAGATGAGCTAGAATGAAGGTGTTACAGTAGGCATTTATATTTTGATTAGTTGGAATGTATTTATTAAGGAGTTAAGTCTCAACATAACTTGATTTCGGATGTATGAACTTATAGTATCTAATGTATGAACCTTGTTGAATTCATGATATGGTTTCCTATTGGGTATGGCATCATGGGATATATTAACTTGTTGATTTGAATCAGTGATGTATGGAATCTTTAACAAAATGTATACTTGAATGGTAATTGCTGGAAGCTTATGTAATTATGCTATTATCAATCTATGAAATTGCTGTCATATGGTAGTTGGATGAGTAGGAATTTATGCTTAAGTTTTGAATTGGTAATGGTAGAATAGCTGGGTAAATAAGGTACATAAATACCATTGGAGTTGCATAATTTAAGGTAGAATGGCCCTAGGGTGTTATTAGAGGGAGAGTGGAGAGTATGGTACAAGATTTTTAAAGTTGTAGGATCAGAGGGAATTTCGCCGCAACCAACATATTGTTAGCCTCGGCCAATAGAGGCGAAATTGCCCAGGGGGAGTCCAGAGAGAAATTCGCTGCGGTGAAATGTGGAATTAGCCGTGGCAAAATGTGATAGGCAAATCTGGGAGTCATCCAGAGGGTAATTCGCCACGGCTAAAAGGGAATTGGTCGCGGCGAACTTTTGCGAGAATTTGTCGGGCATTCCAGAAAGGAAATCGCCGCAGCGAAAGGGAGAATTGGTCGTGGCCAATAGTGAAAAGTGAGCGAGGTAGGTTTCAGGAAAATTCCTCACCGTAGCCAACCTAAATAGGTTGGCCATGGCGAAATATGTGAATTTAAGGAGTGAACCCGAGAGCAATTGGCTGCGGCGAAAGAACATTTAGCCGCGGCTAACGGTCCTAAACCTTCATTCTAACCTAGAAATCTTAGTTTTTCATATGATAACCCCATGGGATGACTTAGAAACATTGGTAAAGGATTCTTGTGAGTTGAAATTAATGGACAATAAAATCAAAAGCTTATAAATGAATGTTTGTTTCCTTGATGTACATGAGTACTTGTAACTATATGGTTGATGACTCTAATAACATTAAGGTTCAAATTTTCTCGTATTTTTTGAATGTAATTAGTCTTTGTAACATCCAGTCCCTCTGTAAACATGAGAAATGCGAAACGTGAGAAACACGATATTCGATTTCTCCGTAAACGTCAGAAATGGGCCAAATATAAAAGGAAGTCCTTGAAATAGAAGGAATTGGGGCCAAATAAAATTATGATAAAATTCTAAATAATGGAAAATGAGGATTTAAGTCTTGAGTTAACCAAAAATCAAGGCCAGAGTGATTCAAAAAATTTGCTGAAAGGCTAGTGGCATTTTCGTCAATATGGGCACTTTTTGAAAAACTCACAGGAGGGCTTTTTAAATGAAAGTTTTGAGTTCTCCGAGGTTCTCAGAGGCCCTGAAAATCATGGAAAGCCTTGGGACAGTTAAAGCCCCTCCAGTATATGTTTTCCAATGACAGTGAGCCCGAATTTTGATCGAATCGTTCGGGAAGGTTTTAGCTCCAAATTGAGTGATTCCAAAGGCATTTTATAAGATTGAGGACCTAATTTTTATAATAGAAAAGAAGGTTCTCAAAAAGGAGCTAAAACGATTAGAAACGAAAATGCCAAAAATGAGGGATGAAATGAAATTTTTGGAATTCTTTTACTTTTAATACTCTCTCTTTCTCACGCCCTCCCTTGCCCTCATTTTTCACCATCTTTCTTCTGGCCAAAATAGAGAGGAGAATCAGTCCTCTTAGGCACACAAGAAGGAGCACTCTTGGAGGGAGAAAAAAGCTAAGAAAAGGTAGGAAATTCCATGGAAAATCTAGTTTTCTTCTTAACAAGTCACTTCTCCTCCTTCTCCTCCTTATTTCTATGGGTTTGATGGTGCTTTTAAATCTGTTTTGAAGGCAGAACAGAGGTGGAATTTTCGGATTTGGTGAGGGGAGGCTAGCCCAGTGAAAAGCAACTAAGAGAAAATAAAAAAATAAGGTAAATTTTCCATTCTTTGGTAGTTTCTTTCTCCCCCTTCCTCTTGCACAAATTTGGACACCATGAGCCCAATTCTTAGGGGCTCTTTTCTATCCAATTCATGGAGGGATTAGAGGTTTTAAAGTGCAAGGATTAAGAATGAACCAATAGAATCAAGAAAGGGGCATTAGGAAATAAGATAGAACCATTAGGGATCCAAATGCTCCCTTGCAAATTTGATTTAACATGAATGTTCTTAGGCTTAATTGAATATTTAAACATGCTCCTAAGACCCTAGAGAGCTTCCCACATGTACCTCCCATGCAAGAAAGCAAAAAAATTGCAAGAAAAACTAATGAACTCTAAGCTAGAAAAGTGTAGAGCTCTTGAACACTTTGCAAAAATTGATTTGATATATGAGTTTACTTGCATATGTGAGTATTTGATTGAACTCCTAAGACCTCTAAGAAGCCTCCCAAGTGTGTCTCCCATCAAGGAAAAATCAAGAAGGCCATGAACTCTTCTTCCCCCCATAGTCTCGGCCTAGGCAAGTTCTTATATCTAGGGAGAGTTTTAAATTTTTCTAAGGCTATTTTTGAGTCATATGTGATGAGTGAAGCTGAGTAGAGGCCTTGGAAAAAATTTAGAACTTAAAGAAAGTGAATTGGTGCCATAGACCCCATTATGTGACCTAAAGAAGCAACATGTGTTTAGGCTCTTCATTTTAATTGTGTGATGACTCCAAGAGGCTTAAAAAGAGTCAAGAATCATATTTGAAAAGAAAGAATGGAGCCTAGAATTTAATTGAGAGGTGTTGCTTCATTAGGTGCCTTTATGGACCATAATGAGGTTTATAGGATAACCTAGTGTTTAAGCAAGTTGCATAGCCTTAGAATGTGTTTCATGGACCTAATTGGCTCCCATAAATTGTATCTAGGCTAAGAGAAACCATCTCCACCAACTTGTGGGTGTGTCGCCAAAAGAGGAGACTTGAATCCTAAAGGAAAAGTGTGTGAATTGGTGTAAGGTAGCTCTCTCTGCCTTCTCTCATGCATGGATGTGTGTTTAGCTTGTTTTAGGATGTGTGTGTGTGTATTTTCAAGCTAAGGAAAGTATGCTAGCATGCCTTTATATTCCATGATCCTTGATGCCATGTTATGTTTTAAATGAATCTATAATGTTTATATGAGTTTGCTTGAGTGAGGAGAGGCCAAGAACTCTTCCCTCTGGTGAGGATGAGTCAAGAACCGTTGAAATTGGTTGAGACAAAGCAAAGAGTCTCCCAAAAGCAAAGTGGACTCCCAAGAGTATGGTTAAGTCCAAAGCTCTTAAAGAATGGGTGAGGCAAGTCCAAAATCTATAAGGTGAAGTGTGAGGCCAATCCAAACACTTGGGGAACTCTTCAATGTCTTGTATGATTGATTCACATGCCAAGGTTGTTTTGAAAATGTCCATGACTTCTATTTTTCCATACATGCATTTGAAAAGATTGCTTTGTACATATTATGTGTGATTGAATGGGAGATGAGCTATTAGGATTCTTTGAATCTCATCCCCTCCTCTCCAATGATCTAACATGCTAGGTGGGGCCAAGCAATTACGGTGAAGGGAGCCAACAACGATGAGAAAGAGAGATTGACAACCTTGTGCCTTGTTTGATTGATTTTGGAACCATAATGATGGTTCATCATGTATATGAGGTTGTAAATGTGTTATGAACCTTGAGACATGTTTAAATATGCAATTATATGATGTTTATAACCATGGATATGATGTATGAGCTCTAGAATACAATTTGAGTATGTAATGCCAAATTATGCAATTTGGAAGTTTGATGTAAATATGCATAAGTGTGGGTGAGAAGGCCAAAATGAGATGTATGAGGTTTGGGACCATTTATGCAACTCACACAAGTCTTGAATGTACTTTTAGACTTGCCCAAAAGGTGCCAAGACCAAGGGAAATCCATTTGACAACTTTGGTACCTTATATAGAGTCAAAATTGACCATTATGGAACCCTATATCACTTTTTGGCCAAATGAGTTAGTCTTGATCTGAGATTGGGCATATAATTAGGTCTCATTGAGAGCTTTATGGGAAGCTAAAGATAATAATTTTTGGAGATCTACAAAATATTTGATGATTTTTCAAAATTGGCAAATTTTATGGATTTGGTCTGTTGTACTATTCAATTAGTCTGAAATTGTTTCTGTCATTTGAGATTCAAATGTTGTCCAATTTCCATAAAATTTTATATATAGAAACTAGGTAATCATAGAGACTTGTGCCAATTGGAAGCACCTCATTTTGAGTCTAGAGAGGAAGATATGAATTTTTGAAGTTTCTGTCCAGTATCAGTAGCCTTGCCCGACTAGAAGTACTGTTCCATCAAATTTTGAGATTTGGGCTTAATAAAATGATCTAAAGATATTTTTCCTCTCTATTTGAAATCTATAGTTTTCCAAATTGGTATCATTTTCATGTATTGGATTTTTTTGGAATTAATTGGACATTTTTTAAGTTCATATCAGTAAACTGTGATAGCAGCAGGACCCAGTCCGACCTCTAGACTATTTCACATGTCAAACGCTTTGTGTGTGGGATGTTATGACTTATACATATTTTTTTCATGAATTAGACATCCCAAGCTTTCCAGAATGACCAAGATTTCATATTTTTGATTTTTTTAGATTTAGTTATGATTTTCCAAATTTGCCCAGAAAAGAGGCCAATTCTAGCCGAGAATGAACTTCCATTTTCCATGCCCCATTTCGGTTTCCATGAGTTGTAGGCATGTTTTAGGATGAAAATGAGTTGTAATGATGTAATTAAATATGAGAAAGTATAGTATGAGCTCACACGGTCCACGTGACATGAATTAACATTTTTAGATATGACGCAAAGCGAAATTAATCCCATTCTCCTTACTTTTTCTATGGAAAGCCTATATGAATCATGATAGAATGCTTAAGAATGACATGAAATGAGCTAGAATTTATGGTGTTACTTTCTTAATGTCTTGTAACCCCAATTTATGATTATTAATCACGTATTTTACCTTAATTCTAATGATTAGAAGTTAGGGTCGTCACACATATCATGCTACGTCACTATTTGAGCAAGTTTTAAATGACAAATATAGCATATATGATTGATCCAACATGCCACTTTTAAGAATTTTTGACTTAGTATCACTTACATTTAAGACTTTTAGCTTAGTCTCATCCACATTTAGGGAACTTTTGGCTTTACCTCACCCATTCAAAGGGACTTTTAGCATAACCTCACCCATTTAAGAGCCAAATTATTGCCAAATGCAATCAAATGTCATGAAATTACATATAATTATCAAACAATCAATAACATACAAAATTAGCAAATAAGACATACAAGCAACTTAAGACCAATCAAGCAACCAACATACATATGTAAGAATAAATAAAGAGTTACCTTAATGCAAGAATTTAATTTAGTTTCCCTTTGGTTCTTGGTTTAATCTCTCAGCCTCACACCTACACTTGAGTGAGATTTCACTTGCTTGGCCTAGACACACCAAATAAAGCAAAATATCATTAATGAAACCATCTTGTACCCATTTAAGCCTTATACAAAATAGTTAGAAGTTTAGGTTTCTATATAGTTGAATTAAGTGTCATAATGAAGCAACTCTTATAAATCAATATCTTGGCTCCAAGATCTCACCCAATATGAGTTATATGACTCTATTAGAACTCATTAGAACTATCATAAATTCAATTCAAAGAGCTTAGCACCAAATTGCTTCTTTTTGCATAAGAGAATCTTAAATTTTCACCTTTCAAAATAAGGCTTCTAAATTCAAAGCAGTAGTTCCTTTGATGTTTATAATTCATATCTAGACTATTTATAACTTTGGAATCTAAGAAAGCTCTCTCTAGTTACTCTAGATAGGTCTTGGCTGAGACAAGGTTCAACAATAGGTCCATGGTGTTTTGCTTATTTCTCTTAGGGAATTGACACCTATAAAACTTCCTTAGCTTCTTCTTAATTCAATTATGCTCTTACATGGTTTCAAATATCATTATAAGGCTTTATACTTCTTAAGTTGCAATAAAAAACCTAAGAATCAAATTTTGCATTGTTTAGCTTCTTACTTACTTTCAATTGTATTATCATTATCTGCATGTATCGAAAACTCATTTTCCATCAACTTTGAGCCAAAATCAAACTCCCTTTAGGGTGCCCTTAGTTAGGCTGAATTAAGAAAGAGCAAGAACACTGAGGAAAAGCAAGTTTTTAATATGACACCATACCTTGTTTGAAACCTTGTCTAATAAGGATTTTTGTGGTGCAATTGGTTGCTTCAAACTCCTTCTTTCCCTCAAGTGGTCAGCCATTAAACTTATCTTTTCAAGGAGCCAAGATCACAATTAGAAAAAGTAAGAAGAAAAGATCAAGGTTTCTAACTAAAGGAACATGACATTATGCAAGTTTCCACACCTTTCTTGGCCTTTCTTTCCTTTCCTTCTCCCTTCGCTTTGATCAAATTTGAGAGTTTTAGAGGTATTCTAGATTGGTTATAGGGTTGGGGGATGTGGCTGGATATATATAAAAGGAAAAGGGAGGTTTTAAAATAATTACAAAAATTCTAATTATGCCCTTCCACTTTTATTTCTCTATTTAAGCTCATTTTAAATCTTTTTTTAAGACTATCTTTTTCATCATAAAATTTAGGTCTTCTAGTGTAACATCTAATTTTTCTATAAATGTGAGAAATGTAATGTTTGGTCTCTTCATAACGAGCGAAACACACCGGATATAAAAGCAAGTCCCCTAAAATAAAGGATTTAAGGCCAAATAAAATTAGGATAAAATTTTAAATAATAGAAAATGAGAATCCAAGGCTCAAGGTGCCCAGAAACTAGAGCCATAATGGTTCAATAAAATTACCAAAAGTATAATGACATTTTTGTAATTTTGGGTACTTTTTAAAAAAACTTAAAGGAGGAATTTTTAAATGAGAAAAATGAGTTTCCCAGGGTTTTCAAGGGCTCTAAAAATCATAAGAAACCCTGGAACAGTTATAACCCCTCCGATGAGCAATTTCGGCTGTTAGTTGACTAAAATTTTGACTGAATAGTTTGGTCAAATTTTAAATTTAAATTGAGTAATTCTAAAGGAATTTTATAAATTAGAAAACCTAAATTTTATGATAGAAAAGATAGTTCTAAAAAAAGATCTAAAACGAGCTCAAACGACATAGTCAAAGTATAGTGGTAAGAATGGTAATTATGAAAAAAGTTAAAAATATCCCCCCACCTTTTCTTTATGTCATCCATGCCTTCTCTATATGGTTTTGCCGACTTGTTTTCTACCTAAGACTAGTAGCTATGGCATGATGAAGGGAGGGAGGAGAGAGAAAGAAAAGAAAGCTAAATAGGTAAGCATATATACAAAATCTCATGTTATGGTAGTTAGTAATCTTACTCTAGTTTTCATGCTCTTTCTAATAGTGGTTTCAACTTTATGAAAGGATGATTTTGGTGGCTGCCCTCATGAGAAAAAGTGCAGGTTTGGAGCAACCAAATAAAGCAAGAGAATCACATTTAGTAAGCTTTCAAATGAGGTATGTTATACAATAGAAAAACTTGCTTTTCTTTGAATTCTAATGGCTTCCATATTAGGTCTAAAGAGAGAAACTAGAGAGGGGAAGGAATTCAAGCCAAAATAAGGTAGAGACAAGGGTATTTATGTAATATTCGGTTCTCCAAAAATGAGAGAAGATGTGAGAAACGTAACGTACGATTTCTCCATAAATAAACGAAATTCACCGGATACAAAAGCAAGTCCTCTGAAATGACCTAGTTAAGGTCCCAAAAAATTTGGAAAACATTCTAGACTCCTAAAAATGAGAATCCTAGGCTTAGACAGAAAGAAAAACAGAGCTAGAATGAAGAAACAAATTATGACGAAAAGTTGACAAAATGTAAAGGCATTTTTGTCATTTTGAGCAAATTTTGGAATTCTCATAAGAGGGCTTTTTAAATAAAATTTTTGAGTTCTCTAGGGTTCTCAAGGACACTGAAAACCATAGGAAGCCCTAAGATAGCTAAAGCTCCTCCGGTGGATGTTTTCCAATAGCAGTGAACCCAGACTTTGACAGATTCGTTTGGGAAGGTTTTAGCTCCGATTGAGTGAGTCCACAGGCATTTGATTAAATGGGGAATATAAATTTTATAATGGAAAAGAAGATTCTCAAAAAGGAGCTAAAATGAGTTAGAAACAAAAATGTCAAGAACAAAGGGCAAAATTGGAATTTTAAAGAAAGTGGAAGCTTTTTGAACACTCTTTAAGTTTCTTATTTCTTCTTCCCTTCATTTGCACGACCTATTCTGCCCAAAAACCATGGAAAACACTAGCTCTCTTAGGCGCACCATGGAGGAGAAGAGAGGATGAGAAAAGCAAAAAAAGGTAAGGAATTTCATAGATTTTTATGCTTATTCTTCTTCTAAACTTGTTCCTCTCCTCTTAAGCTTTCCTCTCCTCTTAAGCTTTCTTTCCTATCATTTTATTGGAATTTTTTGGATTTGTTTTTGAGGGAAGAACAGAGGGGGAAATTCGGATTTGAAGAAAGGAGGCCAAGGAAAGTGAGAATCAAGTAAGAAAACAAGGAAAAACAAGGTAAAATCTCCATTCTATGGTAGCTACTCCTTCCCCCTTCTTCTCCCTATTTTGCCCCATATATGTAGCTATAAGAGGACTTAAATTTTAGGTAGAACCAAGGGTGAATCCTATGAATTTAAGGGAGGAGAGTAAGAATATGCAAAGAAATTTAAGAAAAGGCCATTGATTTTTAAAGTGGCAAACCTAGGGTTTCATGGGTTCCCTTGAAAATCTAATTTGATGTAAGTATTCTTAGACCTAAATGAATGTTTAAATGAGTTCCCAAGATTCCTAAAAGTCTCCCCATATGTGTCCTCCATCAAGAAGAACAAAGCAAACATCCATGGAGGCTAAATGCTACATAGTCTTAGCCTAAAGGGGATGGGATACCTACGGAGAGTTTTTAAATTTTTTCAAACCCATTTTTTGAGTCATATATGATAAATGAAAATGAGGGAAAACCTTGAAAAAATTTAGGAGGCTTAAAGAATAAATTGGTGTCTTAGGTTCTATAATATGACCTAAAGAAGTAACATGTAGTTAGACTCTTTGTTTTAATTGTGTGATTACTCCAAGAGGCTTAAAAGGAGTCAATAATGATATATGAAAGAAAAGAATGGAGTTTAGAACTCATTTGATGGGTGTTGCTTTATTAGGTGCATTCTTGGAACTATAAAGGGGTTAATAGACCAAGTTAGTGTTTAAGGAAGATGTGTGGCCTTAGAATTAACTCTATGAACCTAATTGGCTTCTATAAATTGTATTTAGGCCAAGAGAAATGATCTCCAGCTTCTTGGGTGTATGAGGTCAAGGGAGGGGGGACTCAAGGCTCAAGGAAAAAGTATGTAAATGCAAGCAAGGTAGCTCTCTCCACCTTCTCTCATGTATGGATGTGTACTTACATTGTCTTTGAATGTGTGTATGTGTGTGTTTAAGCTATGAAAAGTATTCTAGCATGAGTTTTTATTTCATGGTGCCATAATGTTACATTATGCTTTCAAATGATGTCTAATATGTGTACTTGAGTTTGCTTAAGTGTGGCGAAGTCAAAAACCCTCTAGCCATGGTGAGGATGAGCCAAGAACCCTTGAAATTGATTAAGGTAAAGGAAAGAGTCTCTCAAGAGTGAGGTTGACTCCCAAGAGTAAGGTTGAGTCAAAAACCTCTTAAAGAAATAGGTGAAGCAAGTCCAAAATCTACAAGTGAATGGGTGAGGCTAATTTACTTACTTGGCAAGCCTACGTATGTTATGTATAACTTGTTTAAATGTTAAAGATGTCTCTTAAATGATTGCACATGTCAATATGCCTATGCATGCATTTGTAAGACTTAGTTTGCATACTTTATGTGTGCTTGAGGGATATGAGCTATTCGGATTTTTTGAATCTCATCCCCTCCTCTCCAATGTTCTAACATGCTAGGTGGATTAAGAGAACAAGGAAATAGAAGCCAACCACTTGAGAGATGAGAGTATGACATCAAAGTGTATAGATTTTGTCTCTTTAAGGCCATACAAGTGGCAAATGTTGTAACCTATTATTGTATATGACTTATGGCCTCTTGAGCATGTGTAATTATGTTAATATTTTATGTATAAAAGAGAAATTATGTTATGTGAATACTAGAATGTAAATTGAGCATATAATGACAAATTTAGCTTCTGAAGGCTTAATGCATTAGTGTTATAAGTAGAAGTGGAATGGCCAAATTGAGATGCATGAGGTTTGGAACCACTTGGGCAATTCATACAAGTCATATTCATACTTTTAAATGTACCCAAGAGGTGCCAAACATTAAAGGAAATCATTTGGATACAATTGGTATCTCATATGGAGCAAAATTGACTATATTGGAAACCTATACCACTTTTTGTCCAAATTAAACTCTTCTTGACATGAGATTTGGCTTACATTTAGAGCTTATTAAGATCTTTTAAGAATCTAACGTACAAATATTTTGGAGTTCTATGGAATATTTGATTAATTTTCAAAGTTGGGAAATTTTTTAATTTTGGTTTAGGGTACTATTCACACTGGTCTGAAACTAAATTTTATCACTCATAAGGAAAATGATGTCCAATTGCCACAAAATTTTACAAGAAGAAACTAGACATTCCCAATGACTTGTTTCAACTAGAAGCACCTCATTTAGATATCTAGAGAGGGAGATATAAATTTTTGAATTGTCTTCCCAGTATCAGGCATCCAACTAGACCTAGGTTATTGTTTGATTGGTTTTCAAGGTCTGGCTATGCCTAAACTAGTATAGAGTTATTTTTTCCCTCTAGCTAACATTTGTAGCTTTCTAGATTGGTATCATTTGTATAGATTGGATTGTTTTGAAATTAATTAGATATTTTTGAAATTTATAATAGAAATATGTATTAGTACTAGTAACCAGTCGAACCTCTGCACCTTTTGAATGTCAAACATTTTTTGTGTAATGTTTCATGACCTAAACATATTTTTAGCATAAATTATACATTTGTAACTTTCCAGAATGGTAAAGAATGCATGATTTTAATTTTTTTAAAATTAGTTATGATTTTTCAAAATTTGTGACAAAAAAGGAAAAATTTTGGCTAAGGCTACATCATGAAATTGTGTATTCACTTGCCTTACACAAGTTGTAGGCCACTTTTGGTGATAAAATTGAGTTGTATCTATGTAATTAAATATGAGAATATAATACATGAATCCATATGGCCCACGAGACTCTGAAACAAAAGTTTGTGCATAGTGCAACACAAGAAAACTCAATATTTTAATGTCATTTTTCTTGCTTTCCTATGTAATGCTTAGCATAAGAATTAAAAATTAGCATGAGGCAAAGCTAGAAATTTATGGTATTACAATCTAAGTATGAGAAACAAGAATATGCAAAGAAATCCAAAAAAGAACCATTGGTTTGCAAGATGTCTAACCTAGGGATTCAATTGCATCTTGGATTGTAGGAAGTTTTCTAACCATAAATTGAGGTGTCTAAGATTTTGTATGAGTCCCTAATACACCAAGGAAGCCTTCCACAAGCACCTCCCATCAAAGAAAACAAAACAACTTCCATGGGTGCCAATGGAAGCTATGTCTCGACCTTGAAGGGTTCTCACGCCTAGGGGAAGGTTTTAAATTTTTCTAAGCCTAGAATTGCATCATATAGGATGGGAGAGTATAGAGGAAGCCTTGGAAAAAATTTAGAAAGCCTAGAAAGTGAGATGGAGGTGTAAGTTCCATAAGGTGACTTAAAGAAGCAACCTATGGCTAAATGATTATGTGATGGCTCCAAGGAGTCTAAATGGAGTCAAGAATCATAGATTAGAAGAAAAAATGGAGCCAAGATCATAAATTCTTATTATTGCTTCATTAGGTACTTTATGGAACCATAATTGAATCATATGAGCAACCAAGTTTCTTCTAGAGTGTGTGTGGCATTAGAAATTGCTTTAAGAGTATAATTAGACCTTATTTGATGTGTCTAGGCCAAAGGAATCAAGTTCCACCCCATTGTAAGTGTTTGGCTGAAGGAGAGGAAGAAAATCCAAAGGAAAAAGTGTGTTCTTGCATTCAAGGTAGCTCTCCCTCCTTTCTCTCATGCATCTTTTGGTGTTCTCTTGTCTTTGAATGTGTGTATGTATGTTTATTGTAACGAATGTAATTTTCATAAAACAATGAAATGAGCCGTATAATAGAAAGTCCTTTAAAATGAGCTAGATAATGTCCCAAAAAATTTGGGTAGAGTTTTCTAAGGTTTTGTAAAATCTGATTTTGTGTAAATGTTTTCTTGGTTATTTGAATATTTTTTTTGAGCTCCTAAGACCTCTAGAAACCTTCCCAAGTGGTTCTTCTATCAAGGAAACATTTGAAACTCCAAGAAGCCCTTCCATGGTACTAGTTTTGGCCAATCTAGGTTCAAGGGGCTAGGGAGTGTTTTAATTTGGTCTATCCTTGGTTTGGGACTTAATATGATTGTTAAAAGATGGGAGAAACCATTAAGAAAAATTTAGGAGCCATGAAATGAGAGATGGAGCAATGATGTCCATAACGGTACCTTATGAAGCAACTTGTGTTTCCAATTGTGCAAGTGAATATGTGAGGGCTCCAAGGACCTTAAATGAGTCCAAGAAGTTTAGAAATAACAAGAGAATAGAGCTTAAAATTTGAAATATGAGAGTTACTTCATTGGGCCCAATTATGAAATCATTATGGCACTTTTGAAACCAAGTGTGTATCCAAGCTTTAGATTGGTGTCTTGGCTTGCTTCAAGTTGTGATTATGTGTTGTTTTATAGTGCCTAGGCCAAGAGAATATCCACTCACCTAGGTGCACTTGTGAGGTGAAAAAGAGGGAAGGAAAAGATCAAGAAAATTTGCATAAATCTAAGGTAACTCTCTAACTCATTTTCCTTGCATTCTTGTGTGCATATATATGTTATTGTATGCTTGTGTGTGTTCTTGTGAATTAATGATATGCCACTATCAGCCTTGACATTACATTGGTCCCAATATGTCTTCTTGAATGACTATGGTTGTGGAAATGACTCATAAGGGTGAGGTGATACCAAAAGTCCCTTAATGAAGGTGAGAAAATGCCAAAAGTCCCTAGGCCAAGAGTGAGGCAAATCTAAAAGTTCTAGACATGGGGTGAGGCAAAACCAAAAGTCCCTAGAGCATGTTCTTGGCTTGAATGTGAATAAGTGACATGAGAATTGTGACCTTGCATACTTTATGATTGCCATACCTTCCATACATATGCTTTGATGTGTATATGCCTTGAATGTGTATATGAATGGGTGTGTGAGCTATTGAGATTCTTGGAATCTCACTCCCCTTGCCCCTTCATCTTGAATTGTCTAGATGGCTTACAAGAAGCAAAGAAAGCAAGCCAAGAGCCTTGAAGGGCTATATTTTAAACCTTTTATAGTTTTCTTTGTGTATCAATGTGAGAGTTGATATTGTACCTTTTATTTTTGTAATGTAAGATCATGAGCAAATGTAATATTATGTATGAATGATGTATGAACCTTATATGGTGCCAAGACAATAGAAATATGGAAATTGAACACTTGGGTACACACTTGAATGTATGTATTCTTGGGTGTGAGATAGTCAAAATGAGATGCATGGTGTTTTGAGATCACTTGGGTAGTTCTTACAAGTCATATTCATACTTCTAAACTTGTCCAAGAAATGCTAAACTCAAAGGAAGGCCATTTGGACCAAAGTGATACCTTATGAGAGGCAAAATTTACCAAATTGGTGAGCTATGTCACTTTTTATCCAAATGAACTCTTTTTGGTCTGAAATTTGGCATGCATCCAGAGCCTATTGAGAGATTTTTGGGAAGCTAAAGTGGTTATTATTTAGAGGTCTATAGAATATTTGATAAATTTTTGAAGTGGACAAAAATTCTAGTTTTGGTTTAGTGCACTATTCATTCTGGTCTAAAATGAAAGTTTATCACTCATAGGATAAATGATGTCCAATTGCCATGAAAGTTTACAGTGAGAAACTAGACCTTCCTAGTGACTTGTGCCAATTAGAAGCACCCCATTTAGATGTCTAGAGAGGGAGATATTAATTTTTGAACTTGTTATCCAGTATCAGGCGTCCAGTCAGACCTATGTCACTGTTTGATTAATTTTTTAGGGCTTAGACATGCCTAGACTAGTCTGAAGTTACTTTTTCTTCTAGCTAACATCTGTATCTTTCCATATTGGTATCATTTGCATGTATTAGAGTTTTGTGGAATTAATTGGACATTTTTTAAATCTATGACAGTAAATTATATTAGTACCAGGGATAGCTAGACCTTTATGGCTAATTCATTGTCAAATGTGGCCCAAAGGCTATGATCATGTCTTGAAATTATTTTTACTGTGAAGTTAACATCCATAGCTTTCTAGAAAGTTATGGTTTATGTGATTTTGATTTTTTTACATTTAGTTATGATTTTTCAAAGTTGCCCCATAGCTTTCTAGAAAGTTATGGTTTATGTGATTTTGAATTTTTTTACATTTAGTTATGATTTTTCAAAGTTGCCCCTGAAATCTGCCACTGAACAAACCGCGGGGAAATGAAGAAATCTTTGGGTTTTTAACCCCTTGATCCCATGGTTTGTGCCATTTTTTGAGAATGTTATGATTTGTATGTATGAAAAATTAATTAGAGAATGTTGTTGATGAGTTCATAGGGTCTTGGAGACGCAAAAATAAAAAAATTTATTTGCTATGCAATGCAATTAAATTATTATTTTAATATATTTCTTAAGATCCCTTGAATAAATTGTATAATTTCACTTGTAAGACGAGGTTCAATGTTAGAATATAATATGGTATTACATTTATGCCTTGAAAATTGTTTCTAGCCAATGTCTACATGCCATGGTACCATGGGTGCCTTTGTATATGTTCTTGAAAGATGTTTTATGAATGTGTTTTGGCTTGCATGAGCTTGGTGAAGCCAAAAGTCTCTTAGCAAGGGTGAGGATGAGCCAAAAGTCCTTTAAAATGGGCGAGATAAAGCCAAAAGTCTCTAAAAGAGTGAGACTTCATCAAAAGTCCCTTGAAAGTGGGTGAGGCAAGTCTAAGTTTCCAAAGAAAATGGGTAAGGCTAAACCATTATCTTGGCAAGTCTATATATGAGGAATATGTCTTCTTGAATGTGAGAAATGTTCTATGTATGTTTTATGAATTTCAAGATAGCCATGCATGTATTTTGGACTTAAAATTGCATTCGTCATGTATGTTTGAAAGGGGTGAATAACTATTAGGATTTCTAGAATCTCATTCTTCCCTCTTCATTGTCCCTAACATGTCTAGGTGGACTAAGTGAGCAAAGGAATGGAAGCCACCACACTTGAAAATAAGAAGATGGACAAAGGAGTTACTAAATTCTTGTATTTATAACCATTTTGTTGTTAAATGATATAATCTCATAATGTATATGATGTATAGCTACTTGAACATATGTAAATACACAGATATGTGATATATGTATGAGAATTGGAAGCATGTGAATGATATTAAATGTTTTGACTTTGAAATGCAAAGATGTGTATGCAAGATCCTTGTGTATATCAATAAGTGGGAAGAGTGACTTGGTGATGTGTAGATTTTAGGACCTCTTGGATATGTTTAGACAACTGTTTTTATGTTTTCCCCACCTGCTCAAGTAGCCTTGGTTGGAGTATAAGAGCATGTGGTCCATTCTTGACCCTTTTAGATACATAAAAAATATCAATTTTGCATCCCTATATCACAAAGGTGAACAAATGAGCAATTTTGAGATTGAGATTCTTGTATACATATAGATCTCATATAGAGATTTTTGTAGGTCTAAGAACCACATTATTTGGAGGTGTATAGAATTTCTTATGATCTTTTCAAATTTTATATTAGAAGTTGGTTTTGGTTTGAGCATTGTTCACTTGAGTAGATTCTATTTTCATGTCATTTGAGGGACAAATGATGTCCAATGGTTCTAAAAATTTTATATGGAGAAACTAGATATTCACAGTGGTCTGCAGCAACTGGAAACACCCTCAATTGGAGGTCTTAGAGAGAGAAATGAACTTTTTGAAGTTTTACCGTCAGTAATTGTAATGCTAGTTGACCTTATGTACTTGTTTCATTATAATTTAGTTCCTAAATGAGATTAAAGCGGTCTAAACTTATTTTTTCCATAAATTTAATATCCATAGATTTCTAGAATAGTATGGTTTTCTTGGTTTTTATTTTTCCTAGAATTAGTTATGAATTTTTGAAATATATATCAGTAACCTGTGACTGTAAACTTAGGTAGCCATACCTTTTGTGCTTCTCTATTGTCAATCATGGTCTAGCTAGGTTTTCATGGCTAGAATGATTTTTAACCTATATTTGACATCTAGAGCTTTCCCGAAAAGCTATCATTTGCTTGATTTTGATTTTTTAAAAATTAATTATGATTTTCCAAACGTGGTGATAGAAACTTGAATCTTGGACCCGAGGCAAAACTCTATTTTTTTTATGTGTGACTCTTAAACCAAATGTATGAAATGTTTTGCAATGCTTATGACTTGTTTTAGATAGAATATGAGTAGGGGATGATATTGGGGGATCCACGGGATTCACAGAGTGAAATTTGAATTTTTGAAGTGTAACACAATGCAAAAAAAATTATATTATTTTATTGTGTTTCCTATGAAACTCATGTATGAAGCTTAATGTATGGGAAAGTGAGGCTAAAATAATATGGTGTGTGACATCTAGTTTTATTAAAAAAAATTTTGTTTCAAAATTCTGAACTGATCCAGTCAAAGTTTAGGTCAAACTAATAATCTAAATCGTATAATGGAAAGGTTTTAACTATTTTGATGGTTCCTATGTCTTTCTGGGTCTCTAAAAACCTTAATGAGTTTCTTAAAACTTGCCTGAAATTATGATTTTGCCACTATTATATCAGTTTATTTTGTTTAGCCGTTTTGGTTTTGATTTTCGGGCCATCCTTGGTTTCTCAATCTCATTTCTAGGTGTTTTATTTGGCGTTCTAGATTTGCTTTGCCTCAATTCATTTTACTATGGAGTCTTTTCTCATTAACCATACAATTCAAAATTTGATTTCTTTTAATTCATATTGTCTGTTTTCTAGGTCCATGACCCTGCTTAAGTAATTTATTCCACTATTTAGGAACTATTTTTAAATTTCCAAATCATAGGATATTACACAAAACATCCAAGGTACATCTTTTCATAACTTAACAAATCCTTGTAGGTCAAGTATTTTTGGGACAAGGATCATTGGTCTATATGATCTCACAAAAATATACAATACTACTATTTTAGGCAACCTCAAAGATGAATGCAAAGGCAAAAGATACACAATACAAATCACATCTTTTTATTTATAACACAATAAATCATTACAAATGGCTAAAAATAAAAGAAGCTAATGAAATCTATCAAAGGCCACCAATATGCATGAGATCAAACTTTGACTTTGAAGATGCTCACATATCGAAAGAAAATATCCCTTCTCCAATTGATTTCCTTTAAATAACTAGGAGAAGAAATCACACAATGAACACAAAGCAAAAGACTTCTAGAAATGCCTTTGGTCATCGGTGTAGAAAAATTAAAACAAGTCATGGGCAAACCAAAACATCTCTAAAGGTAAGGAATGAGTGCCAAATGAGAGTCATCGTCATCAACTCATTGCCTAGAAACAAGGATAGCTACATGATTAGCACCATTACTAGCACTAGTCATAAGGGCTCCATTCCTTCAAACCTTGTACAAAATAAACAATAGATAATCCTAACTGTAACACCATAAATTCTAGCTCATTTCATAACATTCATAAGCTTCACATCATCATTTCCATGAGAGCACATGAAAAATGGACCGAAAATAATGGGTTTATTTGTGTTGCGTCATGCTTAAAAATTGTAATCGGTGTCACGTGGACCATGTGGGCTCATGCTATGCATCCTCATATTTAAATACATCATTACAACTCATTTGTTCCACAAAATCATGCTCACAACTCATGGAAACCGAAATGAAGCATGAAATGGGCTTGTTTAATGTCGGCCAAATTTGCTCCATTTTCTGACCAAACTTTGAAAAATCATAACTAAATCTAGAAAAATTGAAATCATACAATCTTGGTTATTTTGTGAAGCTATGGATTTCTACTTTAGATAAAAATATGTCTAGAGCATAACATTGATCACAGAGGACTTTTGACATCCAAAAAGGTCCAAAGGTCGCTGCTGCCTGGGTTGTTATTTCAGATTACTAATACAAATTTCTAAAATTCATAACTAATTCTATAAAAATCAAAATCACACAAATTCAGTAATTATGGAAAGCTTAAAATTTTAAATTTATGTTAAAAATAATTTCAGAATGAAAAAAATACATTTAGCCATTGAAAATCTATGGAACAATGACTGGACTCCTGGGGTGCCACTACTACTGATAGCCAACTTCAAAAATGTATAACTCTTTGCTCAGACCTCCAAATAAGATGATCTTAGTGGCCACAGAAAGTTTATGACCTCTAATTTATTCTTGTAAAATTTTATAAGCATTGTACACCATTTGCCTATCGGATGACATAGGCGGAGGCGGGAAAAGGGCCCTTTGAAAGAGCTTCTCCATCGGGTGACTTCACTAAAGGGATTTCTTTTTCAGATTATTCAGAGCTGGGTTTGGGATCGATCCCAATATCCTCATTAACTCAATGGTTATGTCCGGATCGCCTCTACGCTTTTCGCCTGCCGCTCCCGATGCTTTTCCTTTTTGGTTGGGCTAACTTGAATCAGTTTACTTGCACATACCAGAAACCATGAAAATTGACAACTTTGAAAAATCATAAAATATTCTGTAGATCTCCGAAAATCATGATCTTTAGCTTTCCAAAAATATCTTAATGAGACCTAATTTTATACCAAATCTCAGATCAAGAATAACTCATTTGGCTAAAAAGTGACATAGGGTTTCATTATGGTCAAATTTGGCTCCATATGGGGTACCAAATTTGCCAAATGGCTTTCCCTTAGTTTTGTTACCTTTTAGGCTAGTCTAAAAGTGCATTTAAGACTTGTGTGAGCTATCCAAATGATCCCAAATCTTATGCATCTCATTTTGGCCATTCAACCCACACTTATGCCCATTTCCATTAAACTTCTACATTGCACACTTTGGCATTACATACTCAAAGTAAATGCTAGAGGTCATACATCATATTCATACATCTAAACATCACATAATAGCATATTTATACATGTCTCAAGGGTCATAGACCATTTACAACATCATATACATCATATGATACAATCATGGTCTTAAATTGGCAAAAGCTAAACATATGATTGTCAATCTCCTTCCTTTAGTATTGTTAGCTCCCATTAGCATATCCACTTAGTTCACCTAGTATTTTAGAGCATTGGAGAGGAGGGGATGAGATTCAAAGAATCCCAATAGCTCATCTCTTATTCAATCATACATAATAGATGCAAACAAGTCTCATAAATGTATGTATGATCATATGGACATGTGCAAACATTTAAGAAGCATTTTCATCATTTAAGAAAATCATACATAGCATATAAAGGCTTGTCAAGCAAGTAGATTGGCCTCACCCAATTTCTTGTGGATGTTAGACTTGCCTCACCCATTCTTTAATGCATTCTTAGACTCAACCATACTCTTGAGAGCCCACTTTGCTTTTAGGAGACTCTTTGCTTTGTCTCAACCAATCTTAAGGGTTCTTGACTCATCCTCACCATAGCTAAGGGTTCTTGACCTCACCACACTCAAGCAAACCCAAGCATACATCAAAACATCATATGAAACATAATATGTAATCATAAAACCATGGCATATGAAATCATGTTAGCATACTTTTCATGGCTTGAAAATACACATACACACATTTTAAGACAAGCTGACACACATCCATGCATGAGAGAAGGTGGAGAGAGTTACCTTGCTTGCATTTACATACTTTTTCTTTAACCCTTGAGTCCTCTCCCTTGACCTCACACACCCAAGAGGGTGGAGATCATTTTCTCTTGGCCTAGACACATCATATGAAAGCTAATTACACTCTTAAAATAAGCTAGGACATTAAACTTATATTTAAGAACATACTTAGTTCCATAAGTCATATAATGATTCCATAAATGGCCTATTGAAGCAACCATCATGATTTAAGTTCGTGGCTCCATTCTCTTCTCATTCCTAGGCCTTTTGACCTCATTTAAGGTCCTTGGAGTCATTACATATTCATTTACAAAAGCCTAGACACAAGTTGTTTCATAAGGTCACATTATGGAAGCCATTGCCTCATCTCCTAATCCATGGCTTCTAAATTTTTTCCAAGGGTTCCTCCCACCTTCTATCATCATATGAAGTCCCAAACTGAGGATAGAATAAATTAAAACACTCTCTAACCCTTCCATCTGTCCTAGCCCAACATTATCGAAGCATTTGGGGTTCAAGGGGTTTTCAATTTTTCCTTGATGGGAGAGCCACTTGGGAGGCTTCTTAGGGGTCTTAAGAACTCAAAAAAACACTCACATATGTTAGGGAATGTATGAATCAAATCAGTTTTTACAATCCCTTCAAATGCATTACACTTTTTCAACTTAGAGTTCATTAGTTTTTCTTGCAATTTCTTTGCTTTCTTGGATCGGAGGTGCATGTGGGAAGCTCTCTAGGGGTCTTAAGAGCATATTTAAACATTCAATTAAGCCTAAGAATATTCATATAAAATCAAATTTGCAAGGGAGCATTTGGATCCCTAATGGTTTCATCGTGTTTCCTAATGCTCCTTTCTTGATTCTATTAGTTCCTTCTTATCCTTGCACTCCAAAACCTCTAATCCCCCCTTGATTTGGACAGAAAACAACCCCTAAGAATTGGGCTTATGGTGGCTAAATCGTTTAAGAGGAAGGGGGAGGAAGAGACTACCAACGAATAGAAGTTTTACCTTGTTTTCTTGCTTTCTCTTGGTTGCTTTTCACTTTCCTTGGTTGCCTCCCTTCAAACACGAATTTTTTATCTTTATTCTGCCCCCAAAACAGATTTAAAAACACCATCAAACCCATAGAAATAAGGAAGAGAAGGAGGAGAAGTAACTTGCTAAGGAGAAAGCTAAATTTTTCATGAAATTTTTTACCTTTTCTTGGCTTTTTTCTCCCTCCAAGAGTGCTCCTTCTTGTGCGCCTAAGAGAACTGATTCTCCTCTCTGTTCTGGGTAAAAAAAAAAGATGATGGAAAATGAGGGCGTGAGAAAGAGAGAGTATTAAAAGCAAAAGAATTCTAAAAATTCCCATTTCGTCCCTCATTTTTGACAATTTTGTTTCTAATCCGTTTGAACTTCTTTTTTAGAACCGTCTTTTCTATCATAAAATTTAGATCCTCAATCTTATAAAATGCCTTTAGAATCATTCAATTTGGAGCTAAAATCTTCCTGAACAATCTGGTCAAAGTTCGGGCTCACTGCCATTGGAAAACGTATACTGGAGGGCCTTTAACTGTCCCGAGACTTCTCATGGTTTTCAAGGCCTCTAAGAACCCCAGAGAACTCAAAAATTTTATTTAAAAAGCCCTCCTGTGAGTTTTTCAAAAAGTGCCCATATTTATGAAAATGCCACTGGCCTTTCGATAAATTTATCAAATCACTCTGGCCTTGATTTTCTGGGCAACTCAAGGCTCAAATTCTCATTTTTCATTATTTAGAATTTTATCATAATTTTATTTGGCCCTAATTCCTTTTATTTCAAGGATTTCCTTTTGTGTTTGGCCTATTTTCGATATTTACACAAAAATCGAACATCGCGTTTCTCACGTTTACGGAGGGATCGAATGTTACACTAACACTCTTTACACTCACCCCACCTAATTGGAAAGAGTAAAGGCCCTTACAAGTGATGACACTAGCCTAATACCCTTCCATTAAAATGGGACTAACAAAAGTCTTAAAAGGAAGCACAATGAAGAGAGCCACTTTAGCTCCTTTATAACAAAAGGAGAATCAAGGACAAAAGAGTCAAATACACAACACAAGGGCAATAAAGGAAATTCACTAAGAGGGATTCCTAGGGAAGCCTCAATTAAAAAGTATTAAATGAAGACTAAAGCCCTAGAAAGCTCATGTTGAATTAACAAGATCATGCCTTGGAAAATGATTAACCATTACCAAAAAAAGGCCATTTAGTGACCCTTTTTTTTGGCATTTAGTGGTGGTTTTTGGTTACCACTAAATGATTCAGTAGCAGTTGATTGGCCACCATTACCACCATAGGTGCTTAATTAGTGGTGATTTTTTTTTTGTTTACCACAAGAATAATCTCTACTAAATGAAACAAACTATTTTATGAGTGATTTGTAACTTCCCGTAATAGATATTGCTCAATAAAAGTGTATGTCAATTCAAAACCATCGCTAATAAAAAATTGTTGTTTACTTTAGAATTTAATCTAGTTGTGCGATCATTGGGAAAACCATGGCTAATTGCAATTACAATTTTTAATATATAAATTTATATTTATTTTTATATTTATAGTTGTCATAAACCTTATTATATATTATTGGAATCTTTTTTAGAATTATAAAAAAAACACACAATTCACACATTTATTAAAATAAATATTTTTTTCCATAAAATCCTATTAAAAAATTGATAACCTCTTTTGCAGGTAATTTTATTAAGTTAAACTTTTCAAAATGTCCAAAAAAAAAATTACAAGTGTAAATAAATTCTTAACTATTCAATGTATGGCTTGAAGAAAATGAAGGATGTAGATCACCTACATCTCTTTGAAAAAAATTTAAATTAATATTTGAATACAATGCCAACAGACGTGAAATTGTGAAGGAAAGAGAAATAAACATTGAGACAAGAATATAAAACAACATTTCCAATTTGCCACACCTTAAATTCTTTAAACGAAGTTGGCAACATGTTAAGAAGCAGATATAATTGCATTATTCAAGGATTAATATTTTAATTTAGAGAAATATTTTAATAATCTCAAAGTCATTATTCTGATTTGTTTGCTTCAATCAAATGAAAAGTGGCTTTAAATTGATATACAACATATTAGCAACTAGAGAATGGATTAAATAATAATAATGACATCAAAGGTTTCCATGCAAAGATATTTTGGTAATAACATTTTAACTTTATCAAATGATTACAAGAGTTTAGATTTTTAGTTTTAGAACTTTCAAAATAAAGCGTCTGCAAAATACACTAATTGATGCTTAATAGTGATAGGCTAGCCATCTAATTAGCATTTTAGACCTTAGTTATGACATATAATGATATCCAAAAGAATTCTTATGGTACATACCTCTACTTCATGTTTTGAAAAAGGAGAAAAGCTTTGGCAGGGTCATTTTTTGTAATATCTGATTCTTCGAAAACCAGAGAAAATGTGAGAAACATAACGTACGGTTTCTCCATAAATGAACAAAATTTACCAGATACAAAAGAAAATCCCCTAAGATGATATAGTTAAGGTCCTAAAAAATTTGGAAAGCATTCTAGACTCCTAAAAATGAGAATCCTAGGCTCAAACGGAAGAAAAACGGAGCTAGAATGAAGAAATAATTTCTCACGAATAGCTTACGAAATGTAATGGCATTTTCATAATTTTGAGCAAATTTTGGAATTCACATAAGAGGGCTTTTTAAATGAAATTTTTTAGTTGCCCAGGGTCCTTAAAGACTCTAAAAACCATGAGAAGGCCAGGGACAGCTAAAGCCCTTCCGATGAACGTTTTCCAATATCAGTGCACCTGAATTTTTGATAGATTTATTCAGAAAGGTTTTAGCTCTAATTTGAGTGATTCCAAAGGAATTTTACTAAATTAGGAATCTGAATTTCATAATGGAAAAGATGGTTCTAAAAAAAGAGCTAAAACAAAGGAGAAACGAAAATGCCAAGAACGAAGGGCAAAGTAGGAATTTTTGAAAAGTGTAACTTCCTCCCACCTATATATATGATGCACCCTTATTCTCCCTTCATTATGCATGACCATGTTCTACCCAAAACCAGAGGAAAACCCTAAGGGATGAGGCACACAAAAGGAGGAAGAAAAAGAGGAGAAATTCAAGGTAGAAAGGTATGGATTTTCATGCTCTTTCTCTTCCAAACCTCTTCTCCTTCATTCTCCTTTATTTTCTGTGATTATAATGAAGTATATGGATCTGTTTTAAAGGAGAAATTGAGGCGAAAATTCGGATTTGAAGAGAGGAGCTCAAAGAACACAAGATTCAAGTGAAAAAAGCCATGAAAATAAGGTATTTTCTTCTTCCATGGTTGCTACCCTTTGCTTCCCTTCTCCACCATTTCGCCCCACTTGAGAAGACTTAAAAGGAGTTAAGTTTTAGGTAGAACCAAGGGTGATGCTAAGGAAAAAGGGTATGGAGATTAAGAATATGCAAAGAGAATTAACAAATAGCCATGGAAATTTAAGATGCAAAGTCTAAGGTTTCATATGTTCTTTATAAAATCTAATTTGATACTTTGATTCCTATGTCTACATGAGAGTTTAAATGAGCTCCTAAGATCCCTAGAAGTCTCCCCATGTGCTTCTTCCATCTTGAAAACAAACCAAAGTCCATGGAAGCTCATTACCCTCCATTGTCTCGGCCTAAGGGAAATAGGATAACTAGGGAGAGTTTTAAATTTTTCTAAGCTCATTCTTGAGTCATATATGATGAATGAAAATGAGGGAGGCCTTGGAAAAATTTAGAACCCATAGAAAGTGAGTTGGTACTTTAGGTTCTATATTATGACCTAAAAAGCAACATGTAGTTAGGCTCTTTATTTTAATTGTGTGATGACTCCAAGAGACTTAAAAGGAGTCAAGAATCATATTTGAAAGGAAAGAATGGAGCCTAGAAATTAATTAAGGGGTGTTGCTTTATTAGGTGCATTTATGTACCATAATGGGGTTTATAGAATAACTTAGTGTCTAAGCAAGTTGTGTGGCCTTAGAATTTATTTCATGAACCTAATTGGCTTCCATAAATTGTGTCTAGGCCAAGAGAAAGCATCTCCACACGTTTGTGTGTGTGTGTGTGGCCAAAAAGAGAAACTTGAATCCAAAGGGAAAAGTGTGTGATTGTGTGCAAGGTAGCTCTCTCCACCTTCTCTCATGCATGGATGTGTGCTTAGCTTGTCTTGAATGTATGTATGTCTATTTTTAAGCCATGAAAAGTGTTCTAGCATGACTTTAATTCTATGGTGCCATGATATTACAATATGCTCTTATATGATGTTTTTTATGTGTGCCTAGGTCTACTTGAGTGTTGGTGAGGTCAAGAACCCTTAGCCATGGTGAGGATGAGCCAAGAACCCTGATATTGGTTGAGATAAAGTAAAGAGTCTTCCGAAAGGAAGATGGACTCCTAAGAGCATGGTTGAGTCCAAGAATCTCTTAAAGAATGGGTGAGGCAAGTCCAATATCCACAAGAAATTGGGTGAGGCCAATCCACTTGCTTGGCAAGCCTTTACATGCTATGTATGACATTCTCAAATGATGAAAATGCTTCTTGAATGCTTGCACATGTCAACATGACCATACATGTAATTATGAGACTTGTTTGCATCCATTGTGTATGATTGAATGGGAGATGAGCTATTGGGATTTTTTGAATCTCATTCCCTCCTTTCCAATGATCTAACATGCTAGGTGGACCAAGTGGACAAGGTAATGGAAGCCAACCACCTTGAGGATGAGAGGATGACAACATAATGCAAAGTTTTGGTTCTTTAAAGCCATACTCATGTTCAATTATGTAACCTATGCTTGTATATGGTCTAGGACCTCTTGAATATGTGTAATTATAATATTATGCCATGTATGAATGAGAGAATATGTTATGTAGCCACTAGAATGTGAATTGAGTATATGATGACAAATTAGCTTCATGAATGGAATGATGGAATTATGCATATGTGTGGATGAAATGGCCAAAATGAGATGCATGAGATTTGGAACCATTTGGGCAGCTCATACAAGTCCTAATTATGCTTTTAGACTTGCCCAAAAGGTGCGAAAACTAAAGGGAAATCATTTGGACATTTTGGTACCCTATATGAAGCTAAAATTGACCATAATAGAACCTCATATCACTTTTTAGCCAAATCAGCTCTTCTTGATCTAAGATTTAGGATGAAATTAGAACTTGTTGAGAGATTTTTGAGAAGCTAAAGAACATAATTTTTGGAGGACTACATAATATTTGATGAATTTCCAAAGTTGAAATTTTTTTGATTTTGGTCTGATGCACTATTCATCTTGTCCAAAAATGAAATCTGTCACTCAGGGCTCAAATAATGTCCAATTGTCATGAAATATTACACAAAGAAACTAGAAATTCACAGTGACTTGTGACAACTAGAAGCACCTCATTTGGAGGTCTTGAGAGGGAGATATGAATTTTTAAGGATTCTGTCCAGTATTAGGAGCTTTACCCGACCTCAGTTATTGTTCTATTAAATTTTGAGGTATAGGCGTGCTTGAGCTAGTCTAAAGTTATTTTTCTCCTCTTGATAACACCCACATATTTTCATATTGGTATCATTTGTACAGATTGGATTTTTTTAGAATTAATTGGACATTTTCAAAATTTGCTGCAGAAATTTATGACAGCACTAGTGAATAGTTTGACCTCTGGACCATTTCAGATGTCAAACGTCCTTTGTGATGGATGTTATAGTCTTGACATATTTTTAGTATGAAGTAGACATCAGTAGCTTTCTAGAATGGCCAAGAATACATGATTTCAATTTTTCAAGAATTAGTTATGAATTTTCAAAATTTAGTCAGAAAAGAGCCAAATTCTGGCCGAAAATATGCATGAATATTTTGAGCTTTCCTTTGAGTTCCATGAGTTGTAGGCCACATTTTATGGTGCAAATGAGTTGTATTCATGCAATTAATATGGTAATGTGATATATGAGCTCACATGGCCTGCGTGATACCGAATAAAATTTTTATACACGACACAACATAAGAAAATATATTATTTTTATGGATTTTTTTTCTTTCATGTAATTGATGATGTAAAGCATGGGAATGTGTTAGAAATAAGCTAAAAATATAAGGTATTACATTTTTTATTTCATTTTCCCCATTGTCATCTACAAGAATGTCCATCTTGCCCTCAAGTGCAAAGCAAATTATGTTTCAAATTAGCCATCAAATGATCAATAGCACCTTTAACATATTTCTTACAAAACAAAAAACATGGATACAATTTTCTGAAGCTATTTATAAAGGAAAATAACAATAAAGTCACTGAAAAGAATTATGAAGCAAACTCAGTAAAAATACTTGTGGTTCTAAGCAACGAATTAATAACACATACATAATCCCATTCATATATTGACACGAAATTCCATCGTCAATATGATGCAAAGAACTAAAAGGGAACTGTACATGAAACTGCATACCTTTCAAGAAGAGAATTCAAATCAGATTTTTGTTGTTAACATTGAAAAAAAATTCCACCTAAATTCTATATGGTAAACAAACTAACTAGCCTTGCATGAATGCTAAGTAAGATAAATAAAGCATTGAATTTGATAGCTAGGTCGTGAATCATATCTATTATCTCCATGGGGAAAAATTAAAGCAGCACCACAGACAACTTACAAACAACATACATGGTGGAAAAAATATAAAATCTAACAACATTTTTCATACAACTTAAATGGAATACCAGAAGGACAAGAAAGTTTAGAGCATCAGAGTACCCTAATGCATGTAATTTTAGCCTAGATTGCTTTGAATATCAATGTATAATGTAACACTATAATTTTCTAGCTTACTTCCTATCATTTCCAAGTCTCACATCATGAATTGCATAAAGGGAGTAGGAAAATGACATTAAAATAATGCATTATTTGG
Organism: Erythrophleum ivorense; assembly: GCA_026724425.1. NCBI lineage: Eukaryota > Viridiplantae > Streptophyta > Magnoliopsida > Fabales > Fabaceae > Erythrophleum > Erythrophleum ivorense. Next base: position 44,301,513 of record JAIUCV010000002.1, on the reverse strand, counting down.
CGTTGCGTCACGTATAAAAATTCCATTTAATGCCATGTGGATCATATGAGTTTATGTATCATATTCTCATATTTAATTCCATGGATAAAACTCATTTTTTATCACCAAAAGTGGTCTACAACTCATGGAAACCAAAGAGAAGCATAAAACTCATTTGTATTTTTGGCTAGAATTTTGCTATTTCTGTCACATATTTTGGAAAATCATAACTAATTCTAGAAAAATTGAAATCATGCATTCTTGGTCATTCTGGAAAGCTACACATGTCTAATTTATGCTAAAAATATGTCTTGGCCATGAAACACCATATAGAGGATGTTTACATTTGAAAAGATCCAGAGGTCTAGTTGTCCACTGGTACTGTCACAAGTTTCTGCAACAAACTTCAAAAACATCCAATTAATTTCAAAAAACTCCAATCCATGCAAATGATACCAATATGGAAAGCTACTAATGTTAGCTAGAGGGATAAAATAACTCCAAACCAGTGTAGGTACGTCCAGACCACAAAAATATATCAAATAATACCTGAGGTCAGTCTAAATGTGTGGTACTAGATAGGAATTTTGAAAATTCATATCTCCCTCTCTAGATATCCAAATGAGGTGCTTCCAGTTGGCACAAGTCACTATGAGTGTATAGTTACTCTTTGTAAAATTTCATGATAATTGGACATCATTTGCCCTATGAGTGATAGAATTCAATTTTGGACCAGTGCTACAACACCAATGACCAAAACTAGAAAAATTACCAACTTCAACAATTTGCTAAATATTCCACAGACCTCCAAAAATTACCTACTTTACCTTTCCAAAAATATCTTAATAAGCTCTAGATTCATACCAAATTTTAGACCAAGTAGAGCTTATAAGGACAAAAAGTGACATAGCGTCATGAAATGATCATTTTATTTCCCTATCAAGAGGCACTCTGGTCCAAATGCCCTCCTCTTAAGTTTGGCACCTTTTGGGCAAGTTTAAAAGCATAATTATGACTTATAATAACTGCCCAAGTGGTTCCAAATACCATGCATCTTAATTTGGCCACTCCACATCCAATAATACATGTGTAACCATAACCACACACAAGAGGCAATTTTCATGATTTGCATTGATTTAATGTCACACATGGGCTACATAATATTTATACATCATATTACCATTACTCAAGGTCATACATCACCAAAATAATATATACAAGACTACTTTGATATTTAAATACAAAGAAAACTACAACATCTCCCAAATGTAGCTAGTTAGAGTTCTTGGCTTGCCTTCCTTGTATCTTGAGAGCCACCTTGACATTTCAAGATAAAAGAAGGAAAGGGGAGTGAGATTCCAAGAATCCCAATAGTTCACACACCCATTTACATACATTCAAGGCATACATACATTAATGACACAATTATGAAACATAAGGTGTGCAAGGCTACCATTTCATGCCACATCTACACATCAAGATCATTCTTATACTCTAGGGACTTTTGGTTTTGCCTCGCTCCATTTCTAGGACTTTTGGAGTTGTCTCAATCTTTAGGGACTTTTGACTTAATCTCACTCATCCAAGGGATTTTTGGTCTAGTCTCACTTATGCCTTGAGACTTTTGGCATATCCTCACCCACTTTAAGGGACTTTTAGCATCATCTCACCCTTATGAGCCAATTTCACATTCAAAGGCATTCAAGAGCACACATTGGTACCAATGTAATTCCATGAGATCATGTGGCATATTACCAAATCGTAAGAACACATACAAGCACACAATGACATACATATGCACACAAGAAAGTATGAAGAATAAGGTGGAAAGCTGCCTTTTAATTTATGCAAGCTTATTTTGCTAATTCCTTCCCCTCCTTGATTTCACAAGAGCACTTAGGTGGTTGATTATTCTCTTGGCTTAGACATCACAAGGAACACAAAATCACATAATTGAAGCAAGCCAAGACATTAAACTAAAGCTTAAACACACACTTGGTTTCATACTTTGTATTATGGTTCCATAATTAGTCTAATGAAGCAACTCTTAGAATTTAATTTTTAGGTTCCATTCTCTTGTTATTTCTAGACTTCTTGGACTCATTTAAAGTCCTTGGAGCCATCACACATTCATTTGCACATTTGCAATCCAAGTTGCTTCATAAAGCACCATTATGGATACTATTGCTCCATCTCTCATTCCATGGCTCTTAAATTTTTTTCAATGGTTTCTCCCATCTTCTTACATTATATAAAGTCCTAAACCAAGGATAGAATGAATTAAAACATCCTCCAACCTCATGCTCTTGCCTTGGCTGAGATTAGTGAGCATAATAGGGTTCAAGAGCTTCTTGATTTTCCTCGATAGAAGAGCCATTTGGGGAGGTTTCTAAGGGTCTTAGGAGCTCAAGGAAATATTTACACAAAATTAGATTTTACAAAACCCTAGAAAACTCCACACTTTTTTATCTTGTTTTCTATTAGTTTTCCTTAGAATTTCTTGCCATATTCCATCTCCCCATAGCCTAAAACCCTTATTTCTCTCTTTCTTTTGGACAGAAATTCCTTCCCCCATATGGTTCTGGTTTAGGCCAAAAATCCACCAAGAAAGAAGCAACAAGGAGAAGCAACAACAACAAGTAATTACCTTAGTTTTAAGCTTTCTTTCAATGCTCTTTTTCCTTGGTTTACTTCCTCTTATAAAATTCAAATTTCCCCCTTATGTTCTGTCCCAAAAATAGAACCAATTATCTTAGGAAAACAATAGAAAGAAAGCCAAGAAGGAGAGGAAGAGAATTGGAAGAAAGAAGAGTATGAAATTCTACAAATTTCCTTACCTTTTTCTTAATTTTTCTCCTCCTTTTCTTCCCCTTCTTGTGTGCCTAAGAAAGCTTATCATATTCTATATTTTAGGCAAAAAATTTCTTGCTTAAGAAGGTGGGAGAAGAAAGGAGAAGTGTGTGGGAGCTTCTAGAAGCATACTTTTCCAAAAATTTCAATTTCGTCATTTCATAATGGCAATTTTTTTTTGGCTTTGTTTTAGCTCCTTTTCGAGAACCTTCTTTTCCATTATAAATTTTAAGTTTCCAATTTAATAAAATGACTTTGGAATCACTCAAATTATAGCTAAAACCTTACCAAACAACTAGTCAAGGTTTAGGTTTACCGACATTAAAAAATGTATACCAGAAGAGCTTTATCAGTCCCGGGGCTTTCCATGGTTTTGGGGCCTCTGAAAACCCTAGTGAACTTAAAACTTTCATTTTAAGAACCCTCATATATGTTTTCCCAAAAGTTGCACTTATTTACGAAATTGCTATTACGTTTCATCGATTTTTGTCACAAATTATTTCTTCGTCGTAGCACTATTTTTCTTTCCATTTGAACCTAAAATTATCATTTTTAGGAGTCTAGAATTCTACCTAATTTTTTTGGGACATTATATAGGTCATTTCAAAGGGTTTGCTTTTATACAGCTTATTTCGTTGTTTTACAAAAATTGCGTTCGTTACATTTTCCACCCCCTTAAAATAAATTTCATCCTCTAAATTTAAATACGTACCTTAGGGAAATAGTTATGGATATTTATGCCTCATCTCATCTTCCAACTCCTAGGTTGCCTCCTCAGATGTCAGACCCTTCCAGACCTCTTTCACTAAAGGGATGCTCTTATTTCTCAACTATTTCACCTTGGTATCCACAATCCTCTATGGTTTCACTACATAGGAAAGATTTTTTTGCAACTAAACATGCTCATATTTTATGACATGTTAGGGGTTTGGTAAGTACTTTTTCAACTGGGAGACATGAAAAACATTATAGATTTGGGCTAGGTTAGGAGGTAGGGTATTCGGTAGGCCACGGGTCTAATTTTCTTAAGGATTTCAAACAGACTGATATACCTAGGACTGAGCTTCTTTACCCTTATAGACTGACCTACCCCGGTCATTAGAGACACTCAAATGAATACGTGGTCTTTAATCTCAAACTCTAATAGCCTTCTTCTCCTATCGGCATAACTCTTCTATCTACTCTAGGCAATAAGGAGTTTCTTTCTAATAATATCTATTTGCTAGGTGGTCTTGATCAACTATTTTAGGCCCTAATAAGCTCCTCTCACCTAGCTCAACCCAACATAATAGAGATTTATACTTTTTCCCATATAAAGCTTCATAAGGGGCCATCTAGATACTAGAATGGTAGCTGTTATTATAAGTGAACTTTGTTAGTGGTAGATACGCATCCCAATTACCCCTTGTCTCTAACACACACGCCCTCAACATATCCTCTAGGGTCAGGATGGTCTTCTCAGTTTTGACCATTTATTTGGGGGTGGTAAGCAGTGCTAAGCCATAACCTAGTCCCTAAGTCATGCTATAATGACCTCCAAAAGTTTGATTTGAACTTGGGGTCTCTATGGATACTATGCTACTAGGTACTTCATGAAGTCGCACTATCTCACGTATATACAATTGGGCTAATCTATCTAATGAATAAGTAGCCCTGATCGCTAAAAAGTGTGCAGACTTCGTCAATCTATCTATAACTACCTAGATAGCATTGTGTCCAGAGGATGTCTTAGGTAACCTCATAATGAAATCCATAGCTATACTATCTCATTTTCACTTAGGGATATCTAGGGGTTGCAATAACCTAGTAGGTCTATGATGATTTATCTTAACCCTCTGGCACACTAAACACATTGCCACATAATCTATGATGTCATTCTTCATTCTTGGCCACCAGAAAATTCTTTTCAGGTCTTGATACATCTTGGTGGCCCCTGGGTGGATAGTATATTTACTTTTATGTGCCTCCTCTAAATTCTTTCTCTCAAATCATTATTACTAGGCACACAGATCCTATCTCGATATATTATCATGCCATCCCCAAATATTCTGAAATCTGAGGTCCTACCTTGGGAGATCTCACTTCTAATTTGTCTCAAGAATTCATCCTCTCTCTAGGCATTTAAAGATCTGGACTCTCACCTCATTCTCAATCCAGATCTCACTCAAATATAATCTACCTAGTACTAGCTAGTAGGAGATATTCAAATTTCTAAATTTTTCTAGGAGCTCCTGCTCCCTAATCATCATATGAGCGACGTGGATGGATTTCCTACTTAAGGTATCGACCATCATGTTAGCCTTACCTGGATGATATTTCAACACATAGTCATAATCTTTCAGGAACTCTATCCATCTCCTCTGTCTCATATTGAGTTCCTTCTGATTGACAGGTATTTCAGACTCTTGTGGTCGCTATAGATTTCTATACTCACACCATACAAATAGTTTCTCTAAATTTTAAGAGCAAATACTACTGCGCCTAATTCTAGGTCATGTGTGGGATAATTCTTCTCATGAGGTCTCAACTTTCTAGAGGCATATGCCATTGCCCTACCTTATTGCATCAGCATGCATCCTAACCCTCTTCTCAAAGCATCTCTATATACCATAAAGGGTACACTAGGGTCAAGAATAACTAGCATAAGGGCAGTGGTAAATCGGAGTTTCAACTCCTAGAAACTCCTCTCACATCTATCATCCTACACGAAAGGTGTATCCTTCTAAGTCAACCTCCTAAGTGGCAAGGCCATCTGAGAAAAGTCTTAAACAAATCGTCTGTAGTATCCTGCCAAACCAAGGAAGCTCCTAACCTCGGTGATCATCCTAGGCCTATCCCACTATAACACAGCCTCAACTTTATGGGGATCTACCGCGACCCTATCTCATGAGATTACATGACCTAAGAATTTCACCTCAGTTAACTAAAACTCACATTTACTCAGTTTGGCATATAATTCTTATCTCTCTAAGTCTCTAGGATTAATCTTAGATGCCTCTCATACTCCTTAAAAGATCTGGAGTACACTAAAATATCATCAATAAAGACCACAACAAATTTATCTAGATATAGTTTAAATACCCTATTCATATAATCCATAAACATAGCGGGCATATTCGTCAGCCCGAATGGCATCACAAGGAACTCATAATGCCCATACCTAGTTCTAAAGGCTATCTTTGGGACGTCTTTAGCTCTCACTCTCTGCTGGTGATATCCAGATCTAAGATCTATCTTAAAGAATATAGATGCCCTAGCTAATTGATTTAACAAATCATCTATTCTAGGGAGAAGATACTTATTTTTATGGTAACTTTATTTAATTCTCTATAATCTATACACAATCTCAAGCTACTGTATTTCTTTTTCATAAATAACACTGGAGCTCCTCAGGGTGATACACAAAAGCGAATAAACCCTTTCTCTAACAACTCCTCTATTTGCTTTTTTAGCTCGACACCTGGTCTAGCCCCAGGCACTATATCTATAGGAAACTCTATCTCTTTCTCAGGGGTAGACCACTGAAATCAAAATCTTTAAAGAAAACTTCCGAGAATTCATTAATTATTGGGATATCTTTTATCCCTTCTTCTATCTTGGCCTAAATAGAGAAGAAGATTAGAAACCCTTAATACCCATGCTGTAAGTGTCTCTTAGCTAGGCAGTAGTCATAAAGGATAACTCAGTCCCTATCCTAGGAATTGGTCCTACAAGAAGGAACAGATATGGTGTGATGCTCACAATCAAGAATAGCATTATTAATAGTCATCCATTTCATGCCAACAATCAAATCAATATCATGAAAAGGCATACAAATCAAATCAATGGTAGTGTAGCAATGGTTAAACTGTACAGTGACATTCAAGCAAGCATGGGAAGTAATCACATGGCTTCCATGGGTATGGTGACTAACAAATCAAATGGTAAAGTACTAATGGCCAGACCTAAATGTCTCACACAGTCATAGGATATAAATGAGTGACTAGCACCCGAATCAAATATAGCAATCACAGAAAAATCATTCACTATGAGCGTACCTTGAATAAGACTGGGAGATGCACTAGCCTCCTACTGGGAAAAGGCAAACACCCTGCCATAGGTTTGTGGCCTAGGAGGAGGTGGTCTAAAATGGGGGCACTGAATCTACCTGGGGGCAATTTTTGGCAATGTGCCCCAGCTTTCCACACTTGTAGCATGTCACTGTAGATTGCTGTGTAGATGATTGAGTCCTCTGAGGCTATACCTTCTTTCCCTTCGGTGGCCTCCTACTCCACTGCATCTTGCTCTTTTTTTTTAGTAGTAGGTGTAGAGCTGGCACCCTCCTCTGATCTTGGTCTCTTCAACTCTAGGGTTCCCTTCTGACCAAATGCTTTGATAGTAAGCATAATCTCTCTCAAATTATTCTTGATTACCTTGCTGATCTCCACAATAGCATTAAAGTTCCAGATTTAGTGTGGAGTCAACCCTATCTCTGATTTGGGGCTTTAACTTAAGTTCAAATTGTTCACACCTCTAAGGCTTGTTGTCATATCTCTGAAGGTAAGAAGAATACTAAGACAATTTTATAAATCTAGCCATGTACTGGTCTAGAGTCACATCATCAGTTTGCTTTAACCCTATAAACTGCACCTTTTTTTGTTTTCTTATAGAACCATACTAGAAAGTTCTCCTAAGAAATTTGTAAATTTCTAGTCTCCATTAGGGACTTCGTACTACATCACCACTTATCGGCCTCTTTTCGTAGCATAAAGGCAGCCAATTGAGCTTTCTGCTCTGAGGTGCAATCCATTACTGTAAAAATTTTCTCTATCTCCACCACCCAGGCCTTTGCTTTGTCTGCATCTAATTCCTCGTCAAACACTAGTAGGCTTGTTCTTCCTAAATTGATTTAATTGTTTTTAAATCAAAGGTGGAGTCTGGACTAGCTCTTAGGGACGTGGGGGTGGAGCACCTAAGGTGGAAGGCTATAGGGTGCCAGAAGTGGAGGGCTAAGGCTGAGGTTGAGGGACCTCTCTCCTGGCTTCCTCTTGTCAAGCTAGGGACTCCTACACGCACGATCACCTCATGCTGCTGCTGTATAATGTATTGTTGCTGGGCCATCACATTCTCAAATCTATCAATCCGATCCATGACAACCCACAAGGGGTCCGCAGACTCAACTTTTAGTTCTTTAGGTGGTTTGCCCCTGCCTCTGCCTCTTCTTGTCTCAACCATTTTCACTGAAAAATATAGCCACAGCCTTTAATCCATATTACACTTTAAACACATATACATAGACATTTCACCTAAAAACAAGGCAATTTTACCACTCAAGAGCCAAATACAAAGAAAAAGTGCCTGAACCTTTGCTTTGATACCAATAAATGTAACACCATAATTTCTAGCTTGCTTCCTATCATTTCCAAGTCTCACATCATGAATTGCACAAAGGGAGTAGGAAAATGACATTAAAATACTGCATTATTTAGCGTTGTGTCGCGTATGAAAAATTCATTTAGTGCCACGTGGACCATATGAGCTTATGTATCATTTTTTCATATTTAATTACATGGATACAACTCATTTTTATCACCAAAAGTGCCCTACAACTTGTGGAAACCAAAGGGAAAGCATAAAACTCATTTGTATTTTCGGCCAGAATTTTGCCATTTCCATCACAAACTTTGAAAAATCATAACTAATTCTAGAAAAATCAAAATCATGCATTCTTGGTCATCATGGAAAGCTACACATGTATACTTTATTCTAGAAATATGTCCTAGCCATAAAATATAATATAGAAGACATTTGACATTCAAAAAGGTCCAGAGGTTTGCTTGTTCACTAATACTATCATAGGTTTCCAAATTAAAAAAATGTCTAATTAATTCCATAAAAATACAATCCATGAAAATGATACTAATCTTGAAAGCTACAGATGTTAACTAGAGGAGAAAAATAACTCCATACCAGTTTAGGCACGCCCAGACCACAAAAATCAATGAAATAGTAACTGAGGCCAGTCTGAATGCATGGTACTAGACAGGAACTTTAAAAATTCATATACTCCCTCTCTAGACATCCAAAAGAGGTTCTTCTAGTTGGCACAAGTCACTAGGAGTGATAGAATTCAATTTCGGACCAGTGCTACAATACCAATGACCAAAACCAAAAAAATTCCTAACTTTAACAATTCGCTAAATATTCCATAGACCTCCAAAAATTACCTACTTTAGCTTTCCAAAAATCTCTCAATAAGCTCTAGATTCATACCAAATTTCAAACCAAGTAGAGCTCATAGGGACTAAAAGTGACATAGCCTCATGAAATGGTCATTTTTATTCCCTATTAAGAGTCACTTTAGTCTAAATGGCCTCCTCTTGAGTTTGGCACCTTTTGGGCAAGTTTAAAAGCATAATTATGACTTGTAGGAACTGCCCAACTAGACATAAACCCCATACATCTTAATTTGGCCACTCCACATCCAATAATACATGTGTAGCCATAACCACACAAGAGGCAATTTTCATGATTTGCATTGACTTAATGTCACACATGGGCTACATAATATTCATACATCATATTACCATTACTCAAGGTCATATATCACTAAAATAATATATACAAGACCACTTTGATATTTAAATACAAAGAAAACTGCAACATCTCCCAAGTGTAGCTAGTTAGAGTTCTTGGCTTGCCTTCCTTGTAACTTAAGAGCCAACTTGACATTTCAAGAATCCCAATAGCTCACACACACCCATTCACATACATTCAAGGCATACATACATCAATGACACAATTATGAAACATAAGGTGTGCAAGGCTACCATTTCATGCCACATCTACACATCAAGATCATTCTCATGCTCTAGGGACTTTTGGTTTTGTCTCACCTAATTTTTAAGACTTTTAGAATTGTCTCACTCTTGGTTTAGGGACTTTTAACTTAGCGTCACCCATCCAAGGGACTTTTGGTCTAATCTCACCCATGCCTTGAGACTTTTGGCATATCCTCACCCACTTTAAGGGACTTTTGGCATCACCTTACCCTTATAAGCCAATCTCACATTCAAAGGCATTCAAGAGCACACATTGGTACCAATGTAATTCCATGAGATCATGTGGCATGTTACCAAATCATAAGAACACATACAAGCACACAATGACATACATATGCATATAAGAAAGTATGAAGAATAAGGTGGAAAGTTGCCTTTTAATTTTTACAAGCTTACTTTGCTAATTCCTTCCCCTCCTTGATTTCATAAGAGTTCTTAGGTGGTTGATTATTCTCTTGGCCTAGACATCACAAGAAACACACAATCACATAATTGAAGCAAGCCAAGACATTAAACTAAAGCTTAAACACACACTTGGTTTCATACTTTGCATTATGGTTCCATAATAAGTCTAATGAAGCAACTCTTGGAATTTAATTTCTAGGTTCCATTCTCTTGTTATTTCTAGACTTCTTGGACTCATTTAAAGTCCTTGGAGCCATCACACATTCATTTGCACAATTGGAATCCAAGTTGCTTCATAAAGCACCATTATGGACACCATTGCTCCATCTCTCATTCCATGGCTCTTAAATTTTTTTCAATGGTTTCTCCCATCTTCTTACATTATATAAAGTCCCAAACCAAGGCTAGAATAAATTAAAACATCCTCCAACCTCATGCTCTTGCCTTGGCTGAGATTAGTTAGCATAATAGGGTTCAAGAGCTTCTTGATTTTTCCTTGATATAAGAGCTATTTAGGAGGTTTCTAAGGGTCTTAGGAGCTCAAGGAAACATTCAAATAACCAAGGAAATATTTACATAAAATTAGATTTTACAAAATCCTAGAAAACTCCACACTTTTCTATCTTGTTTTCTATTGGTTTTCCTTAGAATTTCTTGCTATATTCCATCTCCCCATGGTCTAAAACCCTTGTTTCTCTCTTGCGTTTGGATAGAAATTCCTTCCCCCATATGGTTCTGGTTTAGGCTAAAAATCCACCAAGAAAGAAGCAACAAGGTGAAGCAACAATAACAAGTAATTACCTTGGTTTTAAGCTTCCTTTCAATGCTCTTTTTCCTTGGTTTGCTTTCTCTTATGAAATTTGAATTTCCCCCTTGTGTTCTATCCCAAAAACAAAACCAATCATCTTAGGAAAACCATAGAAAGAAAGCTAAGAAGGAGAGGAAGAGAATTGGAATGAGGAAGAGTATGAAATTCTACAAATTTCATTACCTTTTTTCTTGATTTTTCTCCTCCTTTTCTTCCCCTTCTTGTATGCCTAAGAGAGCAGATCATATTCTATATTTTGAGCAGAAAATTTCGTGCTGAAGAATGTGAGAGAAGAAAGGAGAAGTGTGTGGGAGCTTCTAGAAGCATACTTTTCCAAAAATTCTTATTTCGTCCTTCCGTAATGGTAATTTTTTCAGCTTCATTTTAGCTCCTTTTTTAGAATTGTCTTTTCCATTATAAAATTTAGATTTCCAATTTAATAAAATGCCTTTGGAATCACTCAAATTGGACCTAAAACCTTACCGAACGAACTAGTTAAAGTTCAAGTCAACCGACATTAAAAAACGTACACCAAAAGGGTTTTACCAGTCCCAGGACTTCCCATAGTTTTCGGGGCCTCGGAGAACTCTGAGAAACTCAAAAATTTCCTTTTAAAAAGTCCTCCTATATATTTTTCAAAAAGTTATACTTATTTATGAAAATGCCATTACGTTTCGTCGATTTCCATCATAAATTATTTCTCAATTCTAACTTCATTTTCCTTTCCGTTTGAGCCTAAAATTATCATTTTTAGGAGCCTAGGATTCTATCTAAATTTTTTGGGACATTATCTAGGTCATTTCAAAGGACTTACTTTTATACAGCTCATTTCGCCATTTTACAAAAATTGCGTTCGTTACATATAAAATCAGGAGATCTAAAAACTTATAATAGGATTATAATATTCTTAACCTTCATCGACTCAAGTAATAATAATGCTACTGCAACATTTACTATATGAAGGAAAACTACACAAGTAATTAATACCCCATCGTCTAACGTTCTCCTCTGAATAAAGTTATTTAAATTTGACTCAAGCAATTTAAAATAAATTAAATTATAATAAGATATGTTTAAATTTTAATATTAAGTAAATTTTCAAAAATTTTGAAGGATATGAATTTTTGAAATATGACACAATTTTATTTAAATTAGGAATTTATTAGAAAATTTAAGGAATTATTTAAAAATAATTCTAAATTATCTAATAATAAATACTTATAAAAATAATATCTTAAAATTCCTTAGGCTATTAAACTCTAAAATTATAAGAAAAATAATTAGAAAATAAAAATATTTAGCAAACATTTTGGGGTTAAAATGTAATTTTTAAAAATTTTAAGGATCAAAATATTGTTTTAACTAGGGGTCAAAATACAATTTTCTCCAAATAAAATTTAACAAACTTTAAACAATTGGATTAGTCCAAAATGATTGTTGCAATCATATAGTCAACTTCCATAGGTGGGTCATTTTGAACCATAGGGATCCAAATTTAATTCTTTCCTTTCCTTAATTCATTTTTATTATAAACAAGTTTGTTCATACTTAAATTATGGTGCACAGCTTGTAGAACCCTTTAATTCCCCATAGAACCCGAAATGACAACAAGGTGCCAAAATCTGCACCAACTTTGAAAATTCATAACTTGGGCTATACAACTCCAAATTGTGCAAATTAGGTGTCTTTGGAAAGCTTAAGATGTGAACTATATGCTATAAAGCTTTTAGGTAAAATTGAATTCGTTTTCCTATTCAGATGCAATGGAACAATAACATATGTCAAAAATGGAGGCAAGTAGCAAACCTGAACTTTGAAATTGCATATCTTGAGCTACATAACTCTAAATTAGATTATTTTAGTGGCACAGAAAGCTTGAGATGAGACCTAAGTTTTGTAAAAATTTTAAGAGAATCTATGCCCATTTGGCCTATGAAAGATATTACATATCAGTGACTACTATAGTACTCAGGCATGATCAGACTCTTAACTTCAAAAATTTATAACTTCATCTACACAGTCCTTTTCATGCAAACTCAGTGGCCTTAGAAATATTATAATGTCAGATATATGCTTGTAAACATTCATGAGTATTGGACTTCATTTGGCCCCTGAAAAACCCGAAACATCAAACCTATTCTGTGTGAATAGTACCAAGACCAGAATGTAATTTCTATCTAATTTCAAAAATTTGTAAAGTATTTTGTACAACTCCAAAAATTATGTTTCTTTTCTTGAGAAAAAGCTCTAGGAGGGGTCTAAATGCATGCCAAAATTTGGCTTCAAACTAGGTCATCTAGGCCACTTTTGACATGGGAGTTGTTTATGGCAAATTTGAAATAATTTTAGGTACCAATTTGGACCATTTGGTGTCCAATTTGGTTTGTTCCACTTTGAGCACATTTCTTTCATCCTAAATGGCTTTTCTAACCATTCCATATCATTCCAAAATAGGTGAATCAAAATTTAACCTTTAGACATGCAATTATACATACATCCCTATTGGCTTCTACATAGTCATTTATCATCATAAGGCTCATACATTGTTATAACTTGTTCTACATCTATATTCTCATACTTTCATACATAATTTCATCATAAAAATATAAAGTGCTATCATCATTTACATCTTAAGTCCATCAAGGTGCATATGAAGTGTCATATACATACATATACAACAATGTGATACAAAATAGGATTCTAATACATCATTTTCTAGTATCTAGGGCTTTTCATGATCTTGACCTTGGCTTGGAGAACCTGAAATGGTTAGTGGGAACATGGAAAGTGAGATTTGAGAGAATCTTAATAGCTAATCTCAAACAACTTAATACATACAAGAATGTCATCAATGTATGCCATGCATGTGGTGTAAGAATGCAATGCTCATGCCTCATATGAATCAGTGCATCATCAAATATGAAAATTCATTCCTTTCTTAGCCATGGCTTCATTATAAACTTATTAGGCTCAACTTTTCTCAACCCAGGGTCAAAGGAAGATCTGTTGTGCTCAATTCCATACTTTAGGGGAGTTAAGAGCAAAAACATATATCATTCTCATTCATATAGCTTAAGATGGAAACCATGCTAAAACATACATTATGAATGCATCAAGCAACAACACATACAAGTATTACAACTCATTCAAATATTTAATTGTATGCAAGAAAGGGAGATAAAGCTACCTTGTGACTCTAACAACTTGGAGATACCACAATCCCACTTATAAGTTTCCTTTTTCCTTACTTTCTTTAGCTTGACACCCACAAATAAGTGAGTTTAGGTTAGTTTGACCTACATGGATCAATCATAAGGCAAGTTAATCCCATAGAACTCATTTTAGGTTTCATAACTCTTAATCTAATTAGGGCTCAAAGTATCAATTATGTCTAATTTAGGTCCATTATAAGGCAACCATTAGTTCTTGCTTTTCTAAACTCAAACTCTTGCTTTCTATAAGTCTTATAACTTATAAGAGACTCATTTGAATCATCATATACTTGGTTTAGAAAGCTTTAGAACCATCTTACTTCATTAACCTCATTTAGACCCTTAAAATTTTAACTTTCATTCTAAGGCTTCTAAATTCAATCAAATGCTTCCATAATTCTTTATTCATCATGTATAAGTCTCTAAATTTATTAGAATTCAAAGAAACACTCCCTAAGTGTAAAGTCCCACATCAGGTAGGAGACCCTGAGGCTAAGACCTTATAAGTAGAAGCAAAGCTCTCCCCACCAGCAACGTATTTTTCAGGGGAAATGAGAGTACCCGGGAGGAATAAAACCCTACCAAGCCAGTGTGTCAGGTGCCGTAATAGAGACAATATCACAAGAGGCTCTGTAGGGAATTGATATCAGAGCCAACCTAGTCGTATGTACAACTCGAGGATGGGTTGGCCTAAAAAGGGGTGGAATGTAAAGTCCTACATCTAGTAGGAGACCCTGGGGATAAGGCCTTATAAGTGGGAGTGAAGCTTTCCCCACTAACGACGTATTTTCCAAGGAAAATGAGAATACTTTGGAGGAACAAAACCCCACCAAGCCAGTGTGTCAGGTGCCATAATAGGGACAAGATTGCTGGAGGCTCTGTAAGGAATTGGTATAAGAGTCAGCCTAACCATATGTGCAACCCAAGGACCGGTTGGCCCCAAAGGAAGTGGAATGTAAACTCCCATATCAGGTAGGAGACCTTGGGGCTAAGGTCTTATAAGTGGGAATGAAGCTCTCCCTACTAGCGATGCATTTTCCAGGGAAATGAGAGTACCCAGGAGGAACAAAACCCTACCAGGCCAGTGTGTCAGGTGTCATAATGAAGATAATATCACTAGAGGCTCTGTGGGAAATTAGTATTAGAGCTGGCCTAACCGTATGTGCAACTCGAGGACGGGTTGGCTCTAAGGAAGTGGAATGTAAAGTCCCACATCGGGTAGGAAACCCTAGGGCTAAGGCCTTCTAAAAGGGAACAAAGCTCTCTCCACCAACGACGCATTTTCTAGGGGAAATGAGAGTACCCAGGAGGAACAAAACCCCACCAGGCCTGTGTGTGTTGTAACGAGGATAATGTCGTTAGAGGCTCTGTGCAGAATTGGTATCAGAGCTGGCCTAACTGTATGTCTAACCCAAGGATGGGCCCCATAGGGGGTGGAATGTAAAGTCTTACATCAACTAGAAGACCCTGGGGATAAGGCTTTATAAGTTAGAGCGAAGCTCTCCCCACTAGCAATGCATTTTTCAAGGGAAATGAGAGTACCCAGGAGGAACAAAACCCCACCAGGCCAATTTGTCGGGTATCGTAATGAGGACAATATCACTGGAGGCTATGTGGGAAATTGAGCTTCGCTCCTACTTAAAAGGCCTTAGCCCTAGGGTCTCCTACCCGATATGGGACTTTATATTCCACCCCATTGGGGCCAACCAGTCCTCGAGTTACACATACGACTAGGCCGGCTCTGATACCAATTCCCCATAGAGCCTTCAGCGATATTGTCCCTATTACAGCACCCGGCACACTGGCCTAATGTGGTTTTGTTCCTCCCAGGTACTCTCATTTCCCTTGAAAAATGCATCGCTAGTGCGGAAAGCTTCACTCCCACTTATAAGGCCTTAGCCCTAGGGTCTCCTAGCCAATGTGGGACTTTACATTCCACCCTTTTTAGGGCCAACCCATCCTTGGGTTGCACATACGGCTAGGCCTGCTCTGATACCAATTCCCTACAGAGCCTTTAGCGATATTGTCGCCATTACGGCACCCGATACATTGGCTTGGTAGGATTTTGTTCCTCTTGAGTATCTCATTTCCCATGGAAAATGCGTCTCTAGTGAGGAGAGATTCACTCCCACTTATAAGGCCTTAGCCCCAAGGTCTCCTACTTGATGTGGGACTTAACATTCCACCCCCCTTGGGGCCAACCTATCCTTAGGTTACATATATGGCTAGGGCGACTCTGATACTAATTC
This sequence comes from Erythrophleum ivorense, assembly GCA_026724425.1. Lineage (NCBI taxonomy): Eukaryota > Viridiplantae > Streptophyta > Magnoliopsida > Fabales > Fabaceae > Erythrophleum > Erythrophleum ivorense. Next base: position 44,285,189 of record JAIUCV010000002.1, on the reverse strand, counting down.
CCCACAAAGCCTTCAGTGATATTGAGTGGGTCTATCGCGCAACCCTCAAAATAAAACTAGGTTGATAAAATATGCAGCTAGTGGCACAACCTAGATCATCTCCTTTGGAATTGGAGTTCAATACTTAATTGAGTTTTTCAAATGTTAAAAGACTCTAAAAATTTCTAAACTAAGAGGTTTTTGATTGAATTAAACTAACCTAAAACTAAATTGAATCAAAATTCCTAATTGCTACCTAATTATATGAATTATGGGTGAAAGATGGGTTTGTGACTAGCTTTGGAATCATCCCTTAGTGTCCACTATCCTTATCCTAATCCAATTGTGATTAATTCTAGCCTAGGAATCCCTAATTGTATTCACGGCAATTGTATCTTGAGTTAACATGCAAGAATCAAGAGATTAACAATCTAATGTTGAATTAAAAACTCAATCCTGCATTAAATTATTAATTCTTGTGTTTAAGATCAATGAACACCTAATTTGATTGATTAATTGATTAATTAGCCTCTGAATCATCATCCAAAGATGTTTAATTAAACAACTAAACACCAAGGAGTCCTCAAATTAAACAATTAAAGACTCAATCTCTCACATGCATTTCATCAAACACCTTGATTGCATACATGGGTAATTGTAAGAAATTGAAAAATTCAGTATTTAATCCAACCAATTAATCAACAAAAGGCTTCCTAATTAGTGTCTAAACAACCACTAATTACAATTACACAAATTCTCAATCCAATACAACTTAAACAAGTTTGTACAAGAAAAAGAAAAAATGTAGGAAAGTAGAAATTCTTAGCCAAAAATTCTGAGTTCTTCTCCATGGATTCAAGCTTCTCCAAGGTCTTTCTTCTTTGCTAGTCATAGATGGAGGTTTAGAGCTTCATTGGAGAATGGATGGAGGTGAGAATGGAGGATGGAAATGGATGAGATGGTTGCTGGACAAAGGGGTGTGATGGAGTCTGGACGAAGTGATGGAATGAAAGGGATTCTCAATGTATATGGCATGTGTGAGTGAAAGGAGTGTGAATGAATGAATCTACGAAGGATGCTACTACCTCTCATGTAATAATCCACTTACGTGTTTCATTTTATCATTCACGTGCTTTCTTCATTCCTTCTCAAACCAGACCCACACTTTTCCATGTAAGAATCCTTCTATGCTCTTATGGCTCTGCATGTGTATAAGTGTGGGCCCCAACACGTGGAATGATCTCAGCCTTTAGCCTTATAATCACGTTTTTTTCACATGCTCAGCTCTCTATTTCTACTACTAAACTGTGGCTCTTCATTTCTCAGCTCGTGCAATAGCTTCTTCACCACGTAGCTTCTTCTTTTTTGTCCAAGCTTCCCATGCGATTTAGCTCTGTGTTTCTGCTGTTAACCCACGTAATTCCTCACGTAAACTTCAACATGGTTTCCACGTGATTCCTCCTTCTTCGCGTTCTGCTTCCAGTTCATGCCTCCTTCACTCCTGGTCTCGCGTTGTTCCCCAAGCTCCTTCAGCTCTAGTGTCTTTTAAACAGCAGTTCGAGCTTGCTTGCTTCTTCTCTTCATGCATGTTTCTGTCAGACGTTGCTACATTTTATTCATGCTCTGTGTAGCTTCTCTTTCTTCTCTGCTTTGCCTTCTTTGTTTACTCTTTGCTTATGTGGAATGAGTTGCTACTGTGCACATATGTTACATGGAATATGAGAAGTGGAAGTGTGCTTGTAAAGCTACTTTACTGTTTTACATGTAGGTGAGCTAGATGTGTGGTTCATGTGTGTGTCAATATGCAAATGCAAGGAACTCATGGCTTCTCTTCATGCTCAAAAATCATGATGTTTCTCTTAAAATATGCACATGCTTCTTCATTCCCACATTATCTTCACTCTTCCCATAGATTTTCTTGTTTCAGCTGCTGCATTCTCTAACTCATTCCACGTGCAACTTGTAGCTTCCTTCCTACAGCTTGTGGCTTCCTCATTTGCTCTGCTCTACACTTCTTTTGCCCAGCCTGTTGCTTCCTCTCTAAGACGTCAAGAGCATTAAATGGAACCTAGGTGAGCAGAAAAACCAATAGCTCCTTGCTCTCCACGTGCAGTTCTGCATAAGACAACCTATAGCTCTTGCTTGTAAATTTTTCTCATTAAATTGTACACATAAAGCCTTCATTTCTCCTTCAATTCAATTTCCATTCAAGCTCAAATTTGCATTGAAAATCTGCACAAAAAGAATGGAAAGGATGAAATAGAAATATTCATAAAATTCATTTAAAAAGATTTATGCATTAAAATTCCACAATTTTGCAAATTAATTCCTAAAATATAGAAATGGCTTCTAAAACACAATTTTTTCTAATTAAATCCATTAAGCCTTATTTTTAACATTTAAAATGCTTAAGTTAAGGGAAATAAAATACATAAAAATCATGCTTATCAAATATTGTCCCCGTTATGGCACCCGATACACTGGCCTGGTAGGGTTTTGTTCCTCTCGAGTACTCTCATTTCCCCTGGAAAATGAGTGGCTGGTGGGGAGAGCTTTACTCCCACTTATAAGGGTTTAGCCCTAGGGTCTCCTACCTGATGTAGGACATTTACATTATTCCTTACAGAGCCTCTAGCAATATTATCCTCATTATAGCACTCGTCACACTGGTTTGGTGGGGTTTTGTTCCTTCCAATTACTCTTATTTCCTCTGAAAAACACGTCGCTGGTGGGGAGGGCTTCACTCCCACCTATAAGGCCTTAGCCCTAGCGTCTCCTACCCATGTGAGACTTTTTATTCCACCCTCTTGGGGCTAACCCATTCTTGGGTAACATATACGGCTAGGCCGGCTTTGATACCAATTCTCCACGAAGCCTCTAGCAATATTGTCCTCGTTACGGCACCTGACACACTAGTCTGGTGAGGTTTTGTTCCTATTGGGTACTCTCATTTCCCCTAAAAAGTGCATCACTGATAGGGAGAGCTTCACTCCACTTATAAGGCCTTAACCCTAAGGTCTCTTACCTGATGTAGGATTTTACATTCCATCTCCCTTAGGGCCAACCCATCCTTGGGTTACACATATGGCTAGGTCGACTCTGATATCAATTCCCCACAGAGCCTCCAGTGATATTATCCCTATTACGGTACTGGACACACTAGCCTAGTGGGTTTTGTTCCTCTCTGGTAATTTCATTTCCCCTAAAAAATGCGTCATTGGTAGGAAGAGCTTTGCTCCCACTTATAAAGCCTTAGCCCCAAGGTCTCCTACCTGATGTGGAATTTTACATTCTACCCCCTTGGGCCCAACCTATCTTCGGGTTGCACATACGACTACGCTGACTCTTGTAACACCATACTTTTAGGACTCAATTCATACAATTCTCATGCCTCATCTTATGTTTATTCTATGGAAACAATATAGTGGCATAAGAAGTTATGAATAAAAGTACATTTCTCTACTGGTAAAATTTTCCTTTCGGAGTCCCGTAGGCCATATGAAAGCATCTATCACTTTACCATACTTAAACACATGAATATAACTCATTTCCATCATCAAATTTGGCCTACAACTCGTAGAAAGCAAAGGAGCATATGAAATCCATGTTTGTATTTTCGGCCAGAATTTTCTCTTTTCTGTCACAAACTTTGGAAATTCATAACTAAATCTATAAAAATCGAAAACATGTAATCTCAGTCATTCTGAAAATATTAAGACGTATAATTTATGCTAAAAATATGTAGAAGTCTTAAAATCTCATATATAATGCGTTTGAAACGCAAAATCATCTACTGGTCGGAGGGTTCCTGATACTGTCATAGTTTACTGATATGGACTTCAAAAATGTCTAACTAATTCCAAAAAAATCCAATGCTTTCAAATGATATCACTATGGAAATATGTGGATGTTAAATAGAGAGGAAAAATATCTCCAGATCAGTACATCAAGCCAAACGCCCGGAAATCGATGGAACAGTACCTCGGGTCTGGCAAGATGTCTGATACTGGGCAGAACCTTCGAAAATGCATATCTTCATCTCTAGACCTCCAAATGAGGTGATCTCGGTGGCCACAGAAAGCTTATGACCTCTAGTTTATTCATATAAAATTTCATAAGCATTGGATACCATTTGGCCATCGGGTGACATAGAATTCAAAACTGCCAGTATGAACAGTACCCATACCAGAATCTATGAAAAATCCCAACTTTGAAAATTCCTCAAATATTCTCTAGGTCTCCAAAAATTATGATCTTTAGCTTCCCAAAAAGCTCTTAATAAGACCTCATTTCATGCCAAGTTTCAGGGCAAGACTAACTCATTTGGCCAAAAAGTGACGTAAGGTTCTATTATGGTCAAATTTGGCTCCATATGAGGTACCAAATTTACCAAATGGCCTTCCCTTGGTTGTGGCACCTTTTGGGCAGGTCTAAAAGTACATTTGAGACTTGGGTAAGCTGCCCAAATGGTCCCAAACCTCATGCATCTCATTTTGGTCATTCAACTCACACTTATACATACATTCATCAAAATGTCATATTGCACACTTTGGCCATACATACTCAAAATATGTGCTATAGGGCATATATCATTTTCATACATCTAACCAACACATAATAGTATAATTACACATGTATCAAGGTTCATGGTACATATACAACCTCATATACACTATGAACCATCATTATGGTTCCAAAATAGGCAAAATACCATATAAACTTATCACTCCTTACTCTTTATGGTTGTTGGCTCCCTTCACCATAAGTGCTTGGTCCACCTAGCATGTTAGATCATTGGAGAGGAGGGGATGAGATTCAAAGAATCTCAATAGCTCACACACCCATTTACATCACATTCAAGGCATACATATACCAAATGCATAACTATACAAGCATAAAGTGTGCAATAAATTCTATTCCATGCCACATTCACATGTCAAGATTACTTTCATGCTCTAGGGACTTTTGGTTTAGCCTCACCCCATTGCTAGGACTTTTGGATTTTCCTCACTCTTGGTCTAGGGACTTTTGACTTTGCCTCACCCATTCAAGGGACTTTTGGCCTTGTCTCACCCATGCCAGGAGACTTTTGGCATCTCCTCACCTTCATTAAGGGACTTTTGGCATCACCTCACCCTTATGAGCTCTTTCCACAACCATAGTCATTTAAGACAACACATTGGTACCACAACAAGGATCCAGTGGCATATTATCAAGCATCAAGAATGCATGCAAGCACACTAAGATATACATATGCACACAAGAATGCAAAGAGAATGAGGTGGAGAGCTACCTTGCACAATTTCACACACTTTTTCTTTAGCTTTCAAGCCTCCTCTTTCGGCCACACACCCACAAATTGGTGGAGATGGTTTCTCTTGGCCTATATACAAATTATGGGAGCCAATTAGGTTCATGAAACACATTCTAAGGCTACATAACTTGATGAACCACTAGATTACTCTATATACTTCATTATGGTCCATAATTACACTTAATGAAGCAACACCCCTCAAATGATTTCTAGGCCTCATTCTTTCTTATCAAATATGATTCTTGACCCCTTTTAAGCCTCTTGGAGTCATCACATCATTGAGACAAAAGGCCTAGCACCATGTTGCTTCTTTAGGTCATATTATGGAACCTAAGGCACTAAGGCACTAAATCACTTCCCATGAGTTCTAAAATTGTTCCAAGGCTTCCCTTCATCTTTATTCATCAAATATGACTCAAGGATGGCCTTAGAAAAATTTAAAACTCCCTCCCACCTAGACAAACAAGCCTAGGCCGAGACATAGGCTTCCTTTAAGCTTCTTGGAGTTCTCTTGGTTTCCTTGAAGGAAGAAGCTTATGGGGAGCATCTTAGGTGTCTCAAGAACTCATTTAAACTCTTACTTAGACCTAGGAATCATCATACTGTTTCAGAAATTGGAAGGTGCACTTAAAACCCTAGATTTTGCATCTTGATTTCTAATGCCTATTTCTTGGTTTTCTTTGCATATTCTTATTCCTCTCCATCAAATACCTAAGAATCATGCTTAGTTGGGCTTGAAATTTAACTCCCTAGGGCAGAACACATATGGGGCGAAATGGAAAAGAAAGGCCATGGAAGGTATCTACCATAGGGTGCATTTTTACCTTGTTTTCTTGCTTAGTTTGGTTTGAATCTTGATTTCTCCAAGCTCCTCTCTTCAAATCCGAACTTTCCATTGAATATCTCCCTTGGATCAGATTTATGAACATCATTTTAATCCAAGGAAAGAAAGGAGTATGAAGGAGAGGTGGTGGAGATGAAGAAAAGCAAGAAAAACATCATGAAAGCATACCTTAAGCTTGGCTTTCTTCCTCCTTCTTCTTCCTCTCTTGGGCGCCTCTCCCTTAGGGTTCTTCTTCTGATTTGGGGCTAAATTTTCTAAAGTTAAATGAGGGCAACGTGAGGCACCACTTATATATAGGTAGGGAAAAGTGACTTTTCCAAAATTCCAATTTCGTCCTACATACTTTACATTTTTGTTTCTCTCTCGTTTTAGCTCCTTTTTGAGAACCGTATTTTTCATTATAAAATTTAGGTTCCCAATTAAGAAAAATGGCTTTGGAATCACTCAAATCAGAGCTAAAACCTTTTCGAATAGACCCGCCAAAGTTTAGGCACACTGACGTTGGAAAACGTCCACCGGAGGGGATTTAACTGTCCCGGGACTTTCCATGGTTTTCAGGGCCTCCGAGAACCTTGGAGAACTCAAAACTTTGGTTTAAAAAGCCCTCCATACTCAATTGTAGACCACACAAGTTTGACACAAAACCTTGTACTTGCTGGCGAAAACCTTGTACTTGCTGGTAAAAACCTTGTCGACAAGGTCTTGAAAATTGCACTACAGACTACAGGATCTTGTCGACAAGATCATTGACCCTGGTGATAAAATCTTATTTCAGCCCATAATTTAACTTGGTCCGCTGCCATACTTCATGCTCAACATACATTCTAATGGTTGCATAACATAATCTCTCATTTTCAAAGAACCGGATATTACAACTCTGATACCAATTCCTTACAGAGCCTCCAGCTATATTGTCCCCATTACAACACCCTACATACTGGCCTGGTAGGGTTTTGTTCCTTCTGGGTACTCTCATTTCCCCTGGAAAATGCATCGCTGGTGGGGGGAACTTCACTCCCACTTATAAGGCCTTAACCCCAGGGTCTCCTACCCGATATGGGACTTTACACTAAGTGCCTCTTCCATAGCTTGGCCAAGACACCATAACAAGATAAGCAAACATGGACTTTTGTTGGTTCTTGCTAGGAATTTGATGCATACCCAAAATCCTTGGCTTCTCTACATCTTAGATATGATTTCATGTAGCTTCAAATACTTTCTAATGATCCTATAGTTCTTAAGATGCAACTAAAACCCTAACTCCCATATCTTAAATTTTAAAGCTTTTCTTTTGGTTTCAATTGCATATTCTTATTTCTCATACCTCAAAACCCTTAATTCCATCAAGTTTTAGCCAAATTCATTTTCCATCTCTAGTTTCTCTCTCTAGGCCTAATATGAAAGCCATTAGAATTCAAAGAAAAATAATTTTTTCTATTGTATGATGTACCTCAATTGAAAGCTTAATAAATGGTGATTCTCTTATTCTATTTGGTTACTTTAAACCTCCATTTTTTCTCATGAGGTCAGCCACCAAACTCCTCCCTTCAAGAATCTAAAACCATCAAGAGAAAGAGAATGAAGAAAGGAAAAATTTTCATAACTAGTTTATTGCAAAATTTTATATATTTTCATACTTTTTTGCCTTCCTTTTTCTTCTTTCTCTTCCTTTCCTTCATCATGCCATAGCTACAGATCTTGGGCAAAAATTAAGTCAGCAAAACCAGAGGGAAATGGCATGGATAACATAAACAGGTATGGGAGATATCTTTTAACTTTTCTCATAATTACCATTTTGCCACTGCACTTTGACTGTGTTGTTTGAGCTCATTTTAAGTTTTTTTTAGAGCTGTCTTTTCCACATAAAAATTTAGGTTCTCTAATTTATAAAATACATTTGGTTTTATCCAATTTAGATTTAAAGCCTCATCAAACCATTTAATCAAAATTTTGATCAATTGATGCCCAAAAATGTACACTGGAGGAGTTTTGGCCATTCTAGGGGTTCATACAAATTTTTAGGGCCTCTGAAATTCTTGGAAAACTCAAATTTATCATTTAAAGCTCTATCCTTTGAGTTTTCAAAAAGTTACATGAAATTACAAAAATGCCATTATATTTTTAACTTCTTCATTTAGCCACTTTCGCTCCGATTTCGAGCAATTATTAGCTTTGTATTTTCATTTCTAAATTTTTAAATCAATATTTTAATCTTATTTAGCCTTTATTTCATTCTAGGGTTCCTTTTATAATCTTGTCAGTTTCGGCCCAGTTCTAGAAAGACCGGATATTACACAAAAAGTAAACGATAATGTAGATATCATAAATCAAAAATTTCAAATTCGAGCCGAAGTGATTGGATTTTTTCCAATATTATCTATACAAAGTATCTTGTGTAATCTAAGGCAAAGATTCAAGAAGAAGAGAGCTTTGAGATTGTAAACTAACGTTTTCATTTTATTAGAACCTCTCTATTCTTGATTTTTAATGCATCAGAAGCCATACAAAATGAGAGAGAAAATAGAGAATGAGAGATTAAGAGTTTGAACAAGGAAAGAGAGGAAGAAGAAGAGCAATGAAGGGAGGAAATCATTCCAGTAAGGCACCCTTTTGTCTTACTGAGAATTTTTTATATATCTATTTTGTACCTTCTTGAATGTCATCTTCTTCCTCATTCTCGTTTTCATTTCTTTCTTTTCACTGTAGCTCATGCATTTTGATTCAAGATTTGGAGGATTAATTAGAAAAGTAAACTTGATTTAAATCAAGGAAGTGAGGTGTAGCTAACTATTTGATTCTCTTAAGTGATTTTTTTAAAAGTCCACACATTTTGTTAAATTTTGCAACATTGAAAGTATGGATAAAGTAGGGCGTTGCAACCTTTAAAAGGATTTTTGGGATAAGATAGGTTATGATTTTGTAATGTAATGTGTAGATGAAGTTTAAATAGAAAAGCATGAAATAGTGGCATTTATAATGAATTGGGTGTGGCAACCCCTCCCCCCCTTCTAGCGAAAAAACAAAACAAAACAAAACATAGGGTGTGTTTACTACACATCCATTGCTTGGCATAGGGCCATGTATTCCCTCCGAAAATAAAATTCTACATGGTCTTGTATGTGCATAAGCTATGTGAACCCCTCTAAAAAGATAAAAATTAAATATTTAAAGTTAATAAAAATAATTTTTAGTATCATATAATTTAGTAATTAATTATTAAATTCTTTGCATAACTAATTTAAGCATTAGTGTAATTTGTGATGCGCTTAATTAGTTTCTTTTATGAATTCTTTTGTAACTTAATGAATTTAATTCAAGTAATATGTCATTTAATCTCTTAGCAAAGGAGTATTCATGGACCTTGTGCATATAGGATAAAAAAATAAACTATTCCTATGCATAGATAACCGTAACTAACTAAATACTTTTATGATGATTGTTATATACAAATGACTAAATCTTGCATTATTCCCATACATAGATGACTTGTGCATTGGAATGCCCTGATATGACATGATATATGGACTTATAAGATATTTAAACCATTGCAACACATGATAATAGGAAAAAGGATTCCATCAAAATTTATTCTGGCAACCTACAGATTAGCATTTTAGTTTCTTGTTTATTATGCTTAGAATTTATTGTTAAGATTTATTAAATATTTTATTAGTAATATTGATGCCTTACTAACTCTTATTTATTTCACAAGTTTCCTATAAATCTTATGAGCAAAAAATTTTGTTATTCATGATTAATATTGTTGGGCAATCATGTGATAATGAAAGGAATATTGCTTATGTTAGTATGTGATATAGGGTTTGAGTTCCTCATTTACAAGATTGAGATTCCAAGAGGGTCACAAGGATTAGAGTCTCTCAAGTATTAAAGTCCTAAAAGGAATGTGACTTTAAAATGCTATTTGATGTAGATTTACATGAAGGGACACCCTAGTCTATAATCACAATTCCTTCATTATGATTAGGAATATATCGATGATATTTATGATCATGATGAATGTACTAACAAATTTTTGCAGGATAAGGGAATTAGATCTTTCCCATTAAATTGCTAGAAAACCTAGGCGTTACATCATGTTGTGTGGGATTCTAGGTACATTGCTTATGATTGCAAAAACTTAAGTCTACATTAAGTGATATGGGATACTTGGTATAATACCTTTGCATGTTTTTCTTTAGAATCAACATTTTAAAGGTGAAGCAACTATGTTTCCTTAAGAATAATTTCTTGAAAGAATAAACACTACAATTAAAGGTTAATTATGCATATGATCATTATTCTAATTGACACATTTATATTTTACAAATAATGTTTTGTTTGATTTAATCATGAATGCATTATGCCTTTCTTAAATTGACAAGGATAAACAAAGAGAATTATTCTCTGTACATATGGTAATTGGACCATTACCCTTTTTTATTAAGTCTTATTAAGAATTTTAAATTCTCTCATATTTTGATGTGTTCAGACAGCAAAGATGCCAGTGACTCGCTATGTAGTCAAGACTAAATGGATATACTACCAAAAAAATGATACAATCAATTTTGAGTAATTTTTTAAAAAATTATAAAAAATTGTGCATTTACAGGTGGTTCATTCAGTCGCTATACAATCGATGGTATTTGCATTTGATTACTAGTAATTTCTTGCATTTTCTAATGGTTCCTTAACCACCTTTAAATGCCACATGTATTCACTCCTTCCTTTCATGATTTTATTCCCCGTTGGTCTTTCATTCTTACTTTTTCATTCCCCACCTCCTAAACCCTCTTTCAATTCTTTGCTCTCTATGTTCTCTCATAAAATCTCATCTCTACCTCTAGTCTTCTCACGTTCTATTCTCTCCCTTTGCAAAACCCCAGTTTATTTCTTCCCTTCAATCTACAAAATGTCCCTTTGATCTCTCCCTTCATAAAACCCTAGTTTATCCATTTCTTCTCTTTAATTTACAAAATGTCAAAGATTGAGACGTTCACCTTCTAGGCCAAGATCAACCAGCTTCTTAGTCTTATCATCAACACCTTCTGTAGCAATAAGGAGATTTTCCTTCATAAGCTTATCAGTAACACTTTTGATGTATAAAGAGGTAGGAGCAAATGAGCTAATAGAACCCACTGCCAACAAACCTCCATCTCTATCAAAAGGTAAGGTTGTCCTTTAGTTCTTCATTCAATTCTCTATTTGGATGGTGTTTGCCTTTGAATAACTAATATTGGGACATTTGATTTATTGATCCTTTAATTCTTTGTCTGATTCTCTATTTTGGTCCATGGATTAGCAGTCAAAGAGCATAGAGGGTCTAAATAGCTATTAAAAATTGAATTCTTTATTGTTCTAAATTTCAAATGTGAGACAAGCTAGTGAAGTTGTTTTCCATCTTTTCACACTTTCATTGTTGAGGTAATCATCTTCCTCTTCTTTTCTTATTAGAAGTTTCAGAACTTCATTTCCTTCTTTTCTTTTTTTCTTTTTTTTTTCTTAAGTTAGAACTTATTCAAAGCTTACTAATCTTATTACAAGAATTAGTTCATAGGCTTCTAGCATAACCAATGCATGTGTGTGTCATAAGTATTACATGCATGATTTTGTATGATGAAACTTGCTCTAGTATGAGTTCAATGTTAACCAATGTAATTCAATTATGTGAAAATTTTAAATCATGTCAATAATATGGAGTGGAGCTAGCTTTATGCCTTATGTTGTCATTGAATTCCCAGTGTTATTCCAATTAAACTATTTCTTTAGTCAGTTTGTTTGTTATTTTAGATAGTTGGACTTAGCCATAACTGTTGCTTCTATAATTTGTCCGTGTTTAAAAGTTTTTGTAAATAAAAAGTTATAAGGGCCCTTTTTTTATTATTCTCATCATACATGCTTTCTTGGTGTTGAGTTTCTACATGGTGTAATTAGTTTTTGTTCTTTTCACCATTATGATAAGGTGCCTACAAGATGTAAGTTGAGTCTTTGCTAGGAATAAAAATATTTTAATTCCCAATTGGTGTAAAACTAAAATTACATTTCATTTATTGTTCAAAGTGATATTTTTTGTTTAATTAGTTACTTTGACCTTGTTTAGTATTTTTTCCATTCCACTTTTAGATGTTCTACAATAGCTTTTGTATTAAGTCTTGGTTGTTTTATGAATTGAAATTATTAAATGCACTTTTCCAATATGTGAAATGGTACTTCTTTAATTTTGCAAGGAGATAGTAGGGAGTTAATTACGAGGTCTCAAAGAAGGAAGATGAAGAAATTGCATTAATGGTATGCTTTTAACATGCACATCCTTTTGCCATTGCTAAAATTTAAGCATATATATGGATATTTTATGTTTTTCCCATGACCAATACTTGCTCTATCAGATAAGGAATTGGCACTAGTCAAAACATGCCATTTGACTTTAATTACAAAATGTTATTTTTGTTCTCATATTATTGGTTATGCATTTTAGTGTCACATATTGAAAGTCTATCCAATTGTTAAGCTCCTAGATCTAGTTCTGAACAGAATACCAAACCTCCTAGATCTATTCTATTGCAATGATTAATATCTATTTTTCTTTTCAAATTAAACTAGATCAAACTTGGTACTTATTTCATTGATTATGAAATAATGACTGCACTAAGTAGCTTACTTCATTATCTTAATAAGGTCTATCATTAGTAGTCATTAATAATGTAATAGATAAAAGTAAACAAAACTAGCTGCTTCATTAAATTGTCTTTGCATTTGCTTCATCAAAATCACTTGTAAAAGCTAAAACAATAATCTATTCACATTTATTAATAATTTGCATAGTAATAGTCATTTTCCTATAACATTTTCTCTAATATCTTGTTTTTGGCTATGCTTCTTGCAATATAGACCTATTTTTACACATTTTAATAGCTAGTGGGTTAGTGAACTTTTAATTAGTGGATCTAGGTTCTTCAACTTGTTTAGTTTACTTTTTAAAAAGGACTAACTTCATATCATGGCAATGGTTTACACATACAATAATAATCCTTTAAGTTTTTGTATTTGATCATTTTAGAATTTGGTTATGCATATATTCTATTTGTTTACTTGTTGAAGAATGAATAGCCTACTATTTGGTTGAGGATTTTTTAATAGTTAGGAGACATTTGAGAATATATTTCTTAAAACTTCTTATAGTTGCATATAGGGATGAAGTTACTTCTTGGATTCTAGTGATAAGTATAGTCTTAGGCAAATAAACTTGAACTCAGATGCCACTAAAACCAAAGTTGACTTTGACCTTTGCACATATATTATTCATGTGGTGTGGAATGCTTATGTTATATGTAAAGAAAATTTGTATGGTCTACCTAATAGAATGAAATGCCAATGACCTATGATATATATATATATATATATGATAATCAGAATGATTTCTCATTTCCATATTACTATGCTTATATCCCAAAGCAAGAATCAACTTTAGACTCAATAAAAGGTGGCTTTGTGTATATAGACATTATGCTATTCCAAACCCATTTTGGTGAATAAGATGATGTTTGATACCACATTGACTTTGTATTTGCAATATGTAACAGCATAGATTTCTAACTTTGTTTCATATTACTGCTAATTCTCATGCCATGAATTACACAAGAATAACAGAAAATAGCATTAAAATAAGGCATATCCTTGCATTGCGCTATGTATAAATTTTTCTTTCAGAATTCCGTGGGCTATAATGGACTCATGAATCATATTCTTACATTTACTTATATAGATACAACTCAAATTCATCATCAAAAGTGGTCTACAACTCGTGGAGAGCAAAGGGAAGCTTAAAACACACATATGCATTTTCAGCTAGATTTTCCACATTTCTGTCACAAACTTTGGAAAATCATAACTAATTCTAGAAAAATATAAATCATACATTCTTGGCTATTATCGAAAGCTACACATGTCAACTTCATGCTAAATATATGTCTAGACCATAACATCCATCACAGAAGGCGTTTGACATTCAAAAGGGTCTAGAGGTCTGGCTATCACTTGGTACTGTCACAAGTTTATGTAGAAAACTTCAAAAATGCCCAATTAATTTCACAAAAATTCAATCCATGCAAATGAACCAATATAGAAATCTATGGATGTTAGATGGAGGGAAAAAATAACTCTAGACCAGTTTAGTGACTCCTAGACCTCAAAATCCAATCAAATACTGATTGAGGTTAGGTAAATTCCTTGATACTCGGACTGAAACATAGAAAATTCATATCTCCTTCTCTAGACATCCAAATAAGGTTCTTCTAGTTGACACAAGTCACTAGGAACATCTAGTTTCTCTGTATAAAATTTTGTGGCAATTGGACATCATTTGGACCCTGTGTGACAGATTTCATTTTGGGACTAAGTGAACAATACATTAGACCAAAACCAGAAAATTTTCCAACTTTGAAAATTCCTCAAATATTCTATAGACCTCCAAAAATTTCATACTTTAGCTTCCCTAAAATCTTTCAACAAGCCCTAATTGCATGTCAAATCTCAGATCAAGAAGAGCTCATTTGGACAAAATGTAATATATGGTTCTAATTTGGTCAAATTTGGCTCCATATAGGATACCTAAAATGTCCAAATGGCCTTCCTTAGAGTTTGGGCACCTCTTGGGTAAGTCTAAAAGCATGATTATGACTTGTGTAAGCTTCCCAAGTGATCCCAAATCTCATGCATCTCATTTTGGCCATCTCACCCACACTTAAACACAATTCCTTAACATCATTCAAGAAGCTACAATGCCATTACATGCTCATTTTACATTCTAATGGTGATATAACATAATCTTTCATTTGTACATTACTTATTAACATAATTATACATGCTCAAGAGGTCATAGACCATATACAATAATGGGTTACCTCATTTGACATCAATATGGCCTTAAAGAACTAAAAACTATGCATTATGTTGTCAAGCTCTCTTCTTCAAGGTAGTTGGCTTCCATTACCTTGTCCATTTAGTCTATCTAGCATGTTAGAACATTGGAGAGGAGAGGATGAGATTCAAAGAATCCTAATAGCTCATCTCCCATTCAATTATACATAATGGATGCAAAACAAGTCTCAGGAATGCATGTATGGTCATGTTGACATGTGCAAATATTCAAGACACATTCTTAGCATTTGAAAAGGTCACACATAGGATATAAAGGCTTGCCAAGAAAATGGATTAGCTTCACTCATTTTCTTGTAGATTTTGGACTTGTCTCACCCATTCTTTAAGAGATCTTGGACTCAACCATGCTCTTGGAGTTCATCTTGCTTTTTGGAGACTCTTTGCTTATCTCAACCAATCTTAAGGGCTTTTAACTCATCCTCACCATGGCTAAGGGTTTTTATTCTCACCACACTCAAACAAACCCAAGTATACATCAAAACATCATATGAAACATAATTGTCATCATAAAACCATGGCATATGAAATCATGCTATCATACCTTTTATGGCTTGAAAATACACATACACACATTCTAAGACAAGCTAAGCATACATCCATGCATGAGAGAAGGTGGAGAGAGTTGCCTTGTACACAATTACACACTTTTCTTCTTGAATCAAGGCTCCCTCTTTCTGCCATACACACATAAAAGTGTGGGGATGGTTTCTCTTGGCCTAAACACAATTTATGGAAGCCAATTAGGTTCATGGAATTAATTCTAAGGCTACACAACCCACTTAGACACTAACTTGCTCTATAAACCTCATTATGGTTCCATAATTGTACCTAATGAAGCAATACCCCTCAACTAAATTCTAGGTTTCATTCTTTCCTTTCAAATATGATTCTTAATTCCTTTTAAGCTCTTGGAGTCATCACACAATTAAAACAAAGAGCCTAACTATATGTTGCTTCTTTAGGTCATAATATGGAACCTAAAGCACCAACTCACTTTCTATGGGTTCTAAATTTTTCCTAAGGCCTCCCCTCATTTTCATTCATCATATATGACTCAAGAATGGGTTTAGAAAAATTTAAAAACTCTCTCTAGTTACACAAACCCCTTTAGGCCGAGGTTATGGAGGAAATGGAGCTTCTTGGAGTTTGCTTTGTTTTCTCAAAGGAGGATGCATGTAGGGAGCCTCTTAGGGATCTTGGGAAATCATTTAAACTCTTATTTAGGCCTAGGATTCATTATACAAAATCAGATTTTACAAGGTGCACTTGAAACCCTGGGTTTTGCATCTTGAAAATCCATAGCTTTTTCTTGAATTTCTTTGCATAATCTTACTCTCCTCCCTTAAATTCATGGAATTCACCCCTTGGTTCTCTCAAAATTCTAGCCCTCTAGCATCTACATACATGGGGTGAAATATGGAGAATAAAGGGGAGGAGTAGCTACCATGGGATGCAAGATTTATCTTGTTTTCTTGCTTTTTCTCACTTGAATCTTGTGTTCTTTGAGCTCCTCTCTTCAAATCCTAAATTTTCCTTTAATTTCTCCCTTAAAATAGATTCATAAACTTCATTATAATCATAGGAAACAAGCATGAAAAACTATAAAATTTTCTTGCCTTTTAGCTTGAATTTCTCCTCCTTTTCTTCCTCCTCTGTGTGCCTCATCCCCTAGGGTTTTTCTCTGGTTTTGAGCAGAACTTGGTCGAGCTAAATGAGAGGGGAAGAAGGGTGCATCATATATATAGGTGGAAGGAAGAAACACATTTCAAAAATTCTCATTTTGCCCTTTGTTTTTGGCATTTTCGTTTCTACTTCATTTTAGCTCCTTTTTTAGAATCGTCTTTTCTATTATGAAATTTAGGTTCCCAATTTAATAAAATACCTTTGGAATCACTGAAATCGGAGCTAAAACCTTCCTGAACGAATCCATCAAAGTTTAGGCACACCAACATTAGAAAACATCCACAGGAGGGGATTTAACTGTCCCGGGGCTTTCCATGGTTTTCGGGGCCTCTGAGAACCCTGGAGAACTCAAAACTTTCATTTGAAAATCCCTCCTATAAGAATTTCAAATTTTGCTCAAAATTACGAAAATGCCATTATATTTTGTAAGACTTTCATAAGAAACTTATGTCTTTATTCTAGTTCTATTTTTCTTTTCGTCTGACCTTGGGATTCTTATTTTTAGGAGTTTAGAATGCTTTCCAAATTTTTTGGGACCTTAATTAATTTATTTTGGGGCACTTGCTTTTGTATCTGGTGAGTTTCGTTCGTTTACGGAGAAACCGTACATTACGTTTCTCACATTTTCTCTCATTTTCAAAAAATCAGATATTACATAATAAGTGATTGATTTATATGTATATATATATATATATATATATTAAATTATACATAATTTTAAAATTTTCTTGCAAGCCTAAACAAAATTGTGTTCTTCTTTGATGATGGCTCTTTAGTACTTTTCCTTTATATTGTTGAACCTAAGGCTAATAGAGGTGTTGGGCTTAAAGTTTATAAAAGGAAAAATACTAAGGCTTGTAAAGAGGAAAAGAGGTAGGGATAAGTTTATAGTTGGGAAAAAGCACACACTATCATACCATCAAATATTTTATATATATCTCATATAGAATTCATCTTTTGACAGCAAGTAATCACATTCACACTTTTAGCAGTGAAATTTCATGTTACTAAAAGCTTCAAATAATTCAATTGTGCATAAATAAAGATTTTTATCATTCTATTCTCCAAATTTATGCTAAACAAATTTGTTATGCTTAGAATATTGCAAGAAGGATCATGAATTTAAGGTAAGCCATGTGCACAATTTTGAGTCTTATCGCACATAATAGGGGCCAAACTTTGAAAAATCATAACTTGAACTACGTAACTTCAATTTGTGCAAACTCAGTGGCTATGAAAAGCTTATAATGAGAGATAACTCTATAAAAAAAATTTAGGTCAAAACAAGTTCATTTGCTCTCTTAAAAACCCAAAAAATACAAACTAACCAAATAAACAATGCACTACAACTTTCTACATAAAATAGCCAATTTCAAAAATTCAAAAGATATTCTATAGAGCTCCAAAAATTATGGTCATTAGCTCTATGAAAAGCTCTCAATGCCCTCTAAATGTTTGTCAAATTTTAGCCTAAGTCCATTTGGTCTATTAAGAGTACATGGACATATTATGGCTCAAAAGAAGTAAATTTTGGTTAAAAAGGATACTAAATGAGCCATATTATGCCATGTCTCCTCTTGTGCACATTTCAAATGACAAATGTATCATGTATGGCTGGCTTAACATATCAGAAATGTCATATTATGCCATGTCTTCTCTTGTGCACATTTCAAATGACAAATGTATCATGTATGGTTGGCTTAACATATCACAAATGTCATATTATGCCATGTTTCCTCTTGTGCACATTTCAAATGACAAATGTATCATGTGTGGCTAGCTCAACATATCACAAATGTCATATAACTCAAAACCACCTATCCACTTGCAATTATACACACACATATAAAGAACTCAATGGATCAAATTGCATAATGTCATATATTTCCATCCATAAATGGTTTTTACATCATATTTTCATAATTTTAAGTGTGTTGGAATGATCATACCTCAAAATATACATATACATAGCCATAGATACAAGAATATGCCTTAAAACAAATTCTATTATCAAGTATGCCTTTTGTTCATTATTTTTTGCTTCCTTGAGAGCCACCTAACCATGGTTAATAGAAAATAGGGAGAAAATGAGATTCAAAGAATCCGTGTGGCTAATCTAGTATTCAAACACACATATGTGGTTTACTCAAGTACATGGAAGCAATTATGCATGTCATACAATCATGATAAAATCATAAATCATGTTTTAAGGATCCCATCGCTCATTCAAGAGCAATTCTAAGCTCTAAAGACCTTTGGCCAAGCCTCACCCGATATCTAGGGACTTTTAGTTTAGCCTTATCCACTTTTAGGGACTTTTGACCTAACCTTATCCACAATTAGGACTTTTGGCATAGTTTCACCTATATTTAAGAACTTTTGGCCTCACCTCACCCATTTCAAGAGACTTTTGGCATAACCTCACCCACTTAAGAGCTAATCCAATCTCATATGCAATTAAATGTCATGCAAGTACATAATATGTTCAAACAATCAACAAATCATATAAAGGGCAAATAATGCATACAAGGAACCAATAAACTCAAACAAACCATTATACACATAAGAATGAAGAAAAAACTACCTTATCACACAAATTTCAACTAATTCCCCACCCTTGGATATGCTCTCTCTTATTTGACCTAGACACATCAAATAAAGCATAAAATAATCAATAGAACCATATTTATACTCATATTAGCCTTATATACATAAGTTAGAATTTTAGGAGTGCTTATGGCCAACTTGTATACCTTAAGAAGCAATTTTATCATTCACTTCTTGGCTCCAAGATCTTATTTAGCATGAGCCATATGCCCTGAACTCATTAGAGCCATTGTGTATATGATTAAATAAGTCTAATTCTAAGGTACTTCTATAAACCTATTGAACCCTAAAAATTCACTTTTCAAAATAAGGCTTCTAAATTGATTCTTATAGTTCCATTAGTGTCTATATTTCATGTCTAAACCATTTATAACCTTGAAATCAAAGAAAACTGTCCCTAGATATTACTTCCTTCTCATGGCTAAATCATGCACCAAGGAAGTCTCCCATGGAGTTTTGCTCATTTCGCTTAGGAAATTTGTGCATATGAAGTTCCTTAGCATCTTACTAGTTTTGATGATAATCTCACATGGCTTGAAATACTTTGTAAGGTTTCAAACTTCCTAAGATGGAATAAAAACCATAATTACCATGTCTTGCATCCTATAACCTTTCAATAGATTCTCTTTGTTCCATATTAATCTCTACACTCCTAAACCTTTAGTACTATATGTTTTAGCCCAAATCATATCCCCTTATTGCTATCCTAGATTTGGCCCAATTGAAGAGAGGGTGGAAGAGCAAGGAAGAAGTAACACATGGAGTCTTACCTTATTTTAATGCTTGTCAAAAAGAGAATTTGATGCTAAAATTAGTTTCCTTAAATCCTGTCCTTATTCCAAGTAAGTAGCCACCAAAGTGCTTCTCTCAAGAAGTTAAAGCCATCAATAAAGAGGGCTTAGGGAGAAGAATAAGTTTTGTAAATGCTATACCATGAAAAAGTGCATACTTTCTTGGTTAGATTGCTTCTTCTTCCACCTTTTTCTCCCTTCCTCTAGTGCATCTTCTTGGTCTATTTCAGAAGTGATTTAGGTTAGTTATGTAATATACAATTTTCTAAAAATGAGAAAAAACGTGAGAAACGTAACATATGGTTTCTTCGCAAACAAACGAAACTCACCAGATACAAAGGAAGTCCCCTAAAATGAGGTAGTTAAGGTCCCAAAAATCTGGGAAGCATTCTAGACTCCTAAAAATGAGAATCCAGTCTTAGACGGAAAAAAAATGGAGCTAGAATAAAGAAACAATTTCTTACGAAAAGCTTACGAAGCGTAATGGCATTTTGTAATTTTGAGAAAATTTTGGAATTCACACAAGAAGGCTTTTTAAATGAAATTTTTGAGTTCTTTGGGGTTCTCAGAGGCCCTGAAAGTCATAGAAACTCTTGGGACAGTTAAAACCCCTTCGATGGACATTTTTCAACGTCGATGCATCCGAACTTTGATGGTATCGTTCAGGAAGGTTTTAGCCCCGATTTGAGTGATTCCAAAGGTATTTTATTTAATCAAGAACCTAAATTTTATAATGAAAAAGATGGTTCTAAAAGGGAGCTAAAACAAAGGAGAAACAAAAATGCCAAGAGCGAAGGGCAAATGGAAATTTTTGAAAAGTGTAACTTATTCCCACCTGTATATATGATGCACCCCTCTTCTCCCTTCATTATGCACGACCATGTTTCTGCCCAAAACCAGAAGAAAACCCTAGGGGATGAGGCGCACAAGAGGAGGAAGGAAAGGAGGAGAAATGCAAGGTAGAAAGGTATGGATTTTCATGGTTTTTCATGCTCTTTCTCTTCCAAACCTTTTCTCCTCCATTCTCCTTTATTTTCTATGATTACAATGAAGTATATGGGTCTGTTTTAAAGGAGAAATTGAGGGGGAAATTCGGATTTGAAGAGAGGAGCTCAAAGAACATAAGATTCAAGTGAGAAAAAGCAAGAAAACAAAGTAATTTCTCTCCCTACGGTTGTCATCTTTGGTTCCCTTCTCCACCATTTTGCCCACTTGAGAAAACCCTAGGAGGAGATGATTTTTAGGTGAACCAAGCATGAATCTAAGGAAAAAGGGTGTGTAGATAAAGAATATGCAAAGGGAATGAAAAAAATCATTAGATTTCAAGATGCAAATTCTTGGGTTTTGTGTGCACCTTCCAAAATCCGATTTCATATGATAATTCCTAGGCCTAATTAAGAGTTTAAATAAGCTCCTATGATCCCTAAGAGGCTCCCCACATGTATCTCCCATTGAGAAAACAAAGCAAGGTCCATGGAGAGTAAAATCCTCTATTGTCTCGACCTAAGGGAGATAGCATAGCTAGAGAGAGTTTTAAATTTTTCTAAGCCTATTCTTGTGTCATATATGATGAATGAATATGAGGGGAGGCTTTGGAAAAAATTTAGAACTCATAGAAAGTGATTTGGTGCCGTAGGTTCCATATTATGACCTAAAGAAGTAACATGATGTTAGGCCCTTTGTTTTAATTGTGTGATGACTCCAAGAGGCTTAAAAGGAGTCAAGAATCATATTTGAAGTCAAAGAATGGGGCCTAGAATTTATTTGAGGAGTGTTGCTTCATTAGGTGCATTTATGGACCATAATGGAGCTTATAGAGCAATCTAGCATCTAAGCAAATTATATGGCCTTAGAGATTGTTTCATAATCTAATTGGCTCACATAAATTGTATCTAAGTCAAGAGAAACCATCTCCACAAGCTTGTAGGTGTATGACCGAAAGAGGAAGCTTGAAATCCAAGGAAAAAGTGTGTGATTGTGTGCAAGGTAGCTTTCTCCATCTTCTCTCATGCATGGATGTGTGTTTAGCTTGTTTTAGAATGTGTGTATGTGTATTTTTAAGCCATGAAAAGTATGCTAGCATGATTTTATATGCCATGATTTCATGATATCATGTTATGTTTTCAAATGAATGTATGATGTTTGATGAGTTTGCTTGAGTGTGGAGAGGCCAAGAACTCTTGACCATGGTGAGGATGAGCTAAGAACCCTTGAGCTTGGTTGAGACATAGCAAAGAGTCTTCCAAAAGCAAAGTAGGCTCCCAAGAATATGGTTGAGTTCAAAGGTCTTAAAGAATGGGTGATGCAAGTCCAAAATCCATAAGGAGAAGTGTGAGGCCAATCCAAACACTTGGTGAGCTCTTAAATGTTTTGTATAACTTGTTCACATGCAAGCTTGCTTCTTAAATGTTCATGACTTCCATGATGACCATGCGTGCATTTTTAAGACTTGCCTTGCATATGTTATGTATGATTGAATGGAGATAAGCTATTGGGATTCTTTGAATCTCATTCCCCTCCTCTCCAATGATCTTACATGCTAGGTGGACCAAGTGGATATATTAATGAGAGCCAATAACATTGAAGGAGAAGATTGACATCTATATGTCTAGTATTTTCCTTTAAAGCCATAATGAACCACAATGATGTATATTAATGTTGTAAATGGTTTATGACCCTTGAAACATATGTAATTATGCTATTATATGAAGTAGAAATGAAAGTATGTGTTATGTGAATGATGGAATGTGAATTAAGTATGTATGGCAAAGATGGCTTCATGAATGAGTTTATAGAAATGTGCATATGTGTGCATGGAAAAGCCAAAATGAGATGATGGGGTTTGGGACCATTTGGGCAGCTCACACAAGTCCTAAATGTGCTTTTAGACTTGCCCAAAGGTGCCAAAGCCAAAGAAAAGCTATTTGGTAATTTTAGTATCCCATATGGGAGCAAAATTGACCATAATGGAACCCTATATCACTTTTTGGCCAAATGAGTTATTCTTAATTTGAGATTTAGCATGCAATTAGGTCTCATTAAGATATTTTTGGGAAGCTAAAGATCATAATTTTTGGAGGTCTACAGAATATTTGAGAATTTTTCAAAGTTGGTCATTTTTTAGTTTTGGTCTGCCTGCACTATTCATTTTGTCTGAAAATGAATTCTATCACACGAGGATCAAATGATGTCCAATTGCCATGAACTTTTATATAGAGAAACTAGACATTCACAGTGACTCATGCCAACTAGAAGCACCTCATTGGAGGTCTAGAGAGGGAGATATGAATTTTTGAACATTCTATCCAGTATCAGGAATCTTGCCCGCCTAAGTTACTGTTCCATTGAATTCTGAGGTCTGGGCTTGATGAATTGGTATGGAGATATTTTTCCTCTCTAGCTGAGATACACAACTTTCTAGAGTGCAGTTTGGTATCATTTGCATAGATTATATTTTTTTGGAATTAATTGGACATTTTCAAAGTTTTTTGCAGAATTTTGTGATAGTTTCAGAGTGCAGTTTGACCTTTGGACCTTTTCAGATGTCAAACATCCTCTGTGATAGATGTTATGGTTTAGACATATTTGTAGTATGATTAGACATCTATAGCTTTCCAGAATGTCCAAGAATGCATGATTTTGGTTTTTCTAGAATTAGTTATGATTTTTCAAAGTTTGGTAAAAAAAAGAGCCAAATCTGGCCGAAAATAAATGTCCATGTTTTATGCTTCATTTCATTTTTCTTGTGATGTGAGCCACATTTTATGATGCAAATAAGTTGTATTCATGTAATTAAATATGAGAATAGATGGTATGAGCTCACACGGTCCACCGTGACACTGAATGAAATTTTTATACACGATGCAACGCAAGAAATTGTATTAAATTAACTCCTTTTCTTACTTCTCCATGGAAATTATGAATGTGAGACATGTAAATGTTGTGATATGAGCTAGAAATATATGGTGTTACAAGTTATGGGGCTGGTGGGACATGGCTGGCCTTATACAAAGAAGAAAGAAGCATTTAAGACAATTACAAAAATATTGATTACATCCCACAAATTTAATTCCTCTATTTGAACTCATTTTAATTCCTTTTTTAGAATTGTCTTGTTCATATGAAAATTTAGGTCTTCTAACTTATTAAAGTTATTTACTTTTAAATTTATGGGTTCAAAACCATCTTAAATGCTTAGTTGAAATTTGGGTCAACTGATAGTTTAAATTGCACATCAAAAGGATTTTGGTCATTCTAAAGGTTCCTATGGTTTTCAAGGCCTTTGAAGATCCTAATGAATTAATTTACCATTTAAAACATCCTTTTTTTAGTTTCTAAAAAATTGCCCAAATTTACAATTTTGCCATTGCCTTTCACTTTAATCTGTTTAGCTATTTCACTCTAGTTTCAGGCAATTTGTGGTTCTTAACCTTATTTCTAGATGTTCTAATTAGCATTTTACCCTCAAGTGGCCTCAATTCATTTTCCTTTAGAACATTCTTTCATTAACTAAATGGTTCTAATTTCAATACATCTTAGCTTATATTGCCCTTCTTTAGGCCTATGATCCTATTCTAAGTAATTATTCCACTCTTAAGGATTATTTTAATTGCCAAATATAGAATATTACAACACACAAGTAGGGAAGTGAATTGGTTAAGGTTAGGTGAGAGAGAGATTTCCCACCTAAAAGTAACTAATTATGTCATTTAGCTAAAAGAAAGATAATCCAGCTAAAGGGAAGGAATGATTATAGCTGACATGATTAAAGGATAGGGCTTAAGGAGATTGTGGAAAATTGAGGAGAGAATATAGTCTCTTGAATACCAAATACTATTCTATCTTTTTATTTTTTTCCTCTTGTTTTCCTTTTTCATATAGACACTCTAAATTTTGTCAGCTTCATTCTTCCTTGGTTTATAGGAGAAGAAGCTCCCTCATTGTTTTTACATAAACAATACAAAGTAAGGTTCTAACAAATTGGAGCATTGATTTAGACCATGGTAGCAATGAGAATGGAAAGTTAACTGGATTCTATGGAGCAAGTCATAGGTGAGTTGGAGAAGAAGCAAGTTAAGACAAAGGATATGATATCAGTGATAAAGCTCTATATGCTAGAGTTACATAAGTAGATGGATGGGATTTATGCAACTATCCAAGCTAGAAATAGAGGACAAATAACACTTGGTGGGTAAATGAGTGCTGTAACACCAGTAAGGGAAGCTAGAAATGGTGATAGTTGCAAACCCAATTCACCGATGCATACATGTGAAAGTGGGGAATATGGTAAAGCTGATCGATAATGTGGGAGAAAAAAAGGTAAGCAGGTTTCATTGTTTAAAACTTCCTTTATTTTTAGAGAAGACTTAATTGG
Source organism: Erythrophleum ivorense (assembly GCA_026724425.1). Classification (NCBI taxonomy): domain Eukaryota; kingdom Viridiplantae; phylum Streptophyta; class Magnoliopsida; order Fabales; family Fabaceae; genus Erythrophleum; species Erythrophleum ivorense. The sequence goes on along the minus strand of JAIUCV010000002.1, from coordinate 44,259,663 downwards.
CTAGCTCTTCAAGGTTGAACAATACTATTCTATGAATGGCATTAGAGAGGAAGAAAAGTTTTAGATGTAGCTATAGTCAGCTTAGAAGATAAGGCTCTTAATTGGTTCCAATGGTTGGAGACTTAAGCTTCTGTACATTTTTAGGGAGAACTTAAAAAGGAAGTGTTAAACTATTTCCATTGTTGTCAAGTGGGAGATAGTTTTATGAGGTCGACGAGTTTGAAATAGAAGGGAACTATTGAAGAATACATGGAGAAGTTTGAATTAATGTCAACCCTATTAAATGATAATCTTGATGAAGTACTAATGGGAGTTTTTAAGAATGGTTGATTAATGAAGTAAGGGTAGAAGATAGACTAATGCAACCCTATACTTAAAGTAAGTCATGGACTATGCTTCCCAAGTAGAGGATAGAAATATAGTCATACAAAAGGTGAGGGAGGAAAAGAAAGCAAGAAGTTGGAAGCTATTTCAGGAGTTAAATAAGCAAGGGTGAAACCCAATTTTTTAAGCTTCTCAAGTACTATAGAGATTCCTAGAATTGTAGCAAGTAATGCGTTAGGTAAAATCTACAAAACAAAAAGTGTGAAGATCTAAAGTAAGTGGTAGTAAGATAAGCATCCTAGTGATAACTAAAACTGGCAATGGCAACAATAACACAAAGAAAAGGTTGTCAAGAACTAAGGTTAAAAGGAGAAGGGAGTTGGGTCTTTGCTTTAAATGGGAAGAGAAGTTTAGCCCTTGTCATAAGTGTAAAAATAAACAATTATAAATGCTTGTTCTATCTAAGAAAGCAGAAGATCCTATTGAAATTATAGTAGGAGGAGATGAAATTCAACATTAGAAAGAGAAGAGAAAGAGATGACTTCAATGGAACTTTCCCAAACCACTATTGTTGATATCCTAGGCACAAGACTTTAAAGATGATGATGAGAGCATTTGATGAGGAAGCATTTGTTTTTAACTGATAGTGGAGCTACGTATAAGTTTATTGTCACCAAACTAGTAGAAAAGTTAGGAATTCCAGTATATGCACTAAATGGTACTCTATACAATAGGAGATGGCTAGAAATGGGTGACACAAAGGGTGTGTAAGAGGTTATGTTGGAATTAAAAGGATGACAATTACCCAGATTTTTTATCCTTTCAATTTGAAAAATGTAAACATAGTGTTAGGGATTAAATGGTTAGAGTCACTTGGCGAATTAAAGGTGAATTGGGGACAATTTTACATGAAGATAAAAAAGGATGAAAAGTGGATTTACTTTTGAGGGGACCTATCCTTGAATTTAGCCTAAGCATATGATAAATTAATACCCAAGTTTGCTAGAGCAAAAGAAATAAGACTTTTGCCAAAATTTAAAGCTATAGACCTAGAAGAAAAGGGTGGACAATAAGGAGTGCACAAGGGATTCAACAACAACTTAAGGAATTTGCTTATGTTTGCAATCCACTAGTAGGTTTACCACCTTATAGGTCAAGAGACCATTCCATTATGCTAAAAAAAGTGGAGTAGCCTTTGAATATTAAACCTTATCAATATACTCATGCTTAAAAAATAGAAATTAAAAGGCTTGTTAAAGAAATGCTAGAGGCTAGAATCATTCTACCAAGTGTAAGCCTTATTCAAGTTCGATTTTGTTAGTAAAGAATAAAGAAAAGAGCTAGAGGTTTTGTGTGGATTATAAGGAATTAAACAAAATCACTATCCCTAACAAGTATCTTATATTAGCCATTTATGAGTACTTGATGAATTGGAGGGGCCATGGTTAGCTATTTGGGACCCCACATGCCTACTACAATGCTTTTACTATTAAATTTTATTTGAATGGGAAGTTTATCACCTTGCACGGCAAGTATAACCCAACATTATGCAAGCACAATTCCACCAATTGAAAAGGCTACATATAACTCAAGTTATATTTACACTCTATACATTGTAACTCCAAAATACTAAACTTACCTCATCATCTGATTTGGCTCTTCCTTTGGAAATACTTGCTTAATTGGTGACTTTTCTTAACCAATTTCAAGGTGTTTTTGTTGTACCTTATGGTTTTACCTCTTATCTGATCTCATGACATGCAATCCCATTACAAGAGGGTACCCAACCTATCAATGTTCACCCTTACTATTATCCTTTCAGTCAGATGGCCAAATTAAGCAAATTGTCATAAATATACTGAGGAAAGGATAATTTAGCATAGTACTAGTACATTCTCCTCCCTTGTCCTACAAGTAAAAGAAAAAAAAAAGAGATGGTACTTGGCACTTTTGTACAAATGACCATGCTCTAAATGCTATAGCAGTCAAGAATTCTTTTCCCATACCTATAATAAATGAGCTTTTAGATGAATTGTATGGTGCTTATTATTTTTTCCAAGTTAGATTTGCATTTTGTATAGCCCTAGATTTTGGTTCATCTTGAGGATAGATGTCAACCCTTACTATTTTGAAGCACATGCCATCTCTTACACACAAAGAAGTAGTGTAACAAGAGTTGTTTAGCCAGGACGCCTTATTTAGTCATTTGAAACATAATTTGGCCAAGGCACAGGGTCACATGAAAGCTAATTAGAACTATTCTAAAGTGGAGTTTCAAATGGATGATTTTCTCTTTATAAAATGGCAACCTTATTAACAACAATTAGTAGCTTTACACAAAAACCAAAAACTAGAATTAAAGCACTTTGGTTGTTGTTGTCATACCATCATATATTTCATATATATCTTATATTATATCCATTCTTTAGTGTTAAATTATAATGCTCACACTTTTAATAATGGAAATTGGTGTTACCAAAAGCTTCAAATGGCACGATAATGCACAAAATAGGTTTTTACCATTTCATCTCACAATTTCATTCAAAACCATTTGTTACAACCAAGCTATCATATAGATAAGTATTAAATCCATAAAATTGGTTATATGCTTATATTGGGTTATAGGACATATATTAAAGACTAAATTTCAAAAATTCATAACTTGAGTTACACAACTCTAATTAATGCAAATTAGATGTCCTTGGCAAGCTTATAATATAAAATTTTTATTGTAAAAATTTCAAGTCAAAATGAATTCAGCTTCTTTTTCTAGTTGAAAAATCACCATCACTACTTTCTGCTTAGATGTACACTTAATAATCTTGAAAATCTTCTTTAAATGCATAATTTAGGCCTCTGCTTTCTCTTTATTCAACTCACCATCAAAGGTATGAGGCTCGAATTTCCTGAACTAGGCTATAATCTACCTAATAGAAGGTTACTCAGGAGTAGGAGGCATCTGAGCTGGTAGAGTCTGAGGAATCTGCTATACCCATGGCTGTAGGCCTAAGGAAATTGCCTCTAAATTCTTAGGACAATCTGAGGGTATGGTTGAGGAAGAGTAGGCCTCTCGTCTTCTCTCTAGGCAAGCCTCTCTTGTAGTTGCATAATTATTTCTTGTTGCTCGCTGCATCATGGCTTGCTGCTGATCCAGGTGAGCCATAATAGCTTATAAGGCTCTAACTGTAGGATCACTAGACTCACTCTAGCTTCTCTGTGGGGCCTACCTCTACCTCTCCTAGTGTCCACATCTTATTTGAAACAATTTAACATGGTTTAAACATAAAACATGAACATAAGCCACCAACATCCTTCAATTTCATCCATATGCATCATACACAATTGGCAAATTCACATTCTCAAGCCACAACCAACACTAAAATGCATAAACCTTTACTCTAATACCAATAAATGTAATACCATATCTATATAGCACTCAACTCATGGCATAATTGGCATATAATACTTATTTACATGAAAATAACACTTTTTGCAGTGATTATTACGTCATTAAAAGCCTAATTAATTCTTTATTGGCTTAATAATCATTTGAGCCTCCCTAATTTATTTTCCATCCATAACATACTCAATCATATCAGAAACATCACAATTTATTACACAAATCTTAGATTTTGAACCATATTCCATGAAATCAGAATTTTGCTCTTAGGTTGGAAGGCTAATTTTCTGATATGAATTTTGGAAACTCATAACTAATTCTAGAAGAATTAAAATCATGCAAACTATACTATTATGGAAATATCTAGATTTTAACTAATGAATAAAAATAATTATAGATCAAAACAACTTGATTTTCCTTACAAAAACTGATAAGATAGGTGAGTGATGTGTCTTACAACTTAACTCAAACTTCAAAAAATCATATCTCCCTCTATATAGATCTAAATGAGGTGATCTTAGTGGCTATAGGAAGATTAGGATGTCTAGTTTGATTTTGTTCATAAGCATTGGATTCCATTTGATCCATGAATGACATCAAAATGTAAATTGAACATATGAATAGTGACCTTGACATTTCTGCATAATTTGACAAATTTTAAAAATTCATAATAAATTCTCTTGAGCTAAAAATTAAATGTTCTTTAACTTTGTGAAAATATCTAGATGACAACTATTTTCTTGTTAAATTTCATGCAAAAATGCATCCATTTGTTCAAACTTTGGTTTAGTTCAAGAAAATGGTCAATTTAAAGTCCATAAAGGGGTCCTAATACACCAAATGGCTTTCTTCTTATTCCACAACCACTTGAGCATGTTTAAAAACATAAATACATCCAAGAGGAGTATGCCAAATGGTTCAGCTCATCATGGAACTCATTCTCACTTCCTCACTTGAATTCATACACATGAACATCAAGGCACATGGATGGTAAAACTCACATATGCATACATTTAGTTCCAAAATAGATTCATACATCATATTTACATAATAATTTCATCTCATAAATATCATTTAGTTACAAAATTTGACATCAAAACCCCTAATTCTCTATTATATGTCAAAGTTCCATACTTCAAAATGTTTGGCTTCCATTCTTTGGTCCACATGGCTCACCTAGATGTGGTTAGATATAATAGGGGGAAGAGTGAGATTCAAAGAATCCCAATAGCTCTTTACCCTTTTAAACATACATATATGATGCATTTACATGTCAAAGAATGCATGAATGCCATAAAAGCTTCTAATGAACATACATAAATCAATCTCTTTATCATATGAACTTATATATGTCAAACATAGGCTCTAAAGGGTGTTAGTGTAATCTCCGGTTCTTCGAAAATGAGAGATGATGTTATGTGACGATTAGAATGTATATTGAGCATGGAGTATGGCAATAGACCAAGTTAATTTAAGGGCTAAATAGTATCTCATCACCTGGGTCGAAGATCTTGTCGACAAGATCCTACAATCTATAGTGCAATTTCTAAGACCTTGTCGACAGGGTTTCCGCCAGTAAGTACAAGGTCTTCTTGTAAAATATGTTAAACTTGTGTGGTCTAGAATTGAGTATGGAGGGATTTTTAAATGAAAGTTTTGAGTTCTTCGGGATTCTCAGAGGCCTTAAAAACTATAGGAAGCCCCGGGACAACTAAAGCCCATCCAGTGGACGTTTTCCAACGTCAGTGTACCCGAACTTTGACAGATTCATTTGAAAAGCTTTTAGCCTTGATTCGAGTGATTCCAAAAGGAATTTTACTAAATTAGGAATATAAAATTTATAATGAAAAAGACGATTCTCAAAAAGGAGCTAAAACGAATTAGAAACGAAACTACTAAGAACAAAGGACAAGATAGGAATTTTTGAAAAAGTCCTTCTTAAACCTATATATATATGAAGCGTTCTTCTGCTCCCCTCATTTAGATAGGCAAAACCCTAGCCAAAAACTAGAGAAAGCTTAAGGGAAGGAAGTGTACAAAACTAAGGCAAGGGAGAAGGGAAACTTTCAAGAAAAAGGTAAGAATTGTTAGAATTTCTTAGTCTTCTCCTTAGGAAATCTCTTCTCCTCCTTCTCCCCTTTCTCCCTATGGCTTTCTTAGAGCTTTTGGTGCTGTTTTAGGGTCAGACCAAGAGGGGAAAATTCGGATTTAAAGAGAGGAAGCTAAAGAAAGTGAGAATCAAGTGAGAAAACAAGGAAAAACAAGGTAAATCTTCCATCCCATGGTAGATACTTCCTCCCCCTTCTTCTCCTTATTTTGCCCCATATATGTAGATGCAAGAGGGCTAGAATTTTAAGGAGAACCAAGGGTAAATTCCATCAATTTGAGGAAGGAGAGTAAGAATATGCAAAGAAATCCAAGTAAAAACCATAATTTTACAAGATAGAAAAGTTAGGGTTTTGATTGCACCTTGAGCTCTATCATGAACCCTAGCCATATTTTATGATGTTTAAGGATTCATATGAGTTCCTAAGACATCAAGAGAGCTTCTCACATGATTCTCCTATCAAAGGAAGCAAGGAAACTCCATTGGTGCCTTATGGAAGCATAGCTTCGGCCAAGGAGAGTCCATGCATCTAGGGAATATTTTAATTCCTTCCAAGCTTAGTTTTACATCATGTATGATGGGAGAGCATGAGAGAAAGCCTTGGAAAGAGTTTAGAAGTCATAAAAAGTAAGATGGCCTTATGTGTTCCATATTATGACCTAAAGAAGCAACACCTAGCTAGGCTCTTAGAATTGATTATATGATGACTCCAAGAAGTTTAAATGGATTCAAGAATCATGAATGAATAGATAGAGTGGGGCCAAGATGATGTTTTCTAAAGATTGCTTCATTAAGTGCATTATGGAACCATAAAAGATTTTTATGAGTCATCTAGCTTTTCTAGTGAATGTGTGGCCTTAGACTTTATTTCAAGAGTGTAATTATCTTCCATATAATGTGTCTAGGCCAAAAGAAATAATCTCCACCTTCTTAGGTGTGTGAGGTCAAGGGAGAGGATTCAAGAGTTAAGGAAAAAGTATGCAAATACAAGCAAGGTAGCTCTCTCCACCTTCTCTCATGCATAGATGTGTGCTTACATTGTCTTGAATGTGTGTGTATATGTTTTAAGTCATGAAAAGTATTCTAACATGATTCTATATGCCATGGTACCATGATGATGCATTATATTTTTAAATGATGTTTTATGTGCTTACTTTGGTTTGCTTGAGTATGAAAAAGCCAAGAATCCTCTAGCCATGGTGAGGATGAGCTAAGAACTCTTAAAGTTGGTTGAGACAAAGTAAAGAGTCTCCCAAAAGTGAGGTTGACTCCCAAGAGTAAGGTTGAGTCCAAGAACCACTTAAAGAATAGGTGAGGCAAGTCCAAAATCCATAAGTGAATGGGTGAGGCTAATCCACTTGCTTGGCAAGCCTTTGTATTCTATGTATGACCTACTCAAATGTTGAAAATGCTTCTTCAATGATTGCACATGCTAATATGCCCATGCATACATTTGTGAGACTTGTATTGCATGCTTTATGTGTAATTGAATGAGAGATAAGCTATTGGGATTCTATGAATCTCATCCCCTCCTCTCCAATGTCTTAACATGCTAGGTGAAACAATTGAGCAAGGTATTGGAGGCTACCAAGCTTAGAAGAAGAAGAAGATGAGCATCAAAGTATATGAATATGCCTAGTTTTGCCTTCTTTTTTGCCATATACATGGTATATGATATAATCTCATGATGAAATTGTTATGTAACCATATGAACATATGTAAATATCCAAATATGTGATGTATGAATGAAATTTGATGCCAAATCTATGAGATAGCATGTTTTGGGTATTGAACGGCAAGTTTAGCTCTTGAATGGCTAGATAGATTAGTGTAATATGGAAGTTGGAACGGCCAAATTGAGATGCATGAGGTTTGAGACCACTTAGGTAGTTCATACAAGTCCTATTATGCTTTTAAACTTGCCCAAGAGGTGCCGAACACCAAGCAAGACCATTTGGGCACACTTGGTCTCTAATATGGGTCAAATTGACCATATTGGAAACCTATATCACTTTTTACCCAAATGAGATCTTATTGATTGAGATTTGGCATACATCTAGAGATTTTTGAGAGTTTTTTGGGAAGCTAAAGTTCAGAATTTTTGGAGGTTTATAGAATATTTGATGAATTTTCAAAGTTGAGAAATTTTCTGGTTTTGGTCTGGTGTACTGTTCACTCAGGTCCGAAAATGAAATCTGTCACTCAAGGGGCAAATGATGTCTAATTGCCACAAAATTTTATAGAGAGAACTGGACACTACCAGTGATTTGTGCCAACTAGAAACACCTCATTGGATGTCTAGAGAGGGAGATATGCATTTTTGAATTTTCTGTCCGACATCAGGCATCCAAGTGACCTAGGATATTATTTGATTAGTTTTCGATGCCTGGACATGCATGGACTGGTATGAAGTTATTTTTCCCCTCTAGTTTAACATCTTTAGTTTTCTATATTGGTATCATTCATGTGCATTGGATATTTTTAGAATTAATTGGACATTTTTGAAGTTACTGCAGAGGCTTGTGACAGTACCAGTAGCCAGCCAGACCTCCGTCCCTTTTTGAATGTCAAACGTCTTTTGTGTGATGTTTCATGGTCTGGTCATATTTTTGGATAAATTAGACATGTGTAGCTTCCAGAATGGCAAAGAAAACATAATTTTTATTTTTCTAGAATTAGTTATGATTTTCCAAAGTTTGTGACAAAAAAGAGGAAATTCTGGCCGAAAATGCATATATGGATTTTATGTGTTCCTTTGCTTTCCACGAGTTGTGGACCAAATTTGATGATGGAAATGAGCTATATTCATGTGTTTAAGTATGAGAATGTGATAGATGTATTCACATGGCCCACGGAACTCCAAAAGAAAAATTTTACTTATAGAGAAATGCATTTTAATTCATAACTCCCCTATGCCACTATTGTTTCCATAGAACAAACATAAGATGAGGTATGGGAATTGCATGAATTGAGTCCTAGAAGTATGGTGTTACATTTATACACATACAGAGCCACCAAGGTATTGTCCCCTTCCTTCCCAGTTCATGGGTTTTTGACCCTGCGTTCCCCAGTTCATTGGAGTTTGTCTCTCCCCGCTTAACTCAAGGAAAAGCATGCCTTGGTGGGGAGGGATTCTCCCCCCACTTATATGGGCTAGCTACAGGCCCCTTCCAGCCAATGTGAGACTTTACAATCCACCCTCCTTTTAGGCCGACCCATCCTCGGGTCGCACATGGGCTAGGATTGCTCTGATACCAACACAGATAGAGCCACCAAGGTATTGTCTCTTCCTTCCCAATTTGTGGGTCTTTGACCCTGCCTTCCTAGTTCGTTGGAGTTTGTCCTTCCCGCTTAACTCACGGGAAAAGAGAGCCTTGGTAGGGAGGGATTCTCCCCTACTTATATGGGCTAGTCATAGGCCCCTTCCAACCTATGTGGGACTTTACAGTTGGTCTAGCCTTATCCATTTTCTTTAAGACTTTTAAATTTTCTTCACTCACTTTTAAAGGACTTTTGATATCGTATTACTCTTCTTGAGACTTTAGACTTTGTCTCATCCCATTTCTAGGGACTTTTGGTTCATCCTCACCCATTCCAAGGGACTTTTGGCATAACCATACCTATTCAAGCCACTTTGCATTCAAGAATACATTCCAAGAAGTATAATGGTACCATAGCAAGTGATCAATAGCTAGAAACATATTTCATGGCTCAAGTATACACACAAGTATCCAATGGCAAGTAAACATCCAAAAAATACATGCAAAAAATGTTAGAGAGCTAACTTGAAGTAAGAACACAAACTTTTTCCTTTTGATTACTCTTTTCCCTTTTCAGCCATACACATGTATTTAGGTAGGGTTTGATTACTTGGCCTAAACATATCAAATAAGCATAATTCAATCATTGGAACAAGTTCTAACTTTATACAAACTCTATGCAAGCTTACTTTATTCTAAAACATGGTTATAGTTCCACATAAGTGCATAAGGAAGCAACCCCTAGGATTTGTGATCTTGGCTCTACTTCCTCATTCAATCCAAGTCTCTTGACTCCATTTAAACTCATTAAAGTCATCTTCCATTCACTTCAAGGAGCCTAGACTCAAGTTACTTCTTTATGCCTTAAAATGGAGCCTAAACTTCCATCTAATAAATCATGGTTTCTAAATTTAAATCAATAGTTCCTCTAGTGTTTATTGTTCATATCTAAGCCATTTCTATCCATAGAATTAATTAAAACTCTCCCTAGGTGCTACTCCTCTCTTTAAGCTGAGACATAGAGCATTCTTGGAGCCATAGAGCTTACTTGGTTTTCTAGGGAATTAGCCACTTGTGAAACTTGCTCAATGCCTTAATAGCTCATTCTTACCCTTACATAAGTTATACAACCCTTAGAAAGTTTCAGAATTTAGTATGCATCTTAAAATCCTTAGAGTAGAATAACTTAGTTTCTAATGCTTCTCTTTGAAACCTAGTTGCATATTCTTATCATCCCACTCCAAAACCCTTGTTCCTACCTTGTTTTAGCTTGAATTCATTTCCTATTGAGTGGGCCTAGTGTTGGATGAAAATCACCATGAAGGAACAAGCAAGAAGAAGCAACAAAAGCAATGGTTTCTTACCTTATTTTCAACCTTGTTCAAGTGGCTTTCCTTTGCTTCTAACTTCTCCTTCAATTCCTCTCTTCCTCCTACTAAACTGTACATGAATGAACTTAAATCATTCATCAAAACCGTAGGAAAAGAGAGACGAAAGAGGAGAATAAGTTTATAAAGGAAGTATCATGAAAAAGTGATGATTTTCTTACTCTTTTGGCTTAAAATTCCCTTCCTTCTCTTCTCCTTGTGCACCACTTTAAGGTCAATGGAGTTATATTTTGAGGCAGAAATAAGTCAATCAAGAGAAGGGGTAGAAAGGGTGATGTTTTTATGAAGCCAAATGATCACTTTTACAACTTTTAAAAATTAAAATGTAGTCTCTCTTCTTGGTTTCTTCTATTTGGGCTCATTTCATTTCTTTTTTGATAACCGTCTTTTTCATCATAACATCTAGATCTTCTAATTCATAAAATGCCTTTGGTTTTATCCAAATTGGATTTAAAATCTTACCAAATGAATTGGTCAAAGTTTTGGTGAACTGATGCCCAAAAACACAAACCTGAGGAGTTTTGACCATTTTAGGGGTTGCTATGATTTTTAAGGCCTCTGAGAATCTTAGGACACTTATTTTTTTCATTTAAAAATCCCCCTTTGAGTTTTCTAAAAGTTATCCAAAGTTACAAAAATGCCACTGGCATTTTGTGGCTTTCCGTTTAGCTGTTTTGGCTCTAGTTTCGAGCTATCCTTAGCTTTGCATTCTCATTTTGAATTGTTTAAATTATTGTCCTAATCTTTTTTGGCCTCTAATCATTCAATTTTGGATACTTCCTTTTATAACCTCCTTAATTTAGGACTTTTAAACATAACCAGGTATTACACACTTAATAGCAAGTTCTAAGCAAATCTTACTTGAAAACATGAAATTCATTTCCTTAATTAATGTACTACATATATAAAAAAAGAACACCACTCAATGAGGGTATATTAGACTACTTCTTTGCATACTAAGCATTCATAATAATTAAATAGCAACAAGTCAAAATGAAAAGGTTAACTTTTCTCCTTGATTTTTCTCAAAATTCAATCTCTTAACAATTATTTAATTAGGAAAGAATGATATCACTAACTAGAGTTCAATAAATACACTATTCAATGGACTAAAAGGGACATGATATGCAAAGGGAGTTTTGTGTAGGATGAGTTCTTTAACATCAATGGAGTAAAAATGCTAAATCTATCTTAATAAAAATTTTGTTTAAACCCATCCTAATTCATAGCTAGTCTTAACAGTCAACACCACACCTTCTAAGAAAAGACATATATTGTAGTGTTCGATGGAGGCCTTCACCTGCTTCATGTTCTATCCTCTCCCTATCTTGTTCTCACTAACTTTAAGAAACACCAACACATTCTGCCATAGTCTCTTTCTCCCTACATAATTCCAAACTCATTGCCAAATCATTTTTTAATGTTAAAGAATGCAACCTAAATTATTTTAATGAATAAATTAAAACAACATATATTTTGTACATAAATGGAAAATCTAGCATTGGAGGTAAAATTTCTTGGGTGTGAGAGGGAGAAACCCAATGTTGCGAAACTTTATTGAACTAGAAAAAAAACTCTTTCTTAAATCTCACTATACACAAACCAAAACCTCAATCCAATTCTCTACAACCTAATAAAGTAATGTAAGACATTAAAGATTAAAGAGGATCAAAATGTAGACTTATACATTGAGCTCTTTATTGTTATTATGATTATAAGTTTTTTTTTAAGAAAAAGATGTAGAATGAATACAGATTTAAGTACCCTTTTAGCTTCTTTATCTTCCTCTCCAATAGCCTTCAATTTCTTTAATCTCACTATACACAAACCAAAACCACAATCCCATCTAAGAGGATCTTACTATCATATCCATTTTCTATTTTCCCTTAAATTCACTAATCTCAGCTTGAATTTCTAAATGTTTAGCATCATGATTAGTTACTCATCTCCATTTGGCAACTGCTTACATGATTGATTATCCATATCATATAATATAAGAAAAAAAAAAGATTTGAGTAGTTATCATTTACTATTCTTAATCACAAAGGTTGTTGCTTATAGCTAAGAACATTTGTCTGCTCATAAATTTTTTAAGTGTGAAATGTGAAAGGCCTAAGGATAATTTGTTAGTGATTTTACATTGCCAAATTAGATTTGACATGAGCATGGCTATACTTTGCTACTTTTAACATGAGGGTGATGGATCTCTTATTATTTGTTTGGTATCCAAACTTGGAGCTTTTCCCACACAAATTATATTTAGAATTGGATGGTTCCTATTTCAAAGTTTTAAGTTAGTAGTAGTGCACTACAAAAAATTAATCTTGATAAGTGTTCATTGTAGTCTACTTAGTTCATGAACGCAATGCTTTTTTCAAACTGTTGCTTTTAGTTTCTTGCATATATGCATGTGTGTGTTGTGGTTAGTATAAACAGAACAAAATATGTGTGAACTAGCATTTATGGAGTAAATGATGTTTTACACCCATTCAAATCAATAAACTAGATAGCCTCTTCATGTATAACGGGAGTCAAATTGTGACTTACAAATGCAACAAAATATAAACCAAAATTAGTAGTAACACTAGTAAAATTTTTGAAGTGTACATGAAAGAACTAACAAATTCCAATGAGATAGGCCATTATAATTCCTTTTAATGGCAAAGCATTATAATTCCTTGTTAAATTCAAAGTCCACATAAAAGAAGATAGGGTAGCAGCATTACACACCTTCACTAGGTTTACTGGTTCTCTAAAACAAGATTAGAGCTTCTTAACCAAGTGATCGAAAGTTAAACTAGCTACCTTCATTCTAATTATTTAAAGGTTGAACAAAATATGGTTCTATTGGTGCTTAAACAAGAGAGAATGTAGAAGAATTTAGTCACTTGAAGCCTCAATAGTCTTTAAGTTTGAATTCTACCCTTTATATATTGTGGTAGGATAAAATATAGTTGTTAGAAAGGATTCGCTAATCTTTATTTGGTGTCCAATTAATTTCTCAAGTGGACGTTCTACAGCAACTATTGGTTGATTGATCTTTAAGATATTTCTTTTCTGCTTTTGCAATTTTGGATTCTTTCCATTTTGATTTTTAAACGTGTATTAATGTAATTTTGACCAAATTTAATTTAGCATTCTTTCTCTTGCTCTTAATGCTTGCATGAATAATTTCTTTATGTGGTTGCTCACTGACCATTTGACATAATAGCTTCCATGATGGTATCTTGAAATTACTCTTTCCATGAAAGCTTCTTATTCAAAAGGCAATGGCATTGTACCATGATTTGCTTTGATTTCTCTTCATAATGGTTATGGTTAATGGATTTTTATTTGCCTTATGCTTCCATTCCATGTCTTCATGTTGCTTTCATGTTTCAATGGTATTCTAAACATCAGGAACAATGAATTCAAAATTTAAGAATTAAATATTTTATACATTTTGTTAGTATAATATTAATGAATAATTGATAGATTAATATTAACAATATAAAGATAATTAAATAATTTCATACCTTTAAATTTTAATAGGTAATTAATGGATTAGGATTAAAACATAATTCATTTAAGAAAATAATTAAATAAAATAATGAATTAAAAATTTATTAAATAGTCAATAGATTAAGATAAAGATACAAACTACTTAATAAATAATTAATATTTAATATTTAATAATAATTGATAGTAAAATGTTTGATAAGTAATTAATGGATTAGATTGAAAATGAAAATATAAATAAAGAAAATAATAAGTTAAAAATTTAACAAATTATTGAAATATTAAGATAAAGATGAAGACTATGAATAAGTAACAATAAATATTTTATGGATATTTAATAGTGTAATATTTAATAAATAATTAATAGATTAATATTAAAAATAAAAAATAATAATTACATAATTTCATAACTTTAAAACTTATTAAGTAATTGATGGATTAGGATTAAAAAATATAATTAAATAAAATAATGAATTAAAATTCCATTCAAATGAATTAAAGCATAATTCCATTCAAATTACTATATAAACCACACATGCCAAAAAGTTCTATCTTTTGCATGGCCAAAACCTTTGAAATATATAAGGATAAAGGAGAAACTACACTAAATCTTACAAACAAACCCCAATTCTAATAAATCCTAAACAACTTATTCCACATGAAAACAACCACTTGACAATGTAAAAATGAGCTTTAATTTATATCCTATAAATGCACATAAAACAAGGGAGACAAAGTTGTGTTAGGACAAGAGATGAAGAAAGGAAAGTAAAATTTAACAAGAATATATACTAGGATAATCTAAATTCCAAACTCTCTTATCCATAGACTCTGAAATTCTAACATTGTTAAAAAGTGGCAAAAGAGTGCCAAGGTGATTGATATGATTCCATGCCCATGCAAGGGGTGCAAAAATACACGTGGAAGCTAAAAAGTGAAGTAAGGGAAGATCTATTCAAGAAAGGTTTCAGTGAGAGTTATAAAATGTGGGACTCACATGGAAAAGTTCGATCTGGTACCCACAATCCTCTTCAACATGCAAATGACAAAGTATAGAAGGATAATGATGAGGAAGATAACATTATTGAGATGTTACATGATGCATTCAACAAACATATTCAAATGAGTTACCTAACTTGCAGGCTAGCTAATTTTTTAAGTTGTTGGAAGATGCTTAAATCAAACTCTATCTAGGTTATAATAAGGTGTCAAAGTTGTTTTTCATAGTCAAACTTATTTACTTGAAATATCTCAATTATTGGAGCAACAAATCCATGGATATATTACTGAGTTTATTTAGGGATGCTTTACTTGAGGGGCCACTAGTACCTAACTCTTACTACAAAGCAAAGAAGATTTTCAGGGAGCTCAAATTGGGTTACACCAATATTGATGCATGTGAGAATGACTGCATCATATATTGGTAAGAGCACACTAATGCAAAATTATGCCCTAAGTGCAATATAACTAGATGGGAGTTGGATGGTCATAAGGGTGAGAAAGTACCACATAAAGTGTTACAAATTTTCCATTAAAGCCTAGGTTGCAACAACTATATATGGCTTGACAAATAGCTAAAGATATGAGGTGGCACAAGGAAGAATGCATTGAAGATAATGTGTTGTGACATCTGTTTAACTCCATTGCTTGGAAATCATTGAATGACCACATCTTAACTTCTCCCATGATTGTAGCAATGTATGAATGGGTCTAATTAGTGATGAATTCTAGCCTTACGGAAATATGAGTACTAACTGAGGATTTGGCCAGTTGTGCTACTTCCATACAATTTGCCACCATGGTTATCCATGAAGCACCTATACTTTATGATGACACTTCTTATTCCATGTCTTAAATATTCTAGTGATGACATTGATGTGTATTTGCAACTTTTGATTGAAGAAACACAGAAATTATGAAATGATGGGGTTAACTCACAGTCTAATTTTAAGATGGATGCAGCTATCATCAGAACAATCAATGACTTCCTAGCATAAGGGAACCTCTTAAGGTAGTTCACCAAGGAAAAGATTTCATGCCCTTGTTCCCACAAAGACATACATTTTATTTCTTTAGGGAATAAGTTGTGTTACATTGGGCATCATTGCTTGCTTTTAACCAATCATCCATGGCATAGAAAAAGGAGGGCATTTGATAGGAAAGTTGAACATTCAATTGCACCCTCTCCTTTCACTGATGATAAAGTACTTATGTAGCTTTAGGCACTAGCCAATGTGAGTGAGAGGTTTGTCGCGTAACCCTCAAAATAAAACTAGGTTGATAAAATATGCAACTAGTGGCACAACCTAGGCCATCTCCCTTAGAATTGGAGTTCAGTGCTTAATTGAGTTTTTCAAATGTTAAAAGACTCTAAAAATTTCTAAACTAAGAGGGGTTTTTGATCAAATTTACTAAGTAAAATGACATTGAATTAAAATTCCTAAATTTCTAATTGCATGAACTATTAAGGTGAATGATAGACTTGTGACTAGCTTTGGATTTATCTCTTGATATCCACTATCCTTATCCTAATCCATTTGTGATTAATTCTGGCCTAAGAGTCCCTATTCATGTTCATTGGCAAATGATCTTGAATTACCATTGAAAATTCAAGAGACTAGCAACTTAATGTTAATTGAGACCTCAACTCCCATTAAATTACTAATTCTTGTGATTAAGATATTGAACACTTAATTTGATGAATTAATTGATTAATTAGCCTCTGAATCATCATCTTAAGATGTTTAATTAACTAACTAAACACTAAGGAATTCTCAAATTTAACATTCAAATACACAATTTCATGTATGCATTTCATCGAGCACCTTCGTGGCATACATGGAAAATCAGAGAATAATAAAAAATTAGTGTCCAATCCAATCAATTAATCAACAAAAAAGTTTTCTAATTAGTGTCTAACCAGCCACTAATCACAATTACATAAATTCCTAATCAAATACAACTTAACCAAGCTTGTACAAGAAAAAGAAAAAGTGTAAGAAATTAAGAAATTCTTAGCCAAAATTTCTCTGATCTCTCCATGGATTCAAGCTTCTCCAAGAGCTCTCTTCCTTGCTAGTCATAGATGGGGATTGATGCTTCATGGTGGTGGTGAGATGGAGTGGGAATGGAGTAAAAAATGGCGTGGAGTGGCGAGGAGAATGAGTGGAATGGACGCTGCATGAAGGAATGGAACGATGGGGCGTGAATCTACGAATGGAATGTGTATTCTAGATGATTGAAATATGCTCCCTTTCACGTGCCCCATTAATCATTCACGTGCTTAGCTTTTTCCCAATTGCCCATAGCTTCTTCATGTGTATAAGAGTGGACCCTACTTCATTTTGTATTATAATATTCCACATGCTTCCTTCTCCACGTAGCTTTCTTCTTGTTTCTGCTTCTCTTCGTGTTTCTCATTCTCCTTCACCAACCCGTAGTTCATCCATGTAGCTCAAGCTTCACCTTCTCACGTTAGCTGCCCATTGTTCAGCTTATTATGTAGCTTCCACATATAACTCGTGACTTGTACTACTTCTTTTCAAACTTGTAATGCTACGGTGTACTTCATGCAGCTCCATTAATCCTGTCGTGTTTTTAACGTTACATTTCAGCTGCCCTTCTTCATGTTTGTTCTCTTTCATTTCTCTTCCTCTCTTTCACTTTCATATCCACGTGTTTCTACTGGTGCTTTATGCAGCTTCTTCTTTTGCCCATTCAGCTCGCTTTCTTGATGAACCCGTGGCTCTCTTCCTCTGTGTTGTTTGCTTTGTTCTCACGTAGAACCCCTTCCAACCTATCTAGCTCTCCTAGCTTCAGCCTCCTAATCACCACAACCTTGTTCATGAGCTTTCCACGTTAGCTACTGTTCAAGCGAGCTACTGTTTGCATGAAACAACTCGAGCCTTTGTTAGATCACGTAAATCTCCCTATATGTGCTTCTCTTGAGTTCTTTGCTGTTCTGGCTTCTTCGTGATATTCTTCTCCTTTGTTTTGCTCATTTTTCCACATAACATCTACTCACTTTCCACCTCAACTCCTTCATCTTTTCTCACGTGGAATCTCTCACATGCATGTTCTGTTTGCCCAGTAGCTGATTGTTTCATTCTCTTAACACGAACTCCTTCTCCTTTCCATGCACGTCCTTCTCATCCACATGTTTCTTCCTCACTTCCTTCACATGTCTGAGGATGTTCTGTTCAGCTCATTCTACATGCTTTGTGTGTTTCATGCATGCGTGGGTGAAGGACTATGCAGCAACGTGTTTGATGTGGTGTGAATAAAGATGGAGCTGCTTATGTGGAGAAGTGGACTCGTGTATGGATGAAGTGAGTGTGGAGAGAGGACTAGACCCATACATGTTAGTGTGAGCTATGGTTTGCGTTTAAGTGCTGTGCAAGTGTGTGAGCCCGTGGCTTCCTTACAAGCTAAATGGAGTGGGTTTGTGGGTGAATGAAAGTGCTACGTGTGGTGAATGGAAGTGGATAAGAGTGATTAGTAAGTGAAAGTGTAAGAGTGTGTTTCCTGATGTTGCTTCTTGTGTGAATGTGCTGCACATGGAGCATGGAAGCTTGTGTGAGCTTATGTGTGTCTTCCACGAGAGAAACAAGGGAGCTGGAGCTTGATTCTTCTCAAAACCCATTACTCCTATTTAAATGCTATTTTATTCTTCCATTCCAATTCTATTGCCCATAAAAAATCTGTAGAAATAATAAGAAGAATATTCACAAAATTATTTGAGATAAAATTGAGCATCAAAAACAATAATTTGCAAATTAATTCCTAAAATATAGAAATGGCCACTAAAATAAAATCTTATCTAATTAAAGCCTTAGAGCCATATTTGATTATTGAAATGCCTAAGATAAGGAGAATAAAATGTATAAAAATTCATATTTATCAGTGAGTTTTGGGAAAGTCCATGCCAATGATGCTTTCAATTAGAAGAAAAGTATTTTCTTTAAACTACCTTATTGGAAAACCCTTATGCTCTGACACAACTTTGATATTATGTATATAAAAAGAATTGTGTTTGATAACATAGTATTGACATTGATGGGTGCAACTGGAAAGACTAAGAATACATTGAGGATTCAATATAACTTGGTTGATTTAGGGACTAGGCAATAATTGCTCCCAATAAAGGATGGGAACAAAATTCTTATTCCAATATTATTCTATACATTGTCCCTACAAGAGAGGTTAAAAGTTTATAACTTTTTAATTACGTTGAAGGTGCTTAATGCCTTCTTCTTAAACATTTCTAGGTTGATCAATGTCTATAAGCAAAAAATCTCTGGGTTGAAATGTCATGACCACCATTTATTGTTACAAGACATATTCCCACTTACAATACGTGGCTTGCTGCCTAAGGAAGTGTCAAAACCTATAATAGAGTTTGAGGAAATTTTTTAAGAACTTATGTTCAAAGTACTTAAGAATTAAAGATTTTGATGCCATAGGAACCTAAATTGCAATCAAATTGTGCAAATTGGAAATGGTGTTTCTACTTGCCTTCTTTGATATCATAGTCCATTTGCCTACTCACTTGGCAAGAAAGGCTAAACAAGGTAGGGCTGTACAATATCAATGGGTGTACTCTATTGAGAGGTAAGGTAGACTAATTAATTGATGTCTATTTTTATTACATAGAAGCTGTCTTATTTTATTCATATTAACTTATGCATGTAAGTACTTATGGAAACTAAAACCTTATGTTCATAATAAGGCTCATATAAAAGGTTCAATTGCTGAAAGTTACTTGGTGGATGAATGTCATACTTTTTGATCTCGTTATCTATAAAATATCCCTAACAAGTTCAACAGACCTCCTAGAAAAATGATAGACATGTGGAACATGATGAGATGTCAATATTCAATCCAACTGGGTAAGTAAGGGGACGCTATAAGTCAATATTTCTTAGATGTGGAGTTTAATCAAGCTTGTATGTATGTATTTCAAAATTATGAAGACATTTAGCCATTCATTAAGTAAGTCTATAGGACTTGGCCACCACTTACTAAAAAATTTTTTTATTATCACCTCTTAATTAATTAGGTCATACATTATAGGAAGCACAAGATGGAGACTAATATAAGCTTCAATGGTTAAGGAGTTCCCCGGATGGTTTTATGCACAGGTATGTTTTGACCTTATATTTCCATTAGTCAGTTTAACAATTATGACATTCACAAATGTTGTTATTTATAAGTTTTAGAGTTAGCTACATGGTGTGATGCAAGTGATGACCTCATGAGTCTTGGAGTTAGACTATTCAAAATGGTCCATCATTATTCCACATTTATGGTGAATAGATGTAGATTCCATACTTAAGATCAAGCCTCTGATAGGAGAATATAGAGTAGTGGAGTTTTTATAAGAGGTGATGATTCAAACAAAGCAAGAAAGTATTATGGCACTTTAGAAGATATATATAAATTGTCATATGTTGGGAATAAGAAAATGTATCTCTTTAAGTGTCATTAGCAAGATGTGGGTTAATTAAGAAGAGGATATAAGGTTGACAAGTATGGAATCACAAGTGTCCACACTCGATACTCACTGAACTCGAATGAGCCATTTGTCTTAGCATCTTAAGCAAAACAAGTGTTCTACCTAGAGGACATTTGTGACCCAGATTGGCTTGTTGTTGTAAAAACAAATCCTCATGACCATTTTAATATGCTAGAGGTGATTAATAATGGTGTAGATGGGGATAATGATGAATTACTAAGGATAAGGCTTATCAACATATTGAAATTAAAATAGATATGATTTATTAATGATGATGTGGGCATTAATCTAGTGGCTTGCCTTCATAGGGATGACATTCAACCAAAAATAATAAACCATTCAATTGAATGCCCCTAACTAAGTAGGCCAAATGTAATTGATGCAGTGGATCAATTCATTGATGACAATGTGTCCATCGATGAAAAAGATGATGAAGACATACTCGATAAGGATGATGTAAATGACAAAGATGACACTAAAGATAACCTAGATTAAATATATTTATGGTAGTCTATTTACATATAACTTGCCTAATGTTTTTGTCATCAACTTTATGTTTAGATTTAAACTAATGCATTTCACATTTAATTTGCAATTTTGCTAGAAATGTTAAGTGGTGGATGTAGAAGGGTAAAAGGAAAAGGTGGAAGAGGAAATAGGTGGGATAGTGGTCGATTAAGATGCGACCACACGGGTGATATGATGTTACCATAAGGACTTGCAAAAAGGAATGCTTTTGAGTGCAAAGAATCGACTCCACCTACACTACCACAATCTGTGACATAATAAGAACATAAGGATTCTCCACATATGCAACCATTACTAAAACAGAGTAGTGCAGGTATAACCATTTGTAGATTTTGTTTATTTATGGTTTATTTTCCCTCCCCCCCCCCCCCCCTCCCTCACACACATATCGATATGTAATTGTTATTTATGACCCACAGGTCTTATTCAGCTTCTAGCAACACTATTAAGAAAGGGCAAGAGATGTATAAATATGTGTTTTTTGATTTCAAGACAAAACATGGTGGAAAGATTACTATTAACATCCTTAAAGACTTTGAGTGAACTGTTGGAAATGGTGCTTGAGAGTTCTCTAGTTATTATAGTTAGGTGGTATGGACCACTTGTTTGTTTAGAGATGGTAACTAGTCTACTCAACAAGAAAAATATGAAAGGATCATGTAGTTAAAAGTTAAAATAACATGTTTGTGCATAGACAATTATACAAACTAAATGATATTTAATTTTGCAATAAACTAAATCTTTATATAGGCAATTATAACTATTTATGTTTCTAATTCATAGGACAAATTTGAACCATGCAAAGGTTAATCCAAGTTAATAATGAAGTGCTTCACTCTGAGTTCTATGGAGACTATTCAGGAATTGGAAGATAAAGTTACATGATCTAGTCAAGTTTTTAAATACAGGTGAGGATAGACAGGTAGTTCTATTAGCTAATGTGAATCTTATAGATTGGAAGTGGCTACTCTAGCACCAAGCTACTGAAGATTTCAAGGTAGTGTACTTTTGCTATATAGTACAATTTGAATGTAACACTATGTATATTTAGCACTTATATTATAACATAATTTGCTTAAAACACCCATTTTCATCAAATTGATACTTTTAGTAGTGGATATTTGCGTCATTGAAAGCTAAATTAATTCATTCTTGGCTTAATAGACCATGTGAGCTTACCCAACTTAATTTTCATCCCTAACATATTTGTCCAATAAAAAATATCACAAATTGAAGCTCCAAACTTGGGTCCAAAGCATATAACACAATTTCACATTACACTTGCATTTTTTTTCTTAAGTTCCATATTCTGATATAAATTTTGAAAATTTATAACTAATTCTAGAAAAATCCAAATCATGCAAAGTATAGCTTTCTGCAAAGCTCAGGATGTTATCTAGCTACCATAAAAATTTTAGATCAAAACAACCACATTTGACACATGAAATTTGATGGACGAGTACTTTAGGTCTAGTGGTCATTTTACAACAAACATGGAACTTTAAAAATTCATTTCTCTCTCTATAGAGCTCTAAATTCTCAGTGGCTATGGAAAGCTTATGATGTCTACTATATGCCTATAAATTTTCGTGAGTATTAGACTTTATTTGTCTCTTGAATAACACTGAAAATCAAATTGACCATATGAACAATAACAGTGACAGTTTCTGCATAATTTGTATAACTTTGAAAAATCATAATAAATTCTCTAAAGCTTTAAAAATAGTACTCTTTGTTTTTGTGAAAAGCTCTAGATGAGATCTATATTCTTGCCAAATTTTATGCATAAATTCATCCATTTGTTTAGTTTGTAGTTCAAGCCAAGAATGTGGCAAAGTTTGAGACTATAATAGGGTCAAAGTACACCAAATGGCCTTCCAATCATACCATGACCATTTGTGTAACACCATCATTTCTAGCTCATACCCATCATGCCTTACATGCTTATATGAGATATAGGAAGAATCAAATAAGATCTTCCTCATTGGAAGCTTATACTTTCTTACATGGCATCATGCATGGTTAAAAATTCACTTCAGTGTCACATGGACCATGTGAGCTCATTCTATGCTCCCTCATATTTAATTGCACCATTACAACTCATTTCAATCCCAAAAACATGCTTTAAACCCATGGAAACCAAAAAGGGTTATGAGACATGTAGATTCATTTTTGGCAGACTTGGCCTCATTTCTGAACAAATTTTGGAAATTCACAACTAAATCTAGAAAAATTGAAAACATGTGATCTCGGTCATTCTAGAAAGCTTAGGATGTCTACTTCATGCTAAAAATATTTGGAAGTATTAAAATCCCACACATAAGGCGTTTGACACGTAAATGCATCTGGAGGTCGGAGTGGTCCTGATACTATCACAGTTTACTAATATGAACTTTGAAAATGTCTAACTAATTCCATAAAAATCCATTGCATGCAATACCACTATGGAAATATGTGGATGTTAATGAGAGAGAAAAAATATCTACAGATCATTTCATCAAGCCAAACTCTTAGAAATCGATAGAATAGTACCTCGGGTCAGGCAAGATGACTAATACTGGACAGGAACTTTGAAAATGTATATCTTCCCCTCTAGACCTCCAAATGAGGTGCTTCCAGTTGCTATAAGTCACTGTGACTGTCTAGTTTCTGCCTATAAAGTTTCGTAGCCATTGGACCACATTTTCCCCTTGGATGACACAATTCCACAACTGACCAAATGAACAGTATTTATGAAAATCCCAATTTCTGATACCAACTTTGAAAAATCGTAGAAAATTCCACAGACCTCCAAATGGCTTAATCTTTAGCTTCCCAAAAAGATCTAGAAAAGATCTAGTCACATGCCAAATTCCAAGGGAAGGAGAAGTCATTTGGTCAGACTTGGGCATCATGGGCAAAGTGACCTATTTCTTGTGTTAAAAGAGGCTTTAAGGGTTCAAGTTTGCCTCTCCTACCTCTAAGGCTCTATGATCACATGGGAAAGCATCAATATAGGCTATCAAATATGGCTCAAGTGTCTAACAACCTAGATTTGCAAAACTCACTCTCCCATACCAACACATGCACCCATGTGGGTAATACTAAGATCTTGCCATTCATTACAAAACTTGCTACATCATGCAATATAAGTTCAATTCTCATATACATAAATTAAGTACATCCATTTACAAGTGCTACATCATGTACATCCTTAAATTACATCTCTTGACTTAATTACAACATAGTGACAAAATGGTGACAACATAACTCTTTTACAATTTCTTCACCGAACTCCCTAGCTTCAAATTTGGTGGCTTCCATCTCTTGTCTCACTTGGTCCACCTAGTATGTTAGGATGGTGGAGAGGAGGAGTGAAATTCAAAGAATCTCAATAGCTCATCTCTCATTCAAACATACATAAAGCATGCAAACAAGTCTCACAATGTATTCATGGGCATAGTAACATGTGAAATCATAAGAAAAGCATTTTCAACATTTGAGTAGGCCATACATAACATACAAAGGTTTGCCAATCTAGTGGATTAGCCTCACCCATTCACTTGTGGATTTTGGACTTGCCTCACCCATTTTTTAAGAGGTTCTTGGACTCAACCTTACTCTTGGGAGTCAACCTCACTTTTGGGAGACTCTTCACTTTGTCTCAACTAACTTTAGGGTTTTTGGCTCATCCTCACCATGGCTAAAGGGTTGTTGGCTTTTCCATACTCAAACAAACCAAAACATCATATAAAACATCATTGAAATTCATAAGGCATCATCATGCTAGCATACTTTGCATGGTTCAAAACATACATACACACAAGTAAGACAATGTAAACACACATCTATGCATGAGAGAAAGTGGAGAGAGCTACTTTATTAGCTAATCACAAGGTTTCCCTTTCAATTTATCTCCTCCCTTGTTGATTTCACAATCACCACTAGATGGGAGTGCTTCTCTTGAGCCTAGACACACAAGAAGCATGGAATTATTCTCTTAACACTTTATTCATAAGCTGGGGATTTCCTTCTAGCAACCCTACCAAGCATATAAGAGCTAGAGGTTCTTTCTCTCTCTAAAAGTTCACCAACTATTCTTCCTCTCTCAAGCTCTCAAAGGAAGCAAAGAGAAGAAGTAAGGATATGTGAGTCTTGGTCTTCTTTAAGAGGGGTTTTCCACCCTCCCTCTTCTGGATCAAGCTCAAAACCCAACTACTTCCACAACCAAATCCATAGAAAGAGAGAGTAAGGAAAGAAGATTAATATTCTAAGAGAAAAACCATGCAAAACCTTACATTTTCTTGTTCTTCCTTCCTCCTCTAGGTTTCTCTCTCTCTCCTCCGCCTTTTTCTCTGTCTTAGAGGGAGCTTAAGTCGGTTGGAAGGAGAAGAAGTGAATTAGGGTTTTTTAATAAGTCAAATCCTCTTTTTTCATGCTTTTCTGGACTAACTCTCGCTACAGCGAGCTCGTATCAGTCCCAGACCCTTACCTTCGCTACAGCGTGTGCTACGGCGAGCAATGCCCTGGTTTTTGTATAGGGTGCCCGCACTCGTTATAGCTAGAAGCATTTTCGCTATAGCGAGAAAGCACTCTCACTATAGTTAGACCATTTCTTGCTATAGCGAATAGGTACATTCGCTATAGCTAGACTGTAGCTAGCAGACTTAGAAAATTTTCAGCCCTTCAAAAATTTTTAGCTTCTTTTCTTTTTCTTTTCTTTTCTTTCTTTTTTTTTCTTTTTTTTTCTGGTTGTTACAATTTGAGTATATCCAAAAGCATAAACACAGCCTATAGACACATCCCAAATGGTCCAACTCATTATGGAACTCAAAATCACCTTCCTAGTTGTTTATATACACATGTACATCAAAACTCATGAATGTAAAAAACTTACAGACTCATACATTTGGTTCCAAATTTGATTCATAGATTATAATTACATACTTTTACTTGTGCTCAAGGGTTTACATCTCATAAAAATTATATAAATACAAACTTTGATATTAAACTATATATATTCCTATTTTATTATCAAAGTCACATTCTTCAAGTTGCTTAGCTCCCATTTCTTGCTCCATGTGGCTCACCTATACATGGTTAGACATAATGTGGGGAAGAGTAAGTTACCCTTTCAATCATACATACATGAAACATTTTCATGTCAAAGAATATAAGTATGCAATGAAAGCTTCTAGTAAACATATATAAGCATATTCTCATGTCACATAAACTCATTCAAGTCAAACTTAGGATCTAAGGAATTTTGGTCTAGCCTCACATAATTCTTTAGGACTTTTGGATTTTCCTCATCTACTTTTAAAGACTTTTAACTTAACCTCACACTTTTTTAAGATGTTTGGCTTTGTCTTACCCATTTTTAGAGACTTTTGGCTTTTTCTTACCCATTCTAAAGGACTTTTGGCACAACCTCATCCATTAAGAGTCATCTTATGTTCAAAACATGTTTCAAGAAGCATAATGACACTAAAGCATTAAATCAATGGTTATAAACATATCTCACTAAAGCATTACCCATTCTAAGGGACTTTTGGCACAACCTCATCCATTAAGAGTCATCTTGTGTTCAAAACATGTTTCAAGAAGCATAATGACATTAAAGCATTAAATCAATGGTTATAAACATATCTCATGGTTCAAACTTACACACAAGCATCTACTGATAATCAAACATCTAAGGAATGTATACAACAAAGGATAGAGAGCTACCTTGAGTCAAGAAACACAAGCTTCCTTACTTGAAGTTCACTTGCCCTATTTGGCCTCACATGCACACCTAGGAAGATCTTGATTTGCTTGGCCTAGACACATCAAATAAGGAATAATTACATTATTGGAACAAATTCTAACCTCACATAAGCTCTATGCAAGCTTGTCTTAACTTATGGCATGGTTATAGTTCCATATAAGAGAATAATGGAGCAACCCCTAGCATTTATGATCTTGGCTCCAATATCTCATACAATCTAAGTCTCATGACTTTATTTAAACTCATTAGAATCATTACAAACTTAATTCAAGGAGCCAACTTCAAGTTGCTTCTTTATGCCTTAAAAAGGAACCTAAACTGCCATCTTATAAACCATGGTTTCTAAATTCAAACCAATGGTTTCTTGGTGTTTATTAATCATATCTATACCATTTTTATCCTTGGAATCAAAGAAAACTCCCCCTAGGTGCATAATCCTTTCTTAGCTGAGATATAGCCTAAGATGAAGGACCCATAGAGCTTCATTTAATTTCTTAAGGGTTTTGGCATTTATGAAGCTTCCTAGACCTCTTATAAACTCTTAAATACTCTTATATAAGCTAGATTATCATTAGAAATCTTCAAAATTTGCTAGGTGCAATAAGAACCCTAGGAAATATAACTTAATTTCTAAAGCTTCTCTTTTAGTTCCAATTGCATATTCTTACTTCTCATGCCTTAAAACCCTTATCCCTACCTTGCTATGACTTGAAATCATTCTCTCATAGATGGGCCTATGTTTGGCTAAAACACACAAGAGAAGAAACAACTAAGAAGATGCAAGAAAGCCATGATATCTTACCTTGTTTTCAAGCTTTTCTGAGGAGCTTTCTAAAGCTTCCAAGCTCTCCTTCAAATTCTTTATTCCTCTTACTGAACCAATCATAGAATAGCCCCAAATTAATCATCAAAACTAAAGAAAAAAAAAAAAGGAGAAAGATAAGAAAGAGGAGAAGTTAGAAGAAGGAGAAAGCATGAAAAACCTTAAATTTCTTACTTGGTTTTCTTCCTCCCTTGCTCTCCCTCTTGTGCACCTCTTTAATCTAGTCTCAAATCTATCTTGGAGTAAAATAAAGTTGATTAAGGAATAAGGACGAGGTGGGATGTGGCTTTAAGAAGTAAGGCTAAGTTATAACACTTATAAAAATTCCCATTTGTCCCCTTTCTTGGTTCTTTCTATTTAGATTCATTTCAACTCCTTTTTGAGAATTGTCTTTTCCATCATGAAATCTAAGCCCTCTAATTTATAAAATGCCTTTGGTTTCATCCAAATTAGATTTAAAATTTTCCCAAATGAATCGGTTAACGTTTTAGCCAATTAACACTCTAAATTGCATATCAGAAGGGTTTTGGCTATTCTAGGGGTTCCTATAGTTTTTAGGGTCTTTGAAAATCCCAAAAAACTCAATTTTTTCATTTAAAGATCTCTTCTTTGAGTTTTCTAAAAATTTCCCAAAATTACCAAAAATGCCATTACCTTTTCATCTAATTTTGTTTAGCTATTATGGTTCTAATTTTCATGCATCTTTAGCCTTGTATCCTCATTTTTAGGGGTTTAGATTATTAATCTAATTTTATTTGGCCTCTAATTATTCAATTTAGGGGATCTCCTTTAGTAATGTCCTTAATTTTAAGGCTTTTAGGATAATAGGATATTACATTGAACATGCTCAATTATGTGCGATTCTCATAACTATTTTTAAAGGATAATAAAGGCTTTTCCCTGATTGCAAGTAGTGAGAAATATAAATAAACTAAATAGGGAAAAACAAATAACTAAGCATACATCTAACACACGATCCCTCGTGGAGGGAGAGCTTAGCTTAGAGAAGACAACCTCTTCTTTTTCTATTTGCCATTACATTTTTATATACCCATTTTGTTTTCTCTATGGTTAGAATATAAAATAATATTATCCATAAAATATTTCAGAGGGATCCTATTACTAGAGGACCAACAAGACCTAATGTGGTATAGAAGGCACAACACACTTGCCGAACAAAGGATAGGGAGATAGAATGGGTTAACCCTAAGTCCCTAAAGATTCATGTCACTTTTAAATATATCTCAATTTTTAATCTTTATTTAACTATAGTTTATCATATGCAGTTTTAATTTGTTGTTTGAATTGCAGGGTTGCTTACATGAACTAGTTCTCCAACAACAATTATCAGAAGTGGAATACCACATGACTGGAAAGAAGAAATGGATGCACGATCAAGGTTTGTTCATGGGAAGGCTTATGGAAAGAAACCTCAAAAGAAGAGATCTATTGACCAAGCTAATATGGACCACAGGATGTCATTCGTAATAGAACAAGTTTAAGAAGAAATGGAATGAAAATAGGAGGACCATCATGCCTATATGGCACTAAAGCGTGAAGAAATGAAATAAAAAATACAATAAGAATTTGAACGAAAGCTATACCAAGAGCAAGCCAAGATGGCCAATAGGTGTAAGATGAAATGCACACACAAGTTGCTGCCTTGTTGTCCACATTACAATAGTAGGTATATCACACACTTCCTTTCCCTTTTCCAACAATAAAAGATATTTATAGTTGTTTTCAAATTTAATAGGGACATCTCCCTTCGAGTAGCAGTACTTCAGGCAAACCAGCCTAGTGAACTTAGATAAATGGTATTACGTTTATAATACACTTCTTACTTTCAAGTTTAAATTTTAACTCAAAATTCTATTTGGTATTTTCACTAATGCTATTTTTATTTTAGTCCAAGGTGAATACTAGTATTAAATTTAATAAGATAGTCTTTTTTTCTTTTTTGAAGGATGAGTGATCTTAACAGGATGGATGAGCATATTGAATATATTCTCACTTTGCTAGTTACGTATTTAGGCAGTTGAACAATTATTAATAATGAATGTATAGTTTATGGCTCCAGTTTTTCCATTGTTAATTATGTATATAAATATGAATTTGTTAAGTCTACTATTGCATTTCTAGTTATGGACAATCTATGAATATGAAGTTAATGTTAATAAAATTTTCTTTTTTATTGTTGTGATTCAATTTGGTTCTTATAATTTCATTTTATTATTTGTTTTTCATCTCTTGTGAAGTTGTTTTTAGCACTTTGAATTTTATGTCATTTTTGGTAAATATTGCTTAATTACTTATATATTAAAAAAATTTACCAACACCTTTAGTGGTGGCATCAGTCATCACCAAAGGCATTTATAGCATCTAGTGACGACTAATGTCATCATTCAAAATAACATTTAGCAGCAATAATTTTAGTTGCTAAAAAAGGTTTAGATTTTAGTGGTGATCAAAGTCGCCACTAAATAAGTAATTAGTGGCAACAAATGACAGTCACCACAAACTATTGAAATTTAATAGTGACATGTCGCATTGAAAAGAACCTTTTTAGCGGTGACATTACTGGTCACCACTAAAACCCTTTAATTAGAGGCAACTTTCTAACCACTAATTATAACTTTTTAGTGGTGCCAAATTACCATTGTTACTAACTTTTACCAATTAGTGACGACATTCATGAGCATTTTTTTTTTGCAGCAATTCTTCTTTCAATTTTTCTCTACACTACTTAGTGGTGACTTTAGCTACTACTAAACATTTTTTAGTGGCAACTTTGGTCACCACTAAATAGTTTTTAGTGGTGACCTTTTTGTCACCACTAAGGACTTTTTGTTATACCAATATTAGTCTTAACTTTGTGGTAACCCACTATTGCAATTGTGACTTCTTTAGTGGCAACTTTGATACTTTAAGTGGCAACTTTTGTTGCCACTGAAAGCAATTTTTTTTAGTAGTGTTGGAGACGTCATAGGTTGATACTCCTTCTTCCCATAGCATTTTAACTTATCAACCAATGACTGCAAAAAGACATTAATATTAATCTTGGAATTTTATGGTCTAAAAATGACTACAGTAAAGAATAAATTAGGAGTAGTCATGCACAATTTAAAAGGAGATTATAAGAAATTATTATTATAAGTCAATATAAATATGATGAAGTAGATTAATTGTAAGGTGTGAATCCGTATGTACATAAACCCAATCTAATATTTTGTGATTCCATGGAAAAATTGAGATATATCCTATCAAAATATTTTCATACTTCTCCATCTAAAGGATGACGTAGTACACCTTCACATTTTCTATTGTTCCAATGACATCATATAAACTTGACAAATTTCATTAAGACATAAAACTTTTACAATCTAAGGGTAATTGGTAAAAAATACATTCTTTTTTTTAGAATCTCTTTAAAACTTTCTTTTCGGCCATGTTAACCAGTTTTATATTAAGGCACTTCACATAATTAACACATTATCTCATTTATGTCATCTTTATAATACAATATACACCCATTAATGTAAACATCAAATTTTTGAGTAAATAGACCAAGTTTTGATAATGGCTTATTTGTTTCGTACTAATTCTTAGTTACAACATTATTAGATAAGCAACTTTCTTTCATAAGACTTGCAAATTAATTAAAGCTCTAATGTGACATATTGTTGTTAGATCTAATACGTAATACTCTTAAGGTAACAAATTAGCTTAGATTGATTATAAATCATGGCTACAATGATTATTAATACACATTTAATAGATTAAAAAAAATCTAAGCTTATAAATTCATATGTTTCTTTAATAGGATTATTATCATCATCATAATATACTTCATCATTGCTACCTACATAGAAATTAGGTCTAACTACATCAAAAATAATTCTTTCATATCTATTATTATGTCCTTCATTTAGTAATCCTAAGCTATTATAGTTCCAATGTGTCTATTAGTTGGCAATTATTCAATCTTATCATGACATATCCAATACTAATTAATATTTAGGTTAAAATGCTCTTTTAACCCTCTCTCATAAAGATTAACATCTACTTCATCAATAGTAAGATAGGCACTATTCTTATGTTTAGAATATGGACATCTAATTTTTTCATTTTCCAAACTAGGTTATTTTTCACAAGCAAAAGTAATAAACTCTTTTATCTCTTGTAAAAATTCATTATTATACCCTTAATGTCTAGAATTAAATATATTATACATTCACCTTCAATTATCAAAAAAAATTTTGTGATAATAAATAATTTAAATATTACATTATAAATATTATCAAATAAAAAATATTTCTTCACTACATTATCACAAAAATAATCAATAAAAATAATATTTCATAAAAATATTATTAAACAATTATTTATACATTCCTCCTAAAGAAATTGAAATTTGAAAAGATAAAGAAATCTCAAATGCATAGTAAACACAAAGAAGAGAATTCTGAATGCAAAGTAAAAATATATAAAAAAAGATAAGAGAAATAAAATGCATAAGTGAAATGCCTGAAGGAGAGTAGGTTATATAACGATGTTTTCAAACAGCTATTTAGGTTATATAATAAAGTTTTCAAACATCTATTTCTTACTCAAATGGCAATATATTAATGTTGCAAAGAAAACAATAAGAAAATCTTTAATTTTAAAAAGTTAAAATTAAGAAATTGTTTAAAACTTCAAAAAACTAGAAGGGTTAACTAAATTTCAATTGGCCATGGTTGACAGAATTACTTTTTGCAACTTTTTTTTTCTTGTAACACTTTTTAATTCTAATTTATTATTTAGTGACTAAATTTTTTTTATCCATTTAAAAGTTAGTTGGAAATAAGGTAAATGTTAAAAAAGAACATTGGAGCAATAAAAAATAAGTCAAAAACATTACTACAACCAAAACATAAAATACCAACTAAACTTTTAATCAGAAAAGATGCTAATTCAGTTGAAAATAGATTATTTTTCATTGAAAAATTAATCATTCCATTTGTCAATTTCTTAATAGTTAATAAGTGATTATCAACTTATTTTTAGTAAGGAAAATAATAGGGAAAATTAGAATAAAGGACTCAAACCAGCAAAATATTATTATGAGGGACCTTAAAAATCAATATTATTTTGTAGGACCAAATGAAAACCGATGGACAAAAATGCACATGCTCTGTTAACAAGCCATATGAAGCTCGCACAGTTCACTCCCACCATCGGTTCTTCTTCTTCTGTCATTTCTGTTCCCCACGAGTTCTAGGTTCCTCCATGATCTTCCTCACCTTATTTCTTGAGCTTTCTGCCCTTTAGTTTATCATCTTTCTTCCGTTCATTTCTTCATCCTTCATCCTCTAATTTCTTCCACCCTTCATCTGGTCCTCTTGTCATTCTTGCAAGTTTTTTCTCTAGTCTTGTTATTTGCAGCTAGTCACAGTCATGGCATGAGCAGAACAAAATGGCCTAAAGAGACTTATTGATATGCTAATATTGCAGGCCTTTTTGTAGGATTCAATAAGTAACAATTTATGATATGTTATGTCTCTTAAATTCTTATGGTTAATGGTAATGGCTTTTTCTTCTTGTGCTTGTTAAGGATAGTCTACATTATATACAGTATTTAGGTTGAAGTTATAAGGACTTTTGATAGTTTTACTACCATTATTTATATTTTGTACCATCTAAAAGAATGCTTAGAAATATTATTACTTCTTTTTAGAATATTACTACCTAATTTTAGCTTTATTCCCATTGATATTATTATTTTAATTTCAAAAATAATGAACAAGCCTGAATGATTTTTATTTTTTTAGTTGTAGTTGTGATGAGTAGAGGATGGAAAGTCAAATGTCAGGTGAGGTGGTCTATTACTTTCATATGGGTGGACAAGTTTTAAGGGATTCAAGTGGAGAAGATCCACTATTAGGGGGTCAAATAGATGGAAAACTCATAAAGGAAGGGATATCATTAGAAGAACAATGAGAGGAATAAGATTATGCATGGATTGTGATGATATTGAAATGTAATTGAAATACATCTTAAAATTTGATGCCTCTCAACTATTAGATCTAATAGATGATAACGGTATGCAATAACTAATCAAATACAATGATCAATATGCATATATATATATAATCAATGGGGAACAAACTGAAGCACCATCATCCCACTCAATAATAGGGTAAGAAATTAGGCTTTTATAACTGGTCCAATAAATATCTACTATATGTTATAATTTGTATACTTTGGTATCACTCCCTAGTCTAACAAAATATCAAATGAATGAAATGCAAAATGAATTCAAATTCAATTCATTTCAGTATTAGGTCTCCTTCCAACTAGGAACTTGTACTTGATCCATGTGCAATACAAAGTGTCCCTTTACCAATGGCTAAATTAAATTCTGCAAAATGGACAGATTTCATTATTGGGTTTGGACAAATTTTTTCAAATGCTATTAAATTCAGGTAAGCACTATACAAGATAGCATTGCTTATAAATTTGGATACACTTTCCTAAAGAATAGCCTTTACAAGATGATTGTCAAGTGCAATATGGATGGATGCAAGTAGAAACTAACAGCGTATGTAGTGGCTAAAAGCACACCCTTCTTAAGTATGTGAACCTTTTGTAATGAACATTTGCATCTAACACAAGACAACTTGATACTATCTCATAAGCAAATGACAAACTTAATGGCATCTATGATGGTTGATAGTGTAAGATCAACTAAATATAAAACATTGAATGATATCTACAATGAGCTGTTAAGAGGAGATGGATTGGCACTGAGTTACCATCAAGCATGGAGGGGCAAGGAGAAAACTTTAGCTAACATCAATGGGCCAATAGACCGGTCATACATGTTAATCCCTTGATTGTGCAACCATTTAATGGAAATAGATACAGAAATTGTTGCAATATGGACTTTGTAACACCATGATTCTATGACTCATATCATATATAGGTTTATTTCCATGAAGCATATGAATTTCTCAAGAAAAAGTCATAGAAAAATACAATTAAATTACATTACGTCACGGGTAAATTTTTTATTCGATGATCTATGGGCCAGATGGACTCATCCATTTCACTTTCGCATTTAAATACACAAATAAAACTCACAACAAACTCAAGAAGTTGCTTAGAACTCGTGCAAATAGATGGTATACTAAAAAACATAGTGTGCAGCCTTAGGTAGGATTTCCAGATTTTATACTTGAACTTTGAAAAATCATAACTACTTTTAGAAAAATTGAAACCAAGCACACTATACTATTTTGGAAAGCTACAGATGTTTATTTTATGCTAAAAATAAATCTAGACCACAACAGAGGTTGCTAGCTACTAGAAATTGATGGAACAATACCAGAGGTCGACTGTCATTATTGGTATTGTCCTCCAAATTCAAAAATTCATATCTCTCTTCTCAGAGGTCCAATTTGGTGAGCTTGGTGGCCATGTAAATTTTATCATGTTTAGTTTATGCCTCTAAAATTTCATGAGCACTGGACATTATTTGGCCCTTGAATGACATAGCCCAAGATTCTAACCATATGAACAATATCTACATCAGTTTAACAGAAAAATGCCAAATTTGGAAATTCATAATTAATTTTACAGATATCCAAATAATTTGGCCTTTGTCTTCCAAAAAAACTATGGATAAGGTCTATATGTGTGCCAAATCATGAGCAAATTCGTTCATTTGGTCAAATCTTGACATTGGATTGTGAAATGGTCATTTTTAAGTCTTACAAAGGGTTCAAATGGTCTATTTTGAGCTCCAAGGCAACTATGACCACTTGAGCACTTGGGAATGCACCAAAATGACATTTTAAACTTACCTCAAAGGTGCACAAACCAAAATTTCTCAAACTCACTCATTCACCCCATGATATATACAAGAATGCATGTCTAGTCTTGCCATTCCATACCCAAATCATGTTATATCATGCATATGGCATTAATTTTCATTCATACATCATATATATGAGTATTTACACATGTTCAAATGATTACATAACAATTCCATAATAGGATTACATCATATGCCATGTGTATGGCTACAAAAGAGACAAAACTAGGTAATTCTAGACACTTTGATGTCAATCTCTTACCTCCCAACTTGGTGGCTTCCATTATCTTGTTCATTTGCTCCACCTAGCATATTAAGACATTGGAAAGGAAGAAATGAAATTTAAAGAATCCCAATAGCTCATCTTCCTTTCAATCATATATAAAGTATATAATACAAGTTTTAAAAATGCATGCATGAGCATAATAACATGTATGATCATTCAAGGAGCATTCTTGACATTTTAATAAGTCATACAAAGCATACATAGGTTTGCCAAGTAAGTGGATTAGCCTCACCTATTTTCTTATAGATTTTGGACTTGCCTTACCCATTTTCTCCAAGAGGTTTTGACTCAATCTCACTCTTAGGAGACTCTTTACTTTGTCTCAACCAATTTTAAGGGTTCTTGGCTCATCCTCACCATGTATAAAGAGTTCTTAGCTTCTCCATACTTAAGCAAACCAAGATAAGCATATAAAACATCATTTGAATGCATAAAACATTATCATGGTACCATAGCATATGAAATCATGCTAGAATATTTTTCATGGCTTAAAACATACATACACACATTCAAAGACAAGGTACGCACATATTCATGCATGAGAGAAAGTGGAGAGAGCTACTTTGCCATACAAACGCACTTTTTCTCTTAGAATTATGCTCCTTCTCTCGGCCACACATTCATAATGATGTGAAGCTTGTTTCTCTTGGCCTAGATACATCATATGGAAGCCAATTATACTCTTGAACTAAATTATAAAACTACACATTCACTAGCAAAGTTAGGTGGTTCATATGGCTCTTTTATGGTTCCATAATACACTTACTGAAGCAACCATAAGAAACATCATCTTGGCTCCATTCTTTCTATCCATTTATGATTTTTGACTCTATTTAAACCTCTTGGAGTCATCACACAATCAAATTAAGGAGTCTAGTTAGGTGTTGCTTCTTTAAGCCATAATATGGAACCTATAACACCATCTCACTATCTATGGCTTCTAAAATTTTTCCAAGGCTTTCTCTTATCCTCTTCAATCATATATGACTTAAAAATAAGTTTAGAGCAAATTAAAACTTTCCCTTGGTACTCATTCTAGCCTAGCCCGAAACTATGCTCCATGTGAGTACCAAGTGGGTTTATTTCATTTTCTTGATGGAAATGTATATGAGAATCCTTCTAAGGATCTCAAGAGCTCATCCAAACACTCATTTAGACTTAAGAACAATTGAATCAAATCAGGTTTTTAGTGGAGCATTTGAAACCCTAACTTTGCTATCTTGAAAACTAATGGTTCTTTGCATATTCTTATTCTGCACATTCCATTCCCTAAGGTTTGTAATGTTTGATTTTCATTAAACGACATAAAAGAGTGCATTTTCAAAGCAAGTCCCCCCAAAATGAATTAGTTAGGGTCCCAAAAAATTTAAGTAGCATTCTAGATTCCTAAAAATGAAAATTTCAGGCTTAGGCAGAAAGAAAAATGGAACTAGAATGAAGAAACAAAATTAAATGAAAGACTTACGAAACGTAATGGCATTTTCATAATTTTGAGAAAATTTTAGAATTCACATAGGAGGGCTTTTTTAATGAAATTTGAGTTTTTCGGGGTTCTCAATGTCCCTAAAAATCATGGCAACCCCCGGGACAATTAAAACCCTTCCAGTGGATGTTTTCCAATGACGGTGGATCCAAACTTTGACGAATTCATTCAGGAATGTTTTAACTCTAATTTGAGTGATTCCAAAGGTATTTTACTAAATTGGGAATCTAAATTTCATAATGAAAAATACAGTTCTAAAAAAAAAGCTAAAATGAACTAATATATAAAATTAGGATTTTTGAAAAGTCTTTTTTAAACCCACCTATATATATAGGGCACCCCACCTCATTACTCATTTAACTCATTTAGTTTTTACCCTAAACTAGAGGAAAAACCCTAAGAGTAAGGTGAACAAGAAGAAGGAGAAGAGAAGGAGAAAAGCAAGCCAAAAGGTATAGAATTTCTTGGTTTTTTCATGCTTTTTCTTTAGCAAACCTCTTCTTCTTCATTTTCCCTTTCTTTCCTATGGTTTTATTGAATTTTTTGGATCTATTTTGAGGGAAGAACAGAGGGAAAAATTCTGATTTTAAGAGAGGAGGCCAAGGAAAGGAAGAAACAATTAAGAAAACAAGGAAAAACAAGGTAAAATCTCCATCCCATGGTAGCCACTTCTTCTCCCCTTTCTTCCTTGGTTCATCCAACATAAGAAGCTATAAAAGGGCTTGGATTTTAGGTAGAACTAAGAGTGAATCTTAGAAATTTAAGGGAGGATAATAAGGATATGCAAAGAAAATAACAAAAGAACCATTAGATTACAAGATATAAAACCTAAGGTTTTAAGTGTCCTTTGCAAAATCTGTTTTGATACAATAATTCCTAGGCCAAGATGAGTATTTAAATGAGCTCTTAAGATCTCTAAGAGGCTCTCCATATGCATCTTCAACCTAGAAAACAAAGCAAACTCCTTTGGTATCTTATTGCTCCATAGCTATAGCCTAGTATAGTTGAAGTACCTAGGGATAGTTTTAATTTGTTCCAAGCCCATTTTTGAGTCATATATGATGAGTGAAGATGAGGGGAAGCCTTGGAAAAAATTTAAAAACCATAGAAAGTGAGATGGCCGTATATGTTCCATAATATGACCTAAGAAAGCTACATGTAGTTAAGCTCTTTGTTGTAATTGTGTGATGACTCCAAGAGGCTTAAAAGGAGTCAAAAATTATAAATGAAAAGAAAGAATGGAGCCTAGAACTCATTTGATGGGTGTTGCTTCATTAGGTGTATTTATGAACCATAAATGAATCATAGGACAAAACTAGAGTTCTAAGTATATGTGTGGCCTTAGAAATGATTCTAAAAACCTAATTGGCTTCCATATATTATGTTTAGGCTAAGAGAAACCAATTCCACACCTTTGTGTGTGAGGCTGAGGTAGAGAGCATTTTCAAGAGGAAAAGTGTGTGGTTGCAATAAAAGTAGCTCACTCCTCATTCTCTCATGCATGAATGTGTGCTTGACTTGTCTTTGAATATGTGTATGTGTATTTTAAGCCATAAGAAGTATCTTATCACATGCCTATGTTCCATGGTACCATGATGTTGTATTATGCTTTCAAATGATGTCTGACATGTTTACTTAGGTTTGCTTGAGTGTGGAGAAACCAAGAACTCTTAGCTATAGTAAGGATGAGCCAAGAACCCTTAGAAATAGTTGAGACAAAGTAAAGAGTCTCTCAAGAGTGAGATTGGGTCAAAACTTGCTAGAGAAATATGGGTGAGGCAAATCCAAAATTCATAAGAGTATGGGTGAGGCTAATCTACTTACTTAGAAATCCTGTGTATATTATGTATGACTTACTTATATGCCAAGAATGTTTCTTGAATGCTCATATTGCTCCTTGCATTCATGCATGCATTTTTAAGACTTGAATAGCATATTTTATGTATGATTGAAATGGAAGATGAGCTATTGGGATTTTTTAAATCTCATTCCCTTCTTTACAATGCCCTAACATAGTAGGTAGACCAAGTGAGCAAGGTAATGGGAGCCATCAAGTTGGAAGATGAAAGTTTGACTTCAAAGTGCTTAGATTTTGCTTCTTTATGGCCATATGAGTGAGAAATGTTGTAATCCATTGTTGTATATGTCTTATGACCTTATGAACATGTATAATTATGTAAATGTACCATGTACAAATGAGATTTAATATTATACGAATGGTATGGTGCATTTTAGGTATGAAATGGCTAGACTAGCCATGTGTAATCTTGTGTATGGCATGGGGTGAGAGAGTGATTTTTTAATTTCTGGCTTTATGTACCTTTGAGACAAGTTTAGAATGCCATTTTGGTATATTTTCACGTGCTCAAGTGGTCATGGTTGCCTTGGAGCTCAAATTGGACCATTAACCCTTTGTAATGCTTAAAAATGACCATTTCACAACCCATTGTCAAGATCTGACCAAATGAACAAATTTGCCCATGAAATTTGACACACATATAGATCTTATGAAGCCAAAGACTAGATTATTTG
This sequence comes from Erythrophleum ivorense, assembly GCA_026724425.1. Classification (NCBI taxonomy): domain Eukaryota; kingdom Viridiplantae; phylum Streptophyta; class Magnoliopsida; order Fabales; family Fabaceae; genus Erythrophleum; species Erythrophleum ivorense. The sequence goes on along the minus strand of JAIUCV010000002.1, from coordinate 44,219,913 downwards.
GAGCCCTGTAAAATTAATTATGAATTTCCAAAGTTGGCATTTTTCTACTGAACTGATACAGGTGTTGTTCATATGGTCAGACTCTTAGGCTGTGTCATTCATAGGCCAAATGATGTCCAATGCTCATGAAATTTATATGGATAAACTAGATATGATAACCTTTCCATGGCAACTAATATCACCCAATTGGACCTCCGAGTAGGGAGATATGAATTTTTAAAGTTGGAGGTCAGTACCAGGGATGATAGTCGACCTCTAGAACTATTCCATCAATTTTTAGTGGCTAGCAACCCTTGCTGAAGTCTAGATATATTTGTAGCATAAATTAGACATATTTAGGTTTCTAGAATGGTAATAAATGCATGATTTCTATTTTTTTAGAATTAGTTATGATTTTTCAAAATTTATGACAATAAACTAAGATTTCTGGCCTAGGCTGCCCTCTTGAATTTCATGTACTCCATCCACTTGCACGAGTTCGAGGCCACTTCCTTAGACGGTTTTGAGTTGTATTTGTGTAATTAAATATGAGAATGAGTTGAAGGAGTTCATATGGTCCATGGGACATTGAACAAAAATTTATCCGTTACGCAATGCAAGAAAATTGAATATTTATATGCCTTTTTCTTTAAGAACTCATATGTTTCATCCAATGGAACCTAGAAATGGTATGAGATGAGTTATAGTATTATGGTGTTACAAGGTTCACCCTTGGTTTTGTCCAAATTCCAAGTCTTTTTGACACTACATATATGGGACGAACCAAGGAAAAGAAGGGGACAAGAGGTGGTTACCATGGAATGAAGATTTACCTTGTTTTGTTCTTCTTCTTGCTTGTTTCTCACTTTACTTGCCCTCCTCTCTTCAAATTTGAATTTTTCCATTTGTTCTACCCTCAAAATAGCACCAAAAACTTTAAGAAAACCATAGGGAGAAAAGGGAGAGGGAGGAGAAACATTTTGCTAAAGAAAGAGCTTGAAATTCCATGAAGTTTCCTACCTTTTCCTTGCCTTTTCTCCCTTCAAAACCTCTTCTCTTGGTGTAACTAGGATCTGGCTTTCTTCTTTAGTTTTAGGGCAGAATTAAGTCAATCTAGAAGAGGGGAGAAGGAGGGCATGAAATAACAAGGGGTTTCTTGAAGCTTCTTTTTTTGAAATTTCTAATTTTTTCCTTTGTTCTTGGCATTTTCATTTCTAACTCTTAACTCCTTTTTTAGAATCATCTTTTCCATTGTGAGATTTAAGTTCCCAATTTAATAAAATTCCTTTGGAATCACTCAAATTGGAGCTAAAACCTTCCTAAATAAATCCATCAAAATTCAAGTGAATTGACATTGGAAAACGTCCACCAGAAAGGTTTTAACTGTTCGAGACCTCCCATGGTTTTTAAGGCTTCAGAGAACCCTGTAAAGCTCAAAACATTCAATTAAAAAGACCTTTTATGAGAATTTCAAAATTTGCTCAAAATTATGAAAATACTATTACGTTTCGTAACCTTTCATTCAAATTTGTTTCTTTATTCTAGCTCTATTTTTTTTTTCATTTAAGCATAGGATTCTTATTTTTAAGAGTCCAGAATGATAAATAAATTTGTTGGGACCTTAACTAATTCATTTTGGAGGACTTCCTTTTGTATCTGGTAAATTTTGTACATTTATGGAAAAATCATACGTTACGTTTCTCTCGTTTTCTCTTATTTTCAATGAATTGGATATTACAGACTTCATCGATGAACAACCATTTTGAAAGGTTGTTCATTACATATGGATGTTGTATAATTCGCTTCATGCTTGGTTCATGACCAATATTATACATTAATGATTACCACCTCAGTAGACCATACTTGGAGACTCTCTTAGCTACATATATGTATGGCGTAGACAATGACTTATTTCCACTTGTTTATGCAATTATAGGTGCAAAAACATATGATGATTAAGTGTGTTTCCTTTAAAAGTTTAAAGACTTAACTAGTTGTATGAAAATTACTTTAGTTTTAGATTGCCACAATGCTATAATTAGTGCAGTAAGAGAAGTGTTTAGTGGGGAGAGACATACATTTTGCTATCGACACATAAAGAAGAACTTTAGTAGTGAGTTCTCAAAATTTTGCAAGGGTTAAAGAAGACAGTGTAAGGATGATGCACTAAAATTGCTTGAAAGGATTATGTATGCTCAATTGGACACGGACTATATGAAAGCATTAGAAAAATTGAAGTCATTCTCCCTTGAGTTGGTTAGATAGGTAGAGACCCAGGCTAATGTTAAGAGGTGAGCATTATCTAGATTTCCATACCAACGATGGGATAATATCACAACTAATCTTGCAGAATCTTTTAATGTATGAATAGTGAAAGAGAGGAAGGACAATGTTTGTGTATTAATCAATGAGCATAGAGAGAAGCTAGCTAAAAAACTATATGCTAACAAGGAAGGTATGGCTAGATGGACAAATGGGGTGGGCTTGAGGATTGACGCAATACTAAAGGAGAATGTTGTAAGGGCAGAAAATATAATACCAGAGCACTATGGGATTAATTAGCTCTTAGTTTGAATAAGAAGCAATGATTTGAGGGTGAATGTAGCATTAAGAGAGTGTACTTGTCAAGCTTGGCAAATGTTTGGCATCTCATGTCCTTATGCATATGTAGCAAAAGATGTATATAAATATTATGATCCCTGTAGAAACTCATGATATGCCAAACCTAAACAATCTTTTGATTGATGATTATGTTAGCAACACCTTCCTACTACCACCCATCTCAAGTTGTCCAACTGGGAGACCATAGAAAAAATGATAAGAATCACAATTTCAAAACAAGGTTCAATACTAGTCTTTTCGCTGTCAAGCAACAAGCCATAATAGGGTTAGGTGTAAAACTTCTAATCCTTCTTTATCTTGCTATTGTAAAAGTAGCTCCCTGATGGTTTTATATATGTGTTTTCTAAAGGAAGTGGTTAGTAGTATTTTAAATGTGTAAAAGTTGGGCTTTCTTTGTACATGGGCAAATATAACCTATTTTTTGAAGGTCTAGAAGTTAGGATCTTTTGTACATGGGTAGATATAACATATTTTTTGAAGTTATGGAAGTTAGGCTTTCTTTTGTACATGAGCAGATATAGCTTATTTTTTGTACATGCATCAGTGACATGTTAAGGTTTTTTGTAGTGGTTACAGGTAAAGTAAGATCTGAATTTGTTAGCCTATTAGCAATTGTATGTAATATTCATCTGTCTTAGTAATGAAAATGAAGCTTTATGTTACAAGTGATATGTGTATGTAGTATTTTTTTTATGTTAAATCTTTACACAATCAATGAAAAGAATTTATAGCATATTAGTATTTGTTTGAACTAATTTTTAAGGCCTATATTACATGGTTTAAGTTCAAGGATTTTTGTGAAACTTTCCCTTCTGTACTATGCCATTAACTTTTTTTTTGCAACTTTCCTTTGGGGTATTACTTTTGTCCCATATAGCAAATCATAAATTGAACACTATATCTAGTAATGCACCAGAAAGGTGCATGCCTTTGCATGATTTAAAGTTAAATATGCATTTAGACCATTACTATAAAGTTGCTACCAAGTGGTAAAGCATTAATGAGATTCAAGTTCATTATTACCAAGAGGTACCCATTATTGTAATGACCCTAACTTCAAATTATTGTAATTAAGGTTAAAGACGAAATTAATAATCATAAATCAAGGTTGAAAGTCATTACAACTAATTATATTCGAAAAAATGCAGGAAAATTTGAACGTTGATGTTATTAGGGTCATTAACTAGACAACCATAATTATTCGAATATGCAAGTGAATTTAATCATCAATAAGGAGCCTTTGATTCTTCCATTCATCAATTACAACTCATAAAAACCTCCTGCAAGTGTTTCTAAATAATTCCTTAGTATTACCATAAAAGAAACCAAGGTTTTTAGGTGAATATGAGAAATTGAGCACCTTCGTCAAGGCTAAATTCCCTTGCCCCGCGGCCAATTACTCTCGGGTTCAACTCCTTATACCTTCACAAATTTTTACACATTTTGCCGTGGCCAAATACCCTCTAGAACACCCCCAGACCTACCTCTCATAGCTAACCTCACTATTCGTTGCGGCTAATTGCTCTCTGTTTTTTTCCTTGGAAGCTTTGCCACATTTAGCCGAGGCCAATTAAATGTTGGCCACAGCCAACTACTCTCTGTTACTATTTGGCTGAGACCAATTAAATTTTGGCCGCGGCCAATTCCCTTCTATTCCTATAACTCCTAAGATTTCATCTCATGCTCTCCAATTCCCCCCTAGCAACACTCGAGGCCACTTTAACTTAGTTTGTGAAGATTTAGTGTCTTTCTTTTACTTAATCTACCTAACACATCTATCATTACCCATTCAAAACTCAAATGTAGATCCTTAACCCTCTAGCCACCATAAACCAGTAAGTTCATAGATCAATGACAGCAAAGAGTTCATACACTACTCACATTTCCATTCAAACAAAGTCCTATTAGAAATTTCATGCATCACTAATTTAAGTTAACATATGATGTATCAAATGATTATAGTCCCTATGCTTGGCAATTCATGATGCAATGCGGCAATTACATAGAGCTAGTAGTCTAGTTATACAAATATAATCTAATAAGGTTTCCAAACCTACCTACTACTAAACTATATAATAAGCTTCCATTAATTTTCGCCTTGCCATTAAGAGGTTCGATCCCTGAAAATGTTAGCCCACAATCGGGGTGAGATATACAATCTTAATAACAAGAGAAAAATTCCATATATATGTACAAATTAATCAATACAATGCAATTTCATATCATCAATACCAGAATCATCAATTCAATTTGTAGATGAACTAGTTAAGCTACCAATTACTATTGTCTCATACCAGTAATCATACACAACATGTTAATGGCCAATAATACTAGGAGAGGTCCGTCCACGGCACCAACTCCATAATAAGCACAACCAGGGCTCAGTGCATCTAGGGTCTGATCACAACCTGGTGCTCGATCGAAGCACATGCACTGGTGGTAGTCACACCATAGCTCTATCATGGACTCACAAGGTCCAATCACAATAACAATTCAAGTAATCAACCAATCATTTAGTATTTCAAAATCATATATGTGCAAATAATATCAGATTAACATGAACATATACATGGAATTGGAAAATTAACCTCGGTTACCTCAATGAAGCCAATTACTCATCCTCTAGCTACTATCATGATTCAAAGCACACCAGGCTTAACATAAGCATAATCATCATTATTCAACTACTATTAGTAAGGAATTTCCCTATCCACAGATTAATCTTAACAAGAGTACATTAAGAACTTCTTACCTAAGCTTCCTAAGGGTCTGCAGCACTAATTCAAGGTCACAATAGCAAGAACTCACAATGGGTCACTCCTAACATCTCCATTTTCGCACATGTAAAAGCCATGCACCAAAAGTCAGTCCAAATGATAGAAATTCAGTATATATACCACAAAAGAGAATAGGGAACACTTACCTATATGCCTAAGAGGTCAAATGGATTAAGTTAAGTCTCAACTACTAAGAACACACCATAGGACATTCCCAAATTCGGATTTGAGTCATCAAACCCAGAAAACTCAATTTTTCACCTTTATCCCCTTGTAATTTCACACAATAGTAGAACCCATTATGAAAATCAACCCTTAGGGACATTTTCCAGCAAAATAATACATAAAATGGAAGGGAAATGCTTACTCAATCATCCCTCTAACCTCCAACTCTGAAAATCTAGCAATAATCATCCAAGAATTATATTTCATCCTAAGAAGAGATGAAAGATTCTCAAAATGAAAAACCAATCAGACCAAAATGAAGAGAAAAATGTGAGGGACATGTTTTATATAGATTACCTTGGCTAAATCTTCCTCTAAAAGTGAGAAATGATGGACGAATGCAGAAAAACCCTAGCCTCCCTCTAAACCTCCAAATTTTGCTTTGCCTCTTGTGTTTTTTTTGCAGAATGGGGAGAAGGCTAAGTGTATTTAGGGTTTAGTAGGATTTAAGTTGGGTCCCAAATGGGTTATGGGTTAACCCAAAGGCCCAAATCATTATAGGTTCAAATTTTTATGCTTGTTGGGCCTTATTTCATGAGTTGGGCTGTAGAAATTTGATTAGATCATGCCAAGTTCCAAGAGTCAATCCAATTTGGGTCTACATAATGTGTGTTGGGCCAACTATAAGGGCTCATGTAAATTAGGTCTTGGGCCTCTATTTCACTAAATTAGATTGGGTCATTGCTAGGTGACCTCTCTTGGCTCAAGTCTCATGATAAGGAGTTGAGCTTGCACTTAAAATCATTGAGCTTCCATAAATCCTTATCTATGGCTTACTCAAATTAATTTTGGGCCCAAATTAAGCTTTAATCCAATTGAAATCTTAAACCCATATTAATAACTTATTTCTCTATAAATTTTCATTCATATAGCTTACCCAATTATTCTATAATAATTATCCTTAATTAGTCCAAATCCATGATTAACACCTTAATAAATTTTGGGGTATTACAATTACTATAAAGTTTAAGGATATTATTACGTTAGTTTAAGACATTTACTACTATGTGTAGACTCAATGTAGTGTATATAGCTTTATGGCCATTACTATAAAGTTTGATGCTGTTAGTAATAGATTTAAGGAAATTTACCACTCCTTTTAGGGACCTACTAATATTGTAGTTACTCTTTGCTTTAAAACCATTACTATAAATTTTAAGGTTATTACCATATGAGTTGAAGGAATTTACTACTATGTTTAGGTTCCATGTATAGTAGATAGTTTTAAGGCCATTACTATAAAGTTTAAGGGTGTTACTAGTAGATTTAAGGACATATACCATTACTTTTAGAGGTATTTCAATGTAAGGGGGTGTGATTTTGTGAATCCAATTAAGTTACTTTTGCTATAGTGTATTAGGATTCATATTTTAATTGCTATTTGAATTAGCATTGCTTGGGCCCTGAGTTTAAGTTACTTGTCCTGATAGCCCTTTGGTTGTTTGAGATGCTTATATAAAGGCATGCTATCTATCTTGAGATTCTACCATTTATTACTGAAGTTTAACAAACCTAAATATTTTAGCCCTTGTTCTTGATTCCTTGGTTTCCATTCTACACCATTGGTGTTTCAAGTCCAACAAAGGGTAAAGATGATTATCAGATAATACATAACAATGTAGCAAAAATAGACAAAACCAACACCTGGTTATGAAATAAAGATACTTAATTCTCTGTACTTCACTGAAAATTCTTGTTGACAAAAGCATTGCATTGCCATAAACTCATAAAACTAGGCAACTTATTATTATTATTAGGGATAAAATTAACAAATTTAGATAACAAAGATGCCTGATATCAAATCTAAGAACCAATCAGGACATAAGTGCAAGGGAGGAAAGAAATAAAAATGAAAAATAGGACAATATTAATACAAAATTAATCTTTTACCACTTGCAAGTATTCTTAAAAGGATTGAAGAAGATTCAGAATAAACCTCTTATCAAGTATGCTAGGAATGGCTCCCTTCACTTGAGAACAAAAAGAAGCTGCTACAGCTATTTTGCAGGGAAAAAAAAGAAGCTTGGCTAACAACATTAAGGACATTTTTGGTGACGAGCACATTACAGGTAAAACATAGGGACTATTATACATACCAGCAAACCTTAAGGACTCTTTTCTATACTTCCCTTCTATCAAGGCCACAGCGAAAGCAACAGTAAAAGTATCACCTACTTGAGTAACGTTTTTACTTGTTTTTATGGTTTTTTCTCTAAAGCTCATTTAATTTATGCAACTAAAAAATCTCATATATCAGATATAAATATTACATGAATCTTTTTAGATATTCCACTTGGCTGGAAAACCAATATTTAAGTAATTGGTTTATTTTTCCCTACAAAAGATGATCAACTAATCTTCCCAAAAATGATTGACTGAATGTTGCCATTGTTGACATTGGACATGCTTGCATGCAAGTATGCATTGCTAGCTTGAAAAAGGGTAGCTGAAGGTATTGGCCCATTCATTTAATAGGTCTTTAGGTGGTAAAGAGTATAATAAGATTTTGTTTAATCACTTCGGTGCAAAAATTAAGGAGGAGTACAAGATGAAGGTTCTCCAGAATGCCAGGCTTATTTAGGCTCAAGGCTGTATATGAGAAACTAAAAAAGGTTCTCAATGCAAATCCAGAGGCACCTCTGAACATTAAATGCTTAACAGATGAGAAGGATGTTAGGGGATTCATCAAGCATGAGGACTCTAAGCAATTAAGTGTTCCAATTTTGGATCGTGTAAAGATACCTTTGGATAAGGCTTTAACATAAGCAAACCTTACAATTAAGAATGTCCACATGGTTGAAGTAGTTGGCTGGGGTTCTCGTGTACCTACTATAAATAGAATATTAATAAAAATTTTAAAAAAGGACCCTAGGTGCACACTGAATGCAAGTGAGTACGTTGCCATAGGTTGTGCTTTGTAATGTGCAACTCTAAGTCCAGTATAATAATGCATGTTGAATTATTCATATACTTAATTTTACTTATGATATAATGCTGTTACTTATTTGTTATTGACAGAACTGAAGGTTAATGAAAGCTTTCCCTTCTCAATTCCTATATCTGTTGGCTTCTGTCTCTTTGCTATGTAGTTGTTGTTGTTGTCTCTTGACATCTTTGCAAAAATCGGTAAATAAATGTGCCAAATGAAAGGCATAAAAATTAACGTCAAATAATAGTGACTCCATGCCCCTTTGTCCTATAAGACTAAAAAAAGCAGCTCTCAAATACATCATTCCTTTTGGCCTCCTCTTAATTTTCATGTTAAGGGATGTTCTCATTTTAAATTTAAAGGGAATCATTGGGTAGGGAATTCTTCTCCTTTAGTTTTCCTTTTTGTAAACCCTTCTTCTTATTTTAAGTACATAATCCAATGGTATAGAGTTTTAAGACTATTACTACAAAGTTTAGAGGTGTTACTACTGTACTTAAGAAAATTTACGCCTACTTTTAGGGATCTTCCAGAGTATAGTTACTAGTGTGATTTAGGTCTGTTACTATGAATTTTAGAGATGCTACTAGTGGACTTCAGGGAATTTACTATTGTATTTAGGCTATCTGAGTTAAGGACCGATAATGCTAAGTTTAGTGACATGACTTAGTGCATCTTAAGAAAATAGACGATTATAGTAACAAAAAAAAGAAATTCAAGAAATTTTATAATCTTATTATAATCATAACAATCAAATATTTATAACCATCCTTTTACAAGCCTTACAACAGGATGTTTTCGTTATAACTATAATAGTACATGTGACAACTCTAACTTCTAATCATCATAATTAAGGTTAAGTACACGATTAAGAATCGTAAATCAAGGTTGAAAGTCATTACAACTAATTACATTCGAAAAATGCAAGAAAATTTTAATCTTAATGTTATTAAGGTCATTAACTAAACAACCACAATTATTTGAATATCCAAGTGAATTTAGTTATCAATGAGGAGCCTTTGATTCCTCTATCCATCAATTCCAACTCACAAAAACCTCCAACAAGTGTTTCTAAATCATTCCTTAACATTACCATAAGAGAAACTAAGGTTTCTAGGTAAATACGAGAAATTGAGCACCTTCACCATGATTAAATTCTCTCGTGTCGCGGCCAATTACTCTCAGGTTCAACTTTATGTACCTTCATAAATTTTGCAAATTTCACTGTGGTCAAATATCCCTTACGCCGTAGTGAATCACCCTCTAGAACACCACCAGAATTACCTCTTGCATTTTGCCATGGCTAACTTCACTTTTCATTGTGGCCAATTTCTCTCTGTTTCCTTTCTTGGGCAATTTCGACGCTTTTGGCCACTGCCCGTGGCTAATTCTCTTTTGTTCTTATAACTCTTAAGATTTCATCCCATGCTCTCCAATTCTCCCTCTAAGAACACTCTAGGACCACTTTCCCTTAATTTGTAAAACTCTAATGGCATTTATCTACTTGATTTACCTAGCTAATCGATCATAGATTTAAATGTTGATTTCTACTCATGAAACTATCATAAATAAGTGAATTCCATAATTTAGTGACAGTAAGAGTGTTCCAAGCACAAGGAACATAGGGCCAATGCTTAATGTTCATACAAGATCAAGTCACTCATCCATTGTTAGCCAATTACAACCATAATGTTCAATTCCATGATAATTATATTACATGTACAGTTCTTATACTTGACAATTCATGATGTAATGCAACAATTATATAAAACTAGTAATTTAATTACACAATACAATCTGACAAGGTTTCCGAACCTATATGCTACCAAATCATATAATAAGCTTCCATTAGTTTCTCCTTGCCACTAAGAGGTCCGGTCCCTGAAAATGTTAACTCACAATTGGGGTGAGATATACAATCTCAGTAATAAGAGGCAAATTCCATATATATGTATAAATCAATCAATACAATGTAATTTCATATCTTCAATACCAGAATCATCAATTCAATTTGTAAATGAACTAGTTGAACAAGCATTGACTACTATCCCATATCAATAATCACACATAACATGTTAATGGCTAATAACACCGAGAGAGGTCCTTTCACGACACCTGCTCTATAATTAGCACAATCAGGGCTTAGTGCATCTGGGGTCTGATCATAACTCATTGCTCGATCGAAACATATGCACAAGTGGCAGCCACACCACAACTCCACCATAGACTTACAAGGTCCAATCATAATAGCAATTCAAGTAGTCAACTAATCATTTAGCATTTCAAAATCAAGCATGTGTAACAAATATTATATTAACAAGAGCATATACATGGAATTAGGAAAAATAACCCTAGTTACCTCAATAAAGCTAATTACTCTTCCTCTAGTTACCACCATGATCCAAAACATACTAAGCCTAACATAAGCATGATTATCATCATTTAATGATCATTAGCAAGGAAATTCTCCCTATCCATAGATTAATCTTAACAAGAAATCATTGAGAACTTCTTACCTAAGCTTTCTAATGATCTATTACACCAATCTAAGGTCCATACATTAAATGGGAACACTTATCCATACACCCAAGAGTTCAAATGGGTTGAGCCTCAACTACCAAGAACATACCATGAGTCATTCTAATATTTGAATTTGAGTTATCAAGCCCAGAAATTTTATTACTTCACCTTCATCTCCTTGTAATTTTGCATAATAGTAGAACCCATTATGAAAATTAATCCTTGGGGATATTTTCTAGTAAAATAATACACAAAATGGGAGGGAAAAGCTTACCCAATTATCCCTTTAATCTCTTACTCTGAAATCTTGTAACCATCTTTTAAAGACCAAATTTCACCCTAAGAAGAGATGAAAATTCTTTAAATGATAAACCAATTAGACCAAAATGTAGAGAAAGAAGAGATAATCAACTTATGTATAACCCACCTTGGCCAAATCACACTCTATAAGCTAAAAATGGAGCTATAATGTTGGTAGAACCCTAGCCTCCCTTAGACCTCCGAATTTCCTCTCTTGCCTTTTGTGTTTTCTGCTAAATGAGGTGAGAAGCTGCTAAACCTTTAAGGTTATTAGGGGTAAATGGGCTGACCCATCAGCCCAAGGTCTATTTGGGCTCATTTCTAGTCATTGGGCCATTGCTTATTAAAGTGGGTTGCAAAACACTTAAGGTTAAGATGAAGTGTGCTGACCCAAAGGCCTAAATTCTAGTAGGTTCAAAGATTGGTATTAGTTGGGCTAAGTCTCATGAGTTAGGCTGCAGAGTTGTAGTTAGGTTAGGCCAAATTTCAAGAGTTCATTTAGTTTGGGTCTCCATAAAGAAAGTTAGGCCAACTATAAGAGTTCAGATTTTTAGTTAGATTGGGTCAAGTTTCAAAAGCCTATTTATTTTGGATCTGCACCTATAATCATTTAATCTCTATTCATGGCCTACTTAATTTAATTTAGGCCTAAATGAGGTTTCTAACCTAATTAAATCTCAAACCTACATTAACAATTTATTCTTCTCTAAATTCCCATTCACATGGTTTGCCCAATTATTCTGTAATAATTATTCTTAATTATGTCTAACCCATGATTAATGTCTTAATTAATTTTAGGGTATTACATTCTCCCTCCCTTTTAAGAATTTTATCCTCAAAATTAGACATACCTCACTCAATTAGTGCTGAATAATCCATCCTTATAGCTTCCTCTTTGGTTTCTCAAATTTTCACAAGAACCTTGTCCTTTCCCTACTACCTTCCTGTAGAAGATGCCCTTATTCTATTACTATCTCACTCATTATCCACAATTTTATTTCTTCTTTGTCCACCCAAGTCAAATGACATACTAACTTAAATATTTGTCCACAACTAAAGAGATCTAGACCAAGTTACACTTGATCACTTTATAGCCAGTCTAGGCACCTAGGTTAAATAAATCTTAAAATCTCTCTCACTTTGTAGCATTTGTTTTGTTCTATTCTGTCCTTTTCTTTTTCTTCTCCTACTCCCCTCTCTCATTTTTTTTTGTTCCAATAATCAATCATTGAATGTGCATGTTAACTTCCTTTCCTTTTTAACTTTCAATCCATTTAAGAGATAACTCCTAGATACTTTAGCTTAGCTCTTCTTAATAGTTGATACCAAGAACTACAAGGAATTCCACTTAGTTAGCCTTTTTAGTATTTATTCCACTAATAGCAACACAGGTAAGTAACCTTATTACATAATGAAGTTTCATTCGTCCTTCACTTAGATGACCACCACATTTCTTTAGCCTGACATTCTTAATTGAAATGAGTTTTACCTCTTACAGGTTCATCTAGTCTAAGTTTCCAAGCCTTACATTGAACTATCTCACAACTAATCTATTTGAAGCACCTAAACACTCTAGGTTCACCTTCTACATAATTGAAATCAAACATGATCTTCCAAATGAAAATAAACATGATATTTCAGTCTTGGGGTTAGAACCTCTGTACCTATAAAACCTTAGCCTTGGGGGCCTTTCAAAGTCTACATAATTCTAACTCATGATGGATTGTACATCACTTCAAATATTTAGTCAACTATACTAATTTATTATACACTAGTTCCCAAACTTCCATGGTTAATTTCCCAATCATAAGTAAGGCTTATATCTTACCCTTCCATAAGGTATTTTTATAGCTAGTTAGGCGTTTTACTCTGCTTTGTTGCCTTCTAAGTCTTCAACATTACTCTAGATGGCCCTTAAAAAGCTTAGAATTTCACTTAGGTGAAAAATTGCTACTCTTGTTGTGATCAGTTAACTACTTTGATAGGCCAGTTAACTGGTCAGTCATACCCAGTTGACTTGCTTAGTGAATGACAGTCAACTGGTCATAGATACTATTAATAGCTTTGTTCATTGTCCTCATCAGTTACCTAGTCACATTCATTTAGTCAACTGGTGTCTCACAGCGAGTGACTAGTGTATCTACCGTGTAGCCAGTTGGCAACAAGCCTCAACCAGTTGCCTATTTAGACCAAGACCAATAACCCAATCTCCAAAGAAAAGAAGGGCAAAATTCTAGTCTTTTCATTAGCATTAACAACCTCGAGTCTCAAAATTAGTATTACTAAAGTGTTATGAGGTAGAATCTCACTACACTATATTATTCTCAGGGGCATGCTTATTATGATGAGTGATCTCCTCAATAGAATTTAAGAAACATTTGTTTCAACAATCACTACAAGCCTCACATCATTATTCCTTTATATTTCTTCTCTGAAGGTGAAAAGCAAAAAGCATGTTCACATAATTAGCTATTCCTATAAGCTAATACTATGTCAAATATGCATTATGATTGCTCTAATACCAAATGTGACAACCCTAACTTTTAATCATCGTAATTAAGGTTAAATATGCAATTAACAGTCGTAAATTAAGGTTAAAAGTTATTACAACTAATTATATTAGGAAAATACAAAAAAATTTGAACCTTGATGTTATTAAGGTCATTAACTAAACAACTACAATTATTTGAATGTGCAAGTGAATTTAATTATCAATGAGGAGCCTTTGATTCCTCCATCTATTAATTCCAACTCACAAAAACCTCCTACAAGTGTTTCTAAATCATTCCTTAGCATTACCATAAGAGAAACTAAGATTTCTAGGTGAATATGAGGAATTGAGCACCTTCACCGCGGCTAAATTCTCCCGTGTTGTGGCCAATTACTCTCGGGTTCAACTCCTTACACCTTCACAAATTTTGCAAATTTTGTCATGGTCAAATATCCCTTATGCCATAGTGAATTACCCTCTAGAATACCACCAAACTTGCCTCTCGCATTTCGACATAGCTAACTTCACTTTTCACTGTGGCTAATTCTTCTCTGTTTCCTTTCCTGGGCAACTTCATCACTTTTGGCCGTGTCCCGTAGCCAATTCTCTTCTATTCTTATAACTCCTAAGATTTCATCCCATGCTCTCCAATTCTCCCTCTAGGAACACTCTAGGATCACTTTCTCTCAATTTGTGAAACTCTAATGGCATTTATCTACTTGATTTACTTAGCTAATCTATCATTATCAACTTCAAGATTTAAGTGTTGATTTCTACTCATAAAACTACAATAAATAAGTGAATTCCATAATTTAGTGATAGCAAGAGTGTTCTGACCACAAGGAGCATATGGCCAATGCTTAATGTTCATACAAGATTAAGTCACTCATCCATTGTTAGCCAATTACAACCATAATGTTCAATTTCATGATAATTATATTACATATACAGTCCTTATACTTGGCAATTCATGATGCAATGTGACAATTATATAAAACTAGTAATCTACTAGGAACACTCTAGGATCACTTTCCCTCAATTTGTGAAACTCTAATGGCATTTATCTACTTGATTTACCTAGCTAATCTATCATTATCAACTTCAAGATTTAAGTGTTGATTTATACTCATAAAACTGTCATAAATAAGCGAATTCCATAATTTAGTGATAGCAAGAGTGTTTCGACCACAAGGAGCATAGAGCCAATGCTTAATGTTCATACAAGATTAAGTCACTCATCCATTGTTAGCCAATTACAATCATAATGTTCAATTCCATGATAATTATATTACATATACAGTCCCTATACTTGGCAATTCATGATGCAATGTGGCAATTATATAAAACTAGTAATCTAATTACACAATATAATCTGACAAGGTTTCTAAACCTATGTACTACCAATTATATAATAAGCTCCCATTAGTTTATCCTTGCTACTAAGAGGTCCAGTCCCTGAAAATATTAGCCTACAATCGGGGTGAGATATATAATCCCAGTAACAAGAGGCACATTCCACATATATTTACAAATTAATCAATACAATGTAATTTCATATCTTCAATACTAGAATTATCAATTCAATTTGCAAATGAATTAGTTAAGCTACCAATTACTATTGTCCCATACCAATAATCGCACACAATATGTTAATGGCCAATAACATCAGGAGAGATTCGTCCACGACACCTACTCCATAATGAGCACAACTAGGGCTCAATGTATCTGGGGTCTAATCATAACCTAGTGCCCGATTGAAGCACATGCATGGGTGGCAGCCACACCACAACTCCACCATGAACTCACAAGGTCCAATCATAATAACAATTTAAGTTGTCAACCAATCATTTAGCATTTCAAAATCAAGCATATGTAACAAATATCATATTAATATGAGCATATACATGGAATTAGGACAAATGACCCCGGTTACCTTAATGAAGCCAATTACTCTTCCTCTAACTACCACCATGATCTAAAACATACTAAGCCTAACATAAACATTATTATCATCATTTAACAATCATTAGCAAGGAAATTCTTCCTATCCACAGATTAATCTTAACAAGAAATCATTGAGAATTTCTTACCCAAGCTTCCTAATGATCTATTGCACCAATTTAAGGTCCATACATTAAAGCTTACCATGATTCACTCCCTACAACTCCATTTTCGCACATGTACAAATCTTGTTATAAAAGTCAGTCCAAATGATGAGAATTCAGTATATATACCATACAAGAGAAAGGGAAACACTTACCCATACACCCAAGAGGTCAAATGGATTAGGTTGAGCCTCAACTACCAAGAACACACCATGGGTCATTTTAAAATTCGAATTTGAGTCATCAAGCCTAAAAATTTCATTGTTTCACCTTCATCTCCTTGTAATTTCGCACAATAGTAGAACTTATTATGAAAATCAAACTTGGGGACATTTTCCAGCAAAATAATTTACAAAATATGAGGGAAAAGCTTACCCAATCATCCTCATCAGCCTAAGGTCTATTTAGGCCTATTTATAGTCATTAGGCCATTGCTTGGTAAGGTGGGGTACTGAACACTTGGGGTTAAGATGAAGTATGCTGATCTAAAGACCCAAATTCTAGTGGGTTCAAAGGTTGGTATTAGTTGGGCTAAGTCTCATAAGTTGGGCTACAGAGTTGTAGTTAGGTTAGGCCAAATTTCAAGAGTTCATTTAGTTTGGGTCTGCATAAGTAATGTTCGGCCAACTATAAGAGTTCAAATTTTTGTTCAGTTGGGTCAAGTTTCAAGAGTCCATTTATTTTAAGTCTACACTTATAATCATTTAGTCTTTAACCATGGCCTACTTAATTTAATTTAGGCCTAAATGAAATTTTTAACCCAATTAAATATCAAACCCATATTAACAATTTATTCTTCTCTAAATTTTCATTCACATGGTTTGCCCAATTATTCCATAATAATTATTCTTAATTATGTGTTACCCATGATTAATGCCTTAATTAATTTTAAGGTGTCATAGTACATAATCTAGAGGAGGAAAAAATCAATGGATCATGTCTTTCTGGTTTGCTTTTCTTGGGTTGTTGCCATTATAGCTACCATTACATTACCACGGCATTTATTTAGTGGATGGTTCACCAGGTTCTATATGAGTTGGACATGAAATGCATCCAACTCTTCCAGAGTATATGTTGTCATGGTAAGCCCTTCCCACTCAGGCTTTAGTTCCCCAGTCCATGATTATAAGTATTTTATCAAATAAATTCCACAGTCATTATTGAGCAACAATGTGATGTCATAAAGTCAAGTTTTATACATACACTGTACTACAAATAATGAAAGTTCAAAGTAGTTCACTTACATGTTTAGTTGTTGGTGCAACTCAATGTATTCGACTTTGATAACTGGGCTCACCGCCATAAATTTCTTAGGTTTCAGCATCGTTAATAGCATGGTGAATCTATTTTTCTATTATATCACTGATACACAATATCACCCACAGTTGGGCCATTACAATTAACTTTAAAACTAAATGCCATTAGAACATAACATAATCTTATTGTACTATAGGCTATCTTCTTTTGCCCTGTGTTGGTCCTCTAACTCAATAAGTCAAGGGTGTATATAATGCATTTATGAGGGTCCAGAGCAAAGCAAAACTAGTGATTCAAAAACAACATAAGGGCAAATACCTAGAAACATTTCCAATTAAGCAACATTTTCTAAGGTACAGTCCAACACAATGCAACAAATACCCTACAAATATATTATCAAGGTGCAATCCATGATGTTATAGCTTACTTTGTTAGGCCATAGTTTTTCCAACAAATTGTCCACATTGTATTGCCTTATAGGTTTTAAGAGGTTTTTCTACACCAATAGTTTCACAAATTGCATCAAATAAGGACTTATAGTAAAGGATCATTAAAGGTGATATGAAAGGGAAGATATATTAGTCACCATGAAATCCTCATCCAAAATGTGTTATCTAATAGCCAAGTTCTCCTGCTTTTAGTTTTCTATTAGCATTCTGGACACCATGGTTATCACTTACACACAACCAATGAAGGAAAGCATAAAATAATCACTTCCAAAAGCATTACACTAATTGAGGCATGCAAAAGTTAGACTCATCGATGTGCTAATCTACATCCATCCACCAAGGCACTGGCACTAAGCATGGGTAAGGTAAAATTCAAACAAATCAATTATGACCTTAGTAACAGAGCAGTTACATTCACTCACTAATATTAATACATTAAAGAAATTTTCAATTTGAGCAACATAAAATGAAATCACCAACATAAATTCATCAAACATATGAATTTGCCCATACTGATAAATATACTGATTGCTCTTTATGTAACACCATGATTCTATGACTCATCTCATATCATATGTAGGCTTATTTCCATGAAACACATGAATTTCTCAAGAAAAAGTCATAGAAAATACAATCAAATTGCATTATGTCACGGGTAAATTTCTCATTCGGTGTTTCGTGAGTCATATGGACTCACCCATGTCATTCTCACATTTAAATAGACCAATATAACTCATAACAAACTCAAGATGTGGCCTAGAGCTCTTGTAAATAGATGGTATACTCGAAAATATAGTGTGCAGCCTCGGGTACCTAGTCTAAATTTTGTGCTTGAAATTTGAAAAATCATAACTAATTTTAGAAAAATCAAAATTAAGCACACTATACCATTATAGAAAGCTACAAATGTCTATTTTATAATAAAAATAAATCTAGACCATAACAGAGACTGCTAGTTATCAGATATTGATGGAACAATACTAGAGGTTAACTATCATTACTGGTACTATCCTCTAACTTCAAAAATTCATATCTCTCTGCTTAGAGGTCCAATTGGAGTGATCTTAATGGCCATGAAATAGTTTCCTATTTAGTTTATTCCTGTAAAATTTCATGAGCATTGGACATCATTTGGACCATGAATGAGATAGCCCAAGTTTCGACCATATGAACAGTGTTTGCATCAGTTCAGTAGAAAAATGCCAAATTTGGAAATTCATAATTAATTTCACAGAGCTCCAAATAATATGATTTTTAGCTTCCCAAAAATATCTAGATAAGATCTATATGTGTGCCAAATTTTATGGGCAAATTTATTCATTTGATTAGATCTTGATGTTGGGTTGTAAACTAGTTATTTTTAAGTCTTACAAAGGCTCCAAATAGACCATTTTGAGCTCCAAGGCAACCATGACCACTTGAGCATATGGGAATGCACCAAAATGACATTCTAAACTTGTCTCAAAGGTGCACAAACCTAGATTTCTTAAACTCACTTATCCACCCCATGATATACACAAGAATGCATATGCTTAGTCTTGCCATTCCATACCCAAATAATGCTACATCATGCATATGGCATTAATTCTTATTTATACATTATATATATGAGTATTTACATATGTTCAAATGAGTACATAATACTTCCATCATAGGATTACATCATATCCCATGTGTAAAGTTACAAAAGAGATAAAACTAGGCATTTTGATGTCAAACTCTCATCTTCTAACTTGATGGCTTCCATTACCTTATTCATTTGTTCCACCTAGCATGTTAAGACATTAGAGAGGAGGGAATGAGATTCAAAGAATCCCAATATCTCATCTCCTTTTCAATCACACATAAAATATGCAATACAAGCCTTAAAAATGCATGCATGAGCATAATGACATGTATAATCATTCAAGAAGCATTCTTGGTATTTGAACAAGTCATACAAAACATATATAGGCTTGTCAAGTAAGTGGATTAGCCTTACCTATTCTCTTATAGATTTTGGACTTGCCTCACCCATTTTCTCTAAGAGATTTTAACTCAACCTCACTCTTGAGAGTCAACCTCATTTTTGGAAGACTCTTTACTTTGTCTTAACCAATGTTAAGAGTTCTTGGCTCATCCTCACTATAGCTAGAGGGTTCTTGGCTTCTCCATACTCAAGCAAACCAAGGCAAGCATATAAAATATCATTTGAATGTATAAAACATCATCATCGTACCATGACATATGAAATCATGCTAGCACACTTTTCATGGCTTAAAACACACATACACACATTCAAAGACAAGGTAAGCACACATTCATGCATGAGAGAAAGAAGAGAAAGCTACCTTTGCCACACAAGCACATTTTTTCTCTTGGAGTTATGTCCCTCTCTTAGCCACACCCTCACAATGATGTGAGGCTTATTTCTTTTAGCCTATACACATCATATGGAAGCCAATTACACTCTTGAATCAAATTCTAAAGCTATACATTCACTAGAAAAACTAGGTAACTCATATAGCTCTTTTATAGTTCCATAATGCACTTAATAAAGTAACCTTAAGAAAACATCATCTTTACTCCATTCTCTCCCTTCATTTATGATTGTTGACTCCATTTAAACCTCTTAGAGTCATCTCATAATCAAATCAAGGAGCCTAGATAATGTTGCTTCTTTAAGCCATAATATGGAACCTATGATACCATCTCACTATCTATGGCTTCTAAAATTTTTCCAAGGCTTTCTCTCATCCTCTTCCATCATATATGACTCAAAATTAAGCTTGGAACAAATTAAAACTACCCTTTGGTACTCTTTCTAGCCTAGGCTAAAACCATGTTCCACATGAGTGCCAAGTAGGTTTGCTTCATTTTCTTGATGGAAGATGCATATAAGGAGCCTTCTAGGGATCTCAAGAGCTCATACAAATACTCATTTAGGCTTAGGAACAATTGCATCAAATCAAATTTTTAGTGAAACACTTGATACCCTAACTTTGCTATCTTGAAAACTAATAGTTCTTTGTTGATTTTCTTTGCATATTCTCATTCTCCACACTCCATTCCCTAAGGTTCACCCTTGGTTCTGCCTAAATTCCATGTCTTCTTAAAGCTACATATATAGGACGAACCAAGGAGAAGAAGGGGACAAGAGGTGGCTATCATGGAATGAAGATTTACCTTGTTTCCTTGGTTTTTCTTACTTGTTTCTCACTTTCCTTGGCCTCCTCTCTTCAAATCCGAATTTTCATTTCTATTCTTCCCTCAAAACAAATCCACAAATTTCAATAAAACCATAGGAAAGAAAGGGAAATGGAGAAGAAGAGGTTTGCTAAAGAAAAAGCATGAAAAGAACTAAGAAAATCCACACTTTTTACCTTGCTTTTCTCCTTTCTTTCTCCTCCTCTTGGTGCACCTCAAACCCTAGCTCTCTCCTCTGGTTTAGGGCAGAAACAATTATGGCGAAATGAAAAAGGAGATGGGGCGCCTCATATATATAAGTAGGTTTAAGAAACACTTTTCAAAAATTTTAATTTTGCCCCTTTGTCTTGGCATTTTCGTTTCTAATTCATTTTATCTCCTTTTTTAGAACTTTCTTTTTTATTATGAAATTTAGGTTTTCAAATCAGAGCTAAAACCTTCCCAAACAAATCCGTCAAAGTTTGGGTTAACTAACATTGAAAAAATCCACAGGATGAGTGTTAACTATCCCAGGGCTTCCCATGATTTTTAGGGCCTTTGAGAACCCTAGAGAACTCAAAACTTTCATTTAAAAAGCTCTCCTATAAGAATTCCAAAATTTGGTCAAAATTATGAAAATGCCATTACATTTCGTCAACCTTTCATTCAAATTCATTTCTTCATTCTTGCTTCTTTTTTCTTTCCTTCTAAGCCTGGGATTCTCATTTTTAAGAGTGTAGAATACTACATAAATTTTTTGGGACCTTAACTAATTCATTTTAAGGGATTTCTTTTGTATCCAATAAATTTCATATGTTTACGAAGAAACCGTACATTACGTTTCTCACATTTTCTTTCATTTTCAAAGAACCGAATATTAAGCTTTGTGTAACATCTAAATTTTTGTAGAAATAAGGACTCAAAGTTTCAAAAAAATTTTAAGTCTCTTAACTATAGCTAGGATGCCTGTTAGCTATAGTCAGGATGCTTGTTAGCTATAGCGAGAAGGCCTATTTGCCATAGTGAGAATGCCAGTCCGCTATAGTGAATTTGTGGCTCATATGAAATTGAGAGTTTCTCACAATAACGCCAGCCATAGCAAGAACAAGGGATTTGGAACTGATAAGTTCTTATCGTAGCCAGGGGCATTTCCCTCTATAACGAGATTTATTCTGAAAAGACATGAAAAAGTGAAAATTCCTTTTTAAAAGGTCCAAAATCCTTCTCCCTCATTTTAACTAACTTTAGTGGGCTAAAATAGATCCCTAAAGCTCACTAAGGAGGAGAAAGAGGAGGAGGAAAAAACTAAGTAAAGGTAAGGAATTTCACAGTTTTTCCTTCAGTAAGTTGATTCTCCTCCTTCCTATCTCCCTTTCTATGGTTTTATTCTTGTGTTTAGTGCTAAGTTAGGTCTGGTTTAAAAGGGGAGAGTAGAGTTCTAAGAAGAGGAGTTAACCACTTTAAAGAGCATCTAAGGAACAACTAGGAAGCCAAGGTAACCTTCTTGCTTTGTTGATCTCTCTCCCTTCCTTCTCTTAGTGTGTATGTTTGCCCAAGAAGAAGGCAAAAAGGAGGAATCAAAAGCAAGTAAGAAACTAGATTTTAGATGATGGGGAACTAGAAAAGGTAAAGGAACTTGAAGGAAAATTTGTAAAACCCAAGATAGCAAAGATGGAAACCTTTGAACATATCTTAAAATCTGATTTTTCTCAAGAGTCCCTAAGTTTATATAGGAGTTCAATTGAGTTTCTAAGACTCTTAAGAAGTCTTCCAAGCATTTCTCCTTTCAAGAAAAAATAGCAAACCCCATGGGCTCCCAAGTACCTCTAAAATTCATAAGGGCCTATTAAAGTAATGTATGGCTAGGCTTAGGACTTGGTTCAAGAAGATAATTGAATTCTATTTGTTGTAGTTAGGCCCAAGGAAATCCTACTCCACCTATTGTCAAGAGTGTAGCCAAGGGAAGGAAGAAAGATCAAGAAAAAGTGTGTGTAATTGTACTCAAGGTAGCCCTCTAACCTTTCTCTCATGTATTTGTATGGATGTTTCTTGCTTTGGATACTTGTGTGTGTGTTTGAACTATGACAAGTATGCTTAGCTAGTAGGGACATGTGTGGTGCCACTTATATGTCTTAAATTGCTTTTATGTGTGCATAAAACTTGAATAGACTTGGTGATGCTAAAAGTCTCTTAATAAGGGTGAGAATGAGCCAAAAGTCCCTTAGTAGGGTGAGACAAGTCAAAAGTCTCAAGAGAAGTGAGGCTTAGTCAAAAGTCTTAAAGTAAAATAGGTGAGGCAAGTCCAAAAGTCCTAAGAAAGGTGGGTGAGGCTAACTGAGGTCTTGAGAGTCTACCTTGATGTGTTTAAGACTTTGTGAAATGGAAATTCATGTTTTTAATGTGCATATGTAGTTCATAGACCATGCATGGCATTTCTTTGCATGAAATTACATCTATCATATATGATTGAAAGTGTATAGGGCTATTGAGATTCTTTGAATCTCACTCCCTCCTCATTACTTAACATGTCTAGGTGGACCAAGTGAGTAAAGAGATGGAGGCCACCAAGCTTGAAAAGAAAAGAATGATAAGAGAGTTTTGTTATCTAGCCATTTTGTAACCATTCGATTGTCAAATGATGTAATCTTATTATGTACATGTTATATAGACACTTAGACATATGTAAATACATGAATATATGATGTATATATGAGAATTGGAAGCAAATGAATGGAATGGCATATTTTTGACATTGAATGGCTAGGATTACCTATGTATGTTTGTGTATAACTTGCAGTGGGAGAGTGAATCTATGAAATCTGGGTTTGTGGATCTTTGATGCATGTTTATTAACCTATTTTGAAGCTTTCTCACATGCCCAAGTGGTCTTGGTTCTAAAGGAAGATTATTTGGCACTTGGATGAACCATTTTGGGATAAAAATGACCAAATTTGTGAGTTGAACCCCAACCTGACCAAATGAGCGATTTTGAGGCTGACATTTTGTACACATATAGATCTCATATAAAGATTTTTATTGGTCAAAGAACCACATTATTTAGAGGTCTATATAATTTCTTATGATTTTTTAAAGTTTAGCCCAAGGGTTGGTTTTGGTATGAGTTACTGTTCATTCAGTTAGAATTATTTTCGTGTTATCCGAGAGCCAAATGAGGTTCAATGGTTCTAAAATTGTACATGGAGAAACTAGATATTCATAGTGAGCTATAACAACTGAAAGCACCTCATTTAGAGGTCTAGAGAGAGAAAAATGAATTTTTGAAGTTAGAACTTATTGTTAGTAACGCAACAGGACCTCAAGCATTGTTCCATTAATTTTTGACATTTTAATGTCATTTTATGGTTTTCAAGTTATTTTTCCTATAAGTTTAATGTCTATAACTTTCCAGCATGGTATGATTTACTAGGTTTTGATTTTTCTAGAATTAGTTATGAAGTTTTGAAATTTATATCATTAATTTGTGACAGCAAACTAGGGCAGCCGGACCTTTCATTTTTTTCTATTGTAAACATGGTCTAGCTAGGTTTTAATGTCCTAAAATTATTTTTACCCTATAGTAAACATCCAAAGATTTCTGGAAAGCTATCATTTGTCTCATTTATATTTTTCTAAAATTAATTATGATTTTTCAAATTTGGTGTAAGAAACTTGAATTTTGGACCCAAGGTAAAAACTCCCTTTTCTCTTATGTGTGGCTCCCAAATTAAAATGTATGGAATGTTTTACATTGGTTATGACTTGTCTAGATGGAATGTAAGTAGGAAATGATGTTGGTGAGCCCATGGGGTCCACGAAGAAAAATTTGAATAGTTAAAGTGCTCTGCAACGTTATAATAATCCATCATTTGAATCCATTCTCCTTGAAACTCATGTATGAGGCATCTATGAAGCATGTATGGGGTATAATATATGGGGAAGTGAGGTTAAAGTAATATGGTGTTACAATTTGCCCTAGCAGCATGTGCAGTGCAATATTCATACACTTCCTTTTTCTCTTTCTCTATTCATGCGTTGAGATGTTCCTCCATAGATGGTGACCATTTGACGGCCTTACAATGTTGTCCCATAAATCTGCGTGGGTGTTCCTCTCCTTCAACTTTATCTACTTGACTAGGGGCATCTAGTGTTTCCCTCTTTTTCAGCTTTATCCCAGTAGAACTTCTAGATGACTCATCTAATGAGGCATCCTCCCCATCATCACTTGACATGAACCTATGTGATGCAACTGTTTCTTTTACTTCCCCTTCCTTATCACCAGGCACGTTACCTACAAAGGTTCCTTCCATCTCACCCACAACAATCAATTCATTAGTAGGGCTCACAAGTTCTGTTTGTAGCATAAGAAGATCTTGGGCAAACCCAT
This sequence comes from Erythrophleum ivorense, assembly GCA_026724425.1. Lineage (NCBI taxonomy): Eukaryota > Viridiplantae > Streptophyta > Magnoliopsida > Fabales > Fabaceae > Erythrophleum > Erythrophleum ivorense. The sequence goes on along the minus strand of JAIUCV010000002.1, from coordinate 44,194,710 downwards.
GAGCAAAGTTTAAGAGTCTTTTATACATTTTCTTAATACCCTACAAGAACCTTTAAACACAATTGATTCAAATAGAATAAATAGTACTAGATGGTGAAATGCAAAATCCAAAGGGAGTGCGCTTGGACCCTTAATGTTAAAGATGATATAACAATTACCAAATAAACCTATTAACCTATACATTTAAATGCATATATAACCAAACATAGAATAACTTACCTGAACATGCTCCTTCTCAAACTTAACCCTTTCTTGTATGTGTTGTTGATTCCAAAACTTTACTGCATTAGCATTGCTAGGGACAACTATATCTCTAAGAGAAAAATGCTGGAAGAAAAAATACTGACCAAAATTGAACTTATTAGATTTTACAAATAATAGGTCAAGTAAATATACAAGTTGAAAACCATACCATAAGGAGTGGAAGACATCCCTTAATGCTATTTTTCTCTACTCCTTTATGTGAAGGTATTTTGAAGCTTGCCACTTCCTTTACAAGAGTAGATAGGACAAATTCTGACCAGTCATATGTGTTAGCATAGTCAATATCGACAATAGCAAGAAACAGTTTATCATTCACGTATAAGCTAGATGTTGGGCATATGAATGTTCTTAGGCAAACAGCAAAATAACCTTCTTAAATTCGCTCCCACCCTTGCCCCTTAATATAATATCTTTCAGATCCTTTAATTTTTTCCCCTTGAACTTCCTTTTGATTACAGTTATACCTTCTCCCTCTGAACTTTCAGGTATGGGCTAGCCACCAAGTGGAATGCCCATATGCCATAGACATCTTGGGCTTTTTGTGGCACTTATTTACCTCTGATTGATAGAGACTTGGTTGGAACATCAAAGGCTGTAACAAGCTCAATGCATAAGTCTGTTGACTGGGTTTGAAATGCCAAATCTAGCAACTTTCCAAACCCTATTTCCTCCACTAACTTATTGAGCACATTATTCTTTTTGATGAATTCTACAGCTTCCTTGAACTAAGAGGGTGAGCATCTTGTAACAATTGGTATCTATAGAAAACAAATAATTCAGTAAAACAGCATGAACTCATTAAATGAGAGATTATAGGAATGCATACCAATGAATATTTCCTTACACGAGAATTTCCTAGAACATGATCTCTCTTGTGCTCTATCCATTCTTTATATGTTTCATTCTTATTCCTCTTTTGCTCACTTGGTTCCAAATTCTTCAACTCTGCTAGGACTGCGACATTCCCTTGTAAAAGGATGACAAACAGTCTTACTCATTCCCCCACCCTATTTTGGACATCATTTGCTCTACAAAAATTATATTACCTACCTTTTTAACATTATGAAACTTTTCTTTGTTTTTCCTATAAAATTCTACCCTGGAAATAAAAACATACGCCTAATTAATTCTTGTTTGGATTACATTAAATCATATCCATGTCAGAGAATATTAAAAAAAATCACCTAAACTTTTGCAATCTAAATCTGTATTTGTGTGAGATATTATCCTTCTCTTTCATGGTAGTCTATCTTGATAGTTACAAAATCAATACCTTTGAACCACAGCCATAAACAACCAAAGAAAACACCAATAACCTCTTCCTATACAAACAACTAAGTGTGATTGACAATGACTCCAAACATGCCAGTTAAAAGTAATTCAACCATTTCATTATAACTAACAAGCAAAACAAGAAATTTGTGTTATGTACACCTGCCACAACATTACATTGTGCCTATCATATATGTTGCATTATACAATCAAATTAAGACATCTATATCATTGTGGGTTCTATACTCACCCTACACTAATAGTCATACATTCATTTTGCCCCATTATTACCAAGTTTAAGTGTGTTACTATTGCACCTAAGGACATATACTACCATGTTTAAGGATGTTGCTACTTGATTTTAAAACATTTACAACTAGGTTTTATTGACTATGCTTTGCTATTGAGTTTTAGCCATGTGACTACTAAGTTTAGGTGTCTTACTACTCTATTTAAGGAAATTTACCAAGGACCATGCAGAACCGTTACTACCATATTTATGGATGTTAGTCCTGTGTTTAAGGACATTTACTACTAGGTTTTAATGATTGTCTTTTCCTATTGACTTTTAGGCACTTTACTTCCAAGTTTAATTATATTACTACTATATTTCAACAAATTTACCACCATGTTTAAGGATTTCACATAGCATACGTATAGTTTTGGAACTCTTACTCCCAAGTTTAAGGACTTTGCTAATGAAATTAGGGAATTTTACTACTCATATTTTTGACCCTGAGGTTTACCACCGAGTTTTAGACTCATTACTAGTATTGCTACTGAATTATCAGAACTTATCCCAAATTCATAACTTATCCCAAAATACAAAACTTATTAGGTTTCAAATAAATCAACAATATCTAATACATAATAGCATTCAACCAAACTCAGCAGGAATTTCATATCTAGAGTCTTGTCATTCACTACCCAAATTTCCTTCACCAACGATACTCAGATGTATTTCGATTTTGATGTAAAAGTGTATATACTAGCATTTTAGAAGGAATGAAAATGCAAATCTTATGACTTATTGAATGAGAAGGAGAGGTGCTGATTACCATTGCTTCTCATAGATTTGCAAGCATGGGAGAACCCGTTGAAGGCTAACTCTGGCAAAAGTTGTTCAAACCGTTGAAGGATGGCCATCCAGTGAGAAACTATCCAAAGATTTTCAGTGACTGGTTGTGGGAAGAACTATCCAAGGATTTTTAGTTACCAATTGCAAGAAAAATAGTCGAATGCTAGGCAATAGAGGGTCGAGACATAAGAGAACAATGTTTCAAGGGCAAATTGCACTTTTGGATTTATTTGGATTTGAACGGCTTATTTAACAGAGAATAACATTTTTGTCTATAAAATTTCCTTTAATCCTACAAAGTGATATTAATTTTTAAGGTCCTTCATAATAATATTTGGCTAGTATGGATTGTCCGTAGTAATTTTTTAAAATAATAACTTCTAACTCATGGAAAAAGTAAGGCCTAATCAGACAATTTTTTTTAAAAAGAGGACAATTGATTTTTGGTTGTAATATTTGACCAAAAGTCAATCGGTATATATATATATATCATTTTTGTTTTTCATTTATTGTAATTTAATTAATAATATTTAAAATTTAATTTGTCACCCTCATTATTTTTTGTGTTTAATAATATTCTTCCCTTCATAGTGTAGTTATCTTTTCCTCTATAAATTTTTACATACATTGAAAATAATTTATCTATAAAATATTTACAATAAATATTATAAATTTGAAAATTCAAATGAATCTTTACAAATTTTTATTGGAGTAAATTAAAATTCCAAATGCAAGAGAAAAAAAAACTTATTAAGAAGAGGCATGAACAAAGAAAATTGAGACAATTAAACCATAAAAGAAGAAAATTTACATAACTGAAATAAGAGAATTTGATAAGTATATTTAAAAAAAAAAAGATGAAGATCTTATAAAGAGAAATCCAAAAGAAGAAAAAGGACAAAAAAAAAGAACTTATAAAGAGAGTAGAAAAGCACGAACAAACAAAGTTTTTTTTTTAAAAAAAAAAGGAGTTGTTGAACCAAAATTAAAATGATGAAATGAAAAAGAATAAAAATTTATATTAAAAGGAAAAAAAATTTGATGAGTTTAACATTTTCACTAAATTTTTACTACTAAAAAAAATTTTAATTTTACTTTAACGAGTGAAATTTGATCAAAATCGGCCAATCTTCATTGGGTTAGGAAAGTGAACCCATTTTCTAAGAAGAAAACAATTTTACACAGGCTTCATTAATAGTTGGCAGGATGGTACATTTAGCCCACGGTCCTTATTAGCGCATAGTGTAGCAAAAGATTTGCATTTCCCATCCTAATTGGCACACTGTTCAGTAAAAGCATTTTTATATCAATATTATTGTCTTATATTTATTATTTCACTATTCATGTAATATTACTGACAATTCTCTACTTGACAAATGTGTGATCTGCTACTGCAAAGGTTAAGGAAAATGTTATTATAATTTATTAAAAATATTTTTATTTAAAATTTTAAAATATAATTTAATTATAATTTAAAATTAAAAATAATTTTTTTTTAAATATGAATTAAATTACTGATAAAAGATATAAAATAAAAGTATTTAATATTAAATAAATTCGACAACAGGAGTAGTCAAGTTAAATTATAAAGAAATAGGGAAGAGCGAATGATGCAGCGACAGCCCCTTTCGTAGCCATTATGAAGCATATAGTCTAATAAAAAGAAAGAAATAAAAAAAGGAGATTGAAACGCAAAAGAAGATAACAGATTCACTGTAGCGAGATGAAACATTCAGTTGCCAACATTGCACAACATGGCCAACTGACGTTTCGTCGTCCAAGGCGAACCAAATTTCAGTATGCTACTAGTTGGCCGGTTGAAATTTTTTCGTTAGGCAATTGAATTTTTTTAAAAATATTGTGAAGTGCAGCTCTCTTTTGTAAAGATTTTAGTTTTTATATGTTGTTCAAAATTTTTAAGAAGTTAGTCAAAATTAAATGGTCACAAATTAATAAAAAATATCAGTTGTAATTCTTAACGTTCTTGTAGTGTTTTACAATTAATAAGCATAATTATTTTAATAAATTAAATAAAATAAGAAAAAATATATTTGGTATTTAATAAATATTTTGTCATAACTAAACTTCAGGTTAAATTTCCCAAATTCATAATAGATATCACCACTCTTTAATTAACCAACAATATTCTCTATTGGCTAATAAATTAATAACTATGTTGTGATGGTGGCGGCCCTATACCTGCAACACTGCATCGCCCATTATAAATACGTAGATTAAACTTACAAAGTATCAACGCTGGTCTCTCCAACCCTAAACTATATACTTCAGCCCCATCCACCTCTTCCATTTTCATTCATTATGGCTCCACCCACTGTCACCGATGATTCTGCCCAGAACTACGAAAGCTTCAAAGAGCGAAAGCAGTTTGAAGAGACCAAGGCTGGAGTTAAAGGCCTTGCTGACTCCGGCATTACCACCATCCCCAGCTTCTTCGTTTACCCACTGAAAGTCTCATCCACCTTCAAACCCTCTCCCTATACCGGCGCTGAAATCCCCACCATCGACCTTGCAGGCATCGACTCCCTGGACCGCCGTCTTATGGTGGTAGAGCAAATCAAACATGCAGCCTCCACCGTGGGCTTCTTCCAGGTGATCAACCACGGTATCCCACTTGAAGTCCTTGACCAAGCCATCTCTGCTGTGAAGGCGATCCACGAGCTGCCAGCTGAGGTTAAGGCGCCGCTCTTCCAGAGACAGATAGAAGGGGTATCCCTCAGGTCCAACATGGACTTGTACCATTCTAAAGCTACATATTGGAGGGACTCACTGCTTATAAAATTCGGACCCACACCGCTCAACCCGGCCGAGATTCCAGAGGTAGGTAGGGACCAGTTGGTGGGGTATAACCGCAAAACTGTGCGGGTGGCAGAGCTGTTGCTGGAATTGCTGAGTGAAGGGCTAGGGTTAAGCAGAGGAAGGTTTAAGGAGCTGACACTCGGGGAAGCCGTAACTCTGTCTGGTCACTACTACCCCTATTGCCCTCAGCCGGACCTAACGATCGGATTTCGGTCCCATACGGATGCGGGGGTGTTGACGGTGTTGCTACAGGACCAAATGGGAGGGCTGCAAGTAAAGTACAAGGAAGCCTGGGTTGACGTCAAACCAGTCCCTGGAGCCCTCGCCATCAACATTGGAGATTTGCTTCAGGTATTAAACTTTCCATTCATGGTATCAAAACGTATTATTCTGAATGATAAATTTAGATGCAGATTTTACGTACTAATTGGTAGGTTTTTCATCCAAAATAAAAATATGAGAAAGTAGAATTTCTACGGCTCAACATAAAAAAGTTTTATCCACGTATCATTTTTTGAATTGATTTAAAATTTTATGTGACTAAAAATGAAAACCTATAGTATGTGGTATCTTATTAATGAAAGTTTTAATTTGTAAAACCAAATTGAAATATGTTCTACTATTTTTAATGTCAAAAATATGATTGCCTATTAAAAAAAGGTAGAATAATTAAATCCCGTTTAAAATACTCACAAGACGTTTTATAGATAGATTTTACAATAACATCTTTCGAAAAAAAATAATAATTTCCTATACGTAATAAATACCTTTTTCAAAAAATTTCTTCGGTCTCAATAAATATAAAATGATAATTTTATTGTACAATTGCACTTATGATCCAAGCAGATGGGCTCAGGATATATATACAAGACCTCTAATTAGATTGAAGAATCAACTCATTTACCTTAAAATTTTCGGTAAAATATAATTTCTCCTGATAGGGTGCATCTACATTAACCAGTAAAGACAGTCAACTGAATATGTTATAAGTGAGATACACTAAAAATAAATTATGACATGTTTAAATGCTAAAAATAAATTATATCATGTTAAATTCATATATATCATCAAACTTTGGCTATACCAAATTTTTTATTTTTGGTTTGACAGATAATTTCCAATGAGAATTATAAGAGCGTGGACCATAGAGTATTGGCTAGCTCTTCTCGGGAGCCAAGAGTTGCAATAGCGACATTCTTCAACCCAGGTGCAGCAGAGAATATGTATGGACCTCTAGAAGAGTTGACATCAGCAGAGAAACCACCTCTTTATCGACGAGTCACATACAAGGATTACATGCACAAATTCTTCAACAAAGAAATAAACAACAAATCACAAACAGATTACTTCAGGAACTGAAATAAGGGACGACCAAGTTCTATTAATAGATAATAATTAATGAATAAAGCAAGTTTGATTGCTTGCGCATGTTAGTATTTCTGAGTGTTTTAGTATTAAAAATTGGGTTGGTTCCTTTCAGGAAGTTTTAAGTATTAAAAATATAGATTTCTGAGTGTTTTGCCTTAGATCAAGTGGAATATAAAGCAATAAGGCGCCTGAGCAGGTATGTCTATGTAAACTTTATTTGCTCAGGTGCGAACATATATGTATTTTGTACCAAACTTTGAATAACGAGTTTGCTTGTATTGATTAATAATTAAATAATGTTTTGAGAATGTGTGTGTGTATGAGGAATTCTAGAGTATAGTCGGGATACTTAATTGCAACGGTTGATTGTCTTGATTAAATTGCTCTACATGGCAGATTATAATTACTATACAGATTACAATCCCAAAAATCACAGAAAATGACATCAAAGGTTGTAAGAAAGTAGGAGAAGAAGAAACTTTTCTCTATATGTTTTCTGTCTTGAGCATTCCTTTTTTTTGGGGGGGGGGGTGTGTCATTCTCTCTCTACTATTTCACGATCACACACTCCCACTTAGTTAGTTTCTGCCAACTGAATTATTTGAATTTTAAAATTCAAATAAATAAAATCAAATACTATTTAATTAAATTAATTAATTCTATTTCTGGTTTTATGGGTTTGGGTTAACTCATCACGGGTGACCTATTAACTTAACATCTCTTACTCATACACAATGGGATGCACAACATAAAATTCTCTACTTTTTTTATACTTTCATTCTAAGTGCTATTTGGCCACAATGTTTGGAAGTTTTTACATTAGAAATTTTGATATAGGACTAACATAAAAGACTACTACCCTTGGATAAATGCACTTATTTATGTACTTAAAATTCACCCATATCCATTCTATTTATGACAAATCTAATCCCTTATGGGTTTCAATATTACTTTGATTGCTTTTTCATAAGTATTGTATCTACATTTACAATATTACTAAATTAACTTCAAAATGGACATGTTTTAAATACTAGCGTAACCATGTATATTTTAAGTAATCTTTCTTTTACTCACATATCACTCAGATTGGGATCAGCTACTTTCTTAGCATTACTCATTTAGATTAAATTTATTATAACCATAGAATATATCCTAAAATAGTAAGCATTGATTCATCTTCTTATAATATTGTCAAAGTTATGAGGGCATTTATGAAAGGATTTATTCCTTTCTAGGAATCACAATAATGAACTAGGGATTTATTTGCTTGCTTTCTAGTCATGGTTATTAAGCACATGTACAATGAATTATATGCTGGGGTGTTTCTCTTGTCTTGTAAGAGTCTATATCGATTTAATTTTTCTATTAACACCATACAAATCTTAGTCTTAGACACATACAGTATTTAACTCAAATTCTATCATAACACTCGCCTCTTGGGCATTTAAGAAGTGAATTCATATTTGGCTATAGGTATTATGGATTTTAGGGTTCCATAATTCAATCAATATTACTATATTTTTGGATCTCTTTTTAAATTATTTCTTTTTCTTTTGTTGAGGCAATATATTTCTATTTTGCATCTATTCTTTGTCAAATTGGCACTTCTACTACTTAGCATAGTAAACACAAATATTTCATTGTTGCTCACTTCTCATGAGCACCAAGGGAAGTTACTCATGTGAGAGAGCCAACCTCATCAACCTGCAAGACATACAATTGCATTTGTACATATACTATCTATGATTATGGCATTATATTTAAGAATGAGATAAATACATTTAATTCATTCAACAAATAATTCTTACATAGTTTATGTTACTTTATTTTCTATGCATATCAAGAGATTTTACGTGCTCTTTATACACATCTCTAAGTATAGACTTAGTGAGTGGATCTATTAATAACTTGTGCATAGAAATATACTCTATAGTAACACTTTTCTATGTTATTGCTTCTCTAACAAAATTATACTTAGTGTCTATATATTTTGTTTTACTATGATACTTAGGGTCCTTTGTATAGGTTATAACTGCTTAACTATTATAATTCACTACTTTATCCCACCAGTGATCTCAAATGTTCCATGAATCTTTTCATCTGTATTGCCTCATATACTATTGCAAAACATGCTATGAACTTTACTCTCGTAGTAGATAATGTAATGCATATTTGTTTCTTGCTACTCTATGATATGACTCCATTGTTGAATAAGAATGTATATTTGGAAGTCAAATTTTGCTCTTCAAGATCTTCTCTTGCCAATCCACATTAGAGTATCTTATCATGTGCAAATCACTTCCTTAATAATATAATGCATAGTTAGTATTACTCTTCAAGTATTTTAGGATTCTCTTGACAACTTCCTAATGCATTTGACTTGGATTTGACTAATATTGGCTTACAAGGCCACCTACATAACAAATATTTAGTCTTGTACATATCATCGCATAAATTAAGTTGCCAATAGTGCTGGAGTAAGGAACTCATTCCATAATTTTCTTTCTAGATTCAATTTTAGGACACATTTTATGAGTTAGATTCTTGCCTCTTACTATAGGGGTTTTCATGGTTTTGCAATCATTAATGTTGAATTGCTTAAAAATTTTCTTAATATAACTCTCTTGTGATAGAAAAATTAGTTTCTTTAGATTTTAACTCTAAGAATATACTCTGCTTCACTCATATCTTTCATCTTAAAGTTCAAAGATAACCATTTTTTAACAACTAAAATTGACTTTAGATAATTCCTAGCTAATAGTATATCATTCACATAAAATGATAATATTATAGCATTTCCTTCAAAATGCTTAATGTAAAATAGTGGTCTTTACTAATCATTTGAAATTCATGTGAGATTACTGCTCGATAAAAATGTCAAATACCAATACTTAAATGATTATTTTAACCTATAAATGGACCTTTAGAGTTCTCAAAACCTTTTGTTATATTCCTTTTTCAATGAAATATATAGCTTATTCCTTATAAATTTCTTCATCTAGTTCTCTTTTTAAGAATGTGGTATTCACATCCATTTGATGTAGTTTTAGGTTTAAACTTGCAACTATCGCTAAGATTAGTCTAATTGAATTGAACTACATAATAAGTGAGAAAGTATCTTCTTAACTTATACCTTCCCGTGTTATATATCCCTTAATTACTAAGTGAGCCTTGTATCTTTCAATAGGCCTATTTTTTTTTCTTTTTTATCTTGAGAACCCATTTGTTTCCAATTATCTTTCAACCAAATAGTAAATCAACTAAGTCTTAAACTTTATTATCCTCGTAAAATCCATTTCTTCTTTTATAGCTCTTTTCCATTTTTCTTTAATAGGGCGTGATAGAGCCTCTTGAACTATATTTACCTTATCATTATCTTATTTAGTAACTATGAATATTGCCCCTTTAGTCTTAAATTGGTGTTTGGGCACATTTTTTCAGTTACTCCTACATAGTGGGGTAACTTGTGCAACATTTTTACTCTGTTCTAGGTTTTCATTTGGTTACATAAAACTCCCACTTAGATTAATAGATTGAGGTATAATGGTTTATTCCTCACTTTCTTGATCAGGTATCTTATGGAGAGATACACTTTTATTGATCTCATCCTTACTAGAAGATTCATTCTCTAAAAAAGCAGTGTCTTTAGACTCAATCTTATTTACATTTTTTATCTTTATTCTTACCAAAGAAGACATACCCTTTTGATTGATCCAAGTATCTAATAAAGATATATTTTTTGCCCCTTAGGCTTAACTTTCCTTACTCATGGGAAATGTCATGGATATAAGTAGCTAACCCCCATAGTCTTACAATACTTAAAATTTGGTTTATGATTTATCCATAATTCGTATGGTATGGAAGAAATTGATTTAAAAGTCACTCAGTTAATGAAGGTAGTCGTTAATTGTGCATCACCCCAATATGAAATGGGCAAATTTGCATGTGCCATTATTGACCTTATTATTTCAAGTAACATCCTATTTCTCCAGAGTTCTTTAAATTGTTTAGAAAAATATTTACATCCTCGACTAGTTTTTAAAGCTTTAGTTTTTTTTGTCTAATTGATTCTAAACCATATTCATATAGCATCTAAAACACTCAAGTGCTTTTGACTTATGAGAAATTAGATAAACTTGACCATATCATAAATAATTGTCAATAAATATAATAAAATACCATACTCCTTGTCTTACTTTCACACTCATCAGACCATATACATTAGAATGGATATTTTGCCCTAGTTCCTTTTCCAAATGGTTTCTTACATTCTTTCCCCACTAGGCAATGCTCACATAGAGATATCTCTAAACTAGAGATTGATTTTAATATTCTTTCTTTTACTAGTCTATTTATTCATTCTTGGCCTATGTGGCCTAGCCCAAGAAGTCAGCATTCATGTCTAAAATTGAATTGGAAGCCAAAGATGTAGTAAAGTAATCATATTCACCCACATTATAAACGTTGTCATAAATTGTATCTAATACAATAAAACCATCTAAAAGAAAACCAATGCCATAAAAGTTGTCCCATTACAAATGTCAACTGAGCCATTACAAAAATTAGTATTAAAACCAAATTTAAGAAGAAAAACTATGGAAACTAAATTTTGTTATATTTTTTGTGCATATAGAACATCATGTAGGATTAGGGTTCTTTTGCCATTCAAGACCAACTTGCACATTTTATGTCCCTTAATTTCCACCCTCACATTGGTTCCTACATATAACCATTTACTTGTAACACCTAACACTAAATCATATCATACTTAAGAGATAAATATAGGGTGATAGGAACATGTAATGAATTTAAAATTTTAATATAAGGCTTATAAGGAAATAGGGAATCTTGAACTTGTTTCAAGCTTGATATGTCCATTTATTATGAACTAAACTCAAGGTTTCCATAGGCACTTCGTTCTAACTAATTGATTCCAGGTCAAGGTTGACTAAAATGGGCTTAAACACTTTCCTCACAGAATTAACAAGGCAAGTAAACTAATCCTTATCATCCTAATATCAGCTAGAGTCCTTAATAGCCCCCTTAAAGCCCTTGGAATTTTACCTAAACGAAAAGAGGGTAATCTTGTAATGGGTAGTCAACTGCTTGCTAACTAGTAGTCAATTGGCCACTTACAAAACCAATAGGTTGTTTTAAGGGTCATGACAATCAATTGGTCTATCACATCTAGTTGACTCGTCATTGGAATCTAGTTGATTGGTTTCCAGCATCCAGTTGATTGATGGTTCACATAATACACCTTGTGTAGCTAGAAACTAGGCCAGTCGAGCGGTTGCCTCAATTAGTTAACCAATCACATCAGAACTAGTAGTAGAACTTAAAAAAAGGAAATTCCTAAATTTATGCAAGGTATATGCTCTCTAGCAAAGCAAGGCACCTATGAGCAATACCTAGTTATTCAAAAAAGACCTATTGGTATGTCCAAAACTCATTACAAACTCAACCATTAGATCTTTTAAGGGCACACATTGTAACAACCAAAAAAAAAAAGCTGAAAATTTTTTGAAGGGTTGAAAATTTTCTAAGTCTACTAGCTATAGCGAGAAATGGCCTAGCTATAGCGAATGTATCTATTCTCTATAACGACAAATGGTCTAGCTATAGCGAGAGTGCCTTTTAACTATAGCGAAAATGCTTTTAGCTACAGCGAGCGCAGGCACCCCATACAAAAACCAAGGAGTTGCTCGCCGTAGCGCACCATAGTAAAAATAGGGGTCTAGGACTGATATGTGCTCGCCGTAGCAAGGGTTATTCTTCGCTATAGCAAGGGTTAGTCCAAAAAAGTATGAAAAAAGAGAATTTGACTTCTTAAAGCACCCCAATTGATTCCTTTTCCTTTTAACCGACTTAGGCTTCATCCAAGGCAGAGAAAAGGGCGAAGGAGAGAGAGAGACACCTAAAGAAGGAAGGAGAACAAGAAAAAGGTAAGCATAACTTGAGATTTCGTTAGCTTTTCTTCTTCAAATCTTGTTCTTCTCTCCTTGCCCTCTCTTTCTATGGTTTTGGTTGTTGAATTAGCTATGTTTTGGACTTGGTTCAGAAGAGGAAAAGTGGAAAACCACTCTTGAAGGAGGTTAGAACTCATGTAACTTTACTTTTTTGCTTTTCTTTCTTTAGAGCTTGAGAGAGAAAGGATAGTTAGTGAACTTCTAGAGAGAGAAAAAACCCCTAATTTCTTATATGCTTGGTAGGGTTTGCTATAAAGAAACCTCTAGCTTTGTGAATAAGTGTTGAGTTATGATAGAGTAATTCTATGCTCTTTGTGTGTCTAGGCTTAAGAGAAGCATTCCTATCTAGTTGTGATTGTGAAATCAATAAGGGAGAAGACAAATTGAACGGGAAGGCTTGTGTTAGCCTATAAGGTAGCTCTCTCCCCCTTTCTCTCATGCATGAATGTGTTTAGCTTGTTCTAGAATGTGTGTATGTGTATTTTCAAGTTATGAAAAGTATGCTAGCATGCCTTTACATGTCATGATCCTTAATGCTATATTATGTGTTAAATGAATCCATGATGTTTGTATAAGTTTGCTTGAGTGTGGAAAGGCCAAGAACTCTTCCCTTGGGTGAGGATGAGGATGAGCCAAGAACCCTCGAGATTGGTTGAGATAAAGCAAAAGGTCTCCCAAAAGTAATGTGGACTCCCAAGAGTATGGTTGAGTCCAAAGTGCTCAAGAGTGGGTGAGGCAAGTCCAATACCCATGAGAAGAAGTGTGAGGCCAATCTAAACACTTGGTGAACCCTTGAATGTCTTGTATGATTGATTCACATGCCAAGGTTGTTTTTAAAGTGTCCATGACTTCCACTTTTTCATATACATGCATTTGAAAAGCTTGCTTGACACATATTATGTATGATTGAATGAGAGATGAGCTATTAGGATTCTTTGAATCTCATCCCCTTCTTTCTACTATCCTAACATGTTAGGTGGACCAAGTAAACAAAGACATGAGAGTCACTAAGCTTGAAGTTAGGGAAATCGGCAAAGGATTTGTGAAATAGTTATTTTGTCACCACTTTATTGTTAAGAGATGTAATCTAATGATGTACATGGGGTGTGCACTTATGAATACTTGTAAATGGATGTACTTATTGTATATGTATGAGAATTAGAACTATAGTGCATGATGTAGCAAGTTTTTGGTATGAATAGCAAGATCTTGGCATTATGTACATGGTGTATGTTTTGGTGTGGGAGAGTGAGCTTTGCAAATTTGGGCTATTAGACATTTGAGCCATGTTTGATAGCCTATGTTGATGCTTTCCCCCGTGCTCATAGAGCCCTAGGAGTAGGAGAAGCGAATTTGAACCCTTGGAGCCCTCTTTTAACAAAGGAAATTGACACTTTACCCTCTTATGTCAAAGTCTGACCAAATGACCTTTTCTTGTCTTGAAATTTCGCATGTTACTAGATCTTGCCTAGAACTCTTTGGGAAGCTAAATATTAGGTCATTTGGAGCTCTGTGAAATTTTCTATGATTTTTCAAAGTTGGTATCAAAATTTTAGATTTGCACCAGCACTGTTCATTTGGTCAGTTGTGTAATTATGTCATCCGAGAGCAAACGTGGTCCAATGGCTACGAAATTTTATAGGAAGAAACTAGACATTCACAATGACTTGTAACAACTAGAAGCACCTCATTTGGAGATCTAGAGAGGAAGATATGAATTTTTGAAATTTCTGCCCAGTATCAGTCATCTTGCTTGACCAAAAGTACTGTTCCATCGATTTCTGAGAACTTGGCTTGATGAACTGATCTGGAGATATTTTTTCTCTCTAGTCCACATCTTTCCATATTGGTATCATTTACACATATTAGATTTTTGTGGAATTAATTGGACATTTTTGAAGTTCATATCAGTAAACTGTGACAACATCAGAATCTAGTCCGACCTCCAGACCATTTCAGGTGTCAAACGCCCGGTGAGTAGACATCCAAGATTTCTAGAATGACCAAGATTACATGTTTTCAATTTTTTAAATTTAGTTATGATTTTTCAAATTTTGCCCAGAAATGGGGCTAAGTCTGGCCGAGAATGTATATTCATGTCCCATGTCTCTTTTTGGTTTCCATGGGTTTAAAGCATGTTTTAGGATTGAAATGAGTTGTAATGGTGCAATTAAATATGAGGATGCATAGCATGAACTCACACGGTCCATGTGACACTGAAATGAATTTTTAACCATGATACAATGCAAGAAAGTGTGAATCCAGTGGAAGTTCTCACTTTATTCTTACTATATCTCACATGAGCATGTAAGGGATGATGGGTATGAGTTAGAAATGATGGTGTTACACACATTCTTGAAATTGCATACAATGGCTAAAATGGCACTTTCACCACTTCCTAACCCACTTAATCCTTGCTCCAAATAAACCCAAAACTTTTAGACAAAACTTAATATATCAAATCATTTCTAAAATGGTATAATCAAAACCTAAACATTATGGATCAAAATTTGACCTAGTGACTTCCTACCCTTGCTTTCCATACAACCATTAATATTGCCTCAACATTTCAAAACCAACATAAAGCTAATCAGGGACATATATCCACAACTAACAAGATAAAGGTTAACATGCATAAAAGACATTTAAGCTAAAAGAGATAGGAATACACAAAATTGACCATCATTTCAATAGGTAACTCAAATAACCTTAATTACATGTGAGATCCATTTATAACAAAATCAAGCATCAATTGAGATTTGAGTAGAATCCCACATATACAAAATACAATGAAATCCTACACTTGGCATTTCATATCACAATTTGCTAAGGTAATCACAAGGGTTCAAAATACAAATCAAAATATGGTTCATAAAAAAAATGTCTAGTTTAGCCGGTCAATTCTCCACTTGCTTATCCTCGCCAAACCTTAAACCTTTACCTAGAAAAAATTATCTCATAACTGGGGTGAGATATAAAATCTCAATAAAGAGTATGCCACTTCCATTCCCACTTATATGGAATAATTAACATTAATGCTTTACATAGGAAAAACAATAAACATGCCATGCATAAATAATTAGAATATGTAAGTTTGACAACAATACCACTAGTATCCTATACTAGCAGTGTATACAGCATAGTTATTGGCTAACAACTTGGGTGTGCTATTTAAGGCCCCCATAAGTAGTCAAAATACTATTCCTCAAGATCCACAACTTTCCCATTCCATCAAAATACTATTCAAGATCCAAAACTTTCCCATTCCATCAAAATACTATTCAAGATCCACAATAGTCATCAAAATATTATTCAAGGTTGGTAACAGGAAAACTAGCAGCTATCGAACCATCAAAGATTAGTAAAATTATCTAAGTTATAATATAGTGATCACTTGTAGGTTATCTCTTAAAGAGCCTTTGGTCTAACCAATCAAATTAAGAAATCACAAAATCAAAATTAATTTGAATGGGAGATTTATGCAAAATTAAAAGATTAATAAAAAAGAAAATCAGTTATTAAAGCAAATTAGAAAACAAATCTATTCACTAATGCTTAATCAATCATATAGGTTCTCTGCCCTGTTATCTCACTTTTCTCATCCTCTAAAGGTGTTCCTAATTCAATTTTAATCTCTTGATTATTGCTATATGATGTTCCTAAGTTACAATCTAGAGTTATGATCGATCCTAATTATTAATCCTAATGCAGCCATGCCAGATTAACAACATAAAATCAATCCTTATTCGAATGCACCAAGATTAACATGTAGAAACTAATAAATAGAACTAATCTAATTGATCAAGCAATCGATTAAATTAAACATAACTCTTAGATCAAACTAACAAATCAATAATTATGCAATCTAAATTACTTGACCAGTGTAATTGAGATTAACACAAAAACAAAGAGAAGAAAAAGAAAAAGAAGAAATTTGTTCTGTAATTAAAATCAAACCAGCATGTATAATTAAACCAAAGACTCAAGTATTGACATCAAGTTTGGTATCTCAAATTGATCACTAAAAAGTTTAGAACACTATGAAAGAAACAAAATGCTCTAGAGAAAATAGTTTTGTTGGCTTTGAAAAGAGAGTGTGTGACTAATAATGACTTCAAGGAAAATATAAATCACTAATTATACATAAGGATAAGAACAAAAATATGTATAATTAAACTTCTATTGACCAAAGTATAATAATAACAATTAAAGTCCAAATTCACTAACTATACAATTAAACTACATGAATTCTAATTTAACCCAAATAATATAAAATAAACCTGAGATCATTAAATTAGTCCTACGGAATTATTATAAAACTAAATATAAAAAGTCGAAAAAATATATAATTACTTGTATTATCAAAGGTCCACAATGAAACATAATAAAGCAGTCAAACTTAAACATAGCAACACAAATAAAAATATGCAAGTACAAGCTATAACATATGATTTCACAACAAAATATAAATGAAATTAATCTTTGATTACCTCAACAATGCTTTTGATACCCATTATACTACTAACACCCTCTAAATAAAATCTCAAGTCTAGAGTAACCATAAATAGTATGCATATACTCATTAGGTTGAAGGAACCTTTAATCCTAACAATCAAAATTTCCATTAAATCAAGACATTTTACCTTACCAAAGCTTTTAAAAGTCCCAAATCATTGCTTCTAGCCCCAAGTCTCAAGTTCTAATAATGGGCTCCTTAATTTTTCACACATAAGAGCAAGGGCTTCACAAACTCAAGCTTCAAGATGGATTAGGAAGGGAAAGCAGCTAAAAATGGAGAGGGAAACTTACCCAAGTCATGCTCCTTCTTCTTCCTCCTCTATTTTGCTTAAGACAATACCAAACTTCCTAATTTTCTCCACCCTAGGTTTCCACAAACCACCACCAAATCATAAGATGTTCAATTCAAAAGAAAGAGGAGGAGGAGAAGATCACTTTCCTAATCCTTATCTAAGCCAAAAGATGTTTCCTTTCCCTAAGATTGAAGCTCTAAAAGCCTAGATACCACTCTTCTACTCTATTTTTTCTTCTCTTCTTTTCCTACTACTATATGTGACTTGGCTGAATAGAGGAGAAAGAGTTAAGTTAGATCTATTATTAGGTGAGTTAGGTCATGGTTCATGGGTCCAAATGGTTTATAAGTCTTCAACTTTAACTTATTTCCTTAGATTTAGGCTTTATAAGTTGGTTTTTCAATCCACAATTTAAAGAAAATGGAATCTTATATTAAACTTATTTTTCAACTTAATTTAATTTAATTTTGAAGGGTGAATAGGCTATAATTAATTTTTCTTAAGGTAACTCATTAAATTAATTAAAACTCAAAATAAATATATTTTCTTAAATAATTCCTTATTTAATTATTTTTTCTCTATAACTCATATTAAATATTTATAAGATGTTACACTATTTTCTGAAAAGTAGCTGATGGTATTCCACAAAAGATCCATAATCCTTGGCTACATGGTCTGTAGCTCTTAAGTCTTGTTTTCCTCAATATAATCATAAGCAAAATGACCCATCTTTTGACAAACATAACGTTAGACATTGGCCATGTCAAGTTTCCTTCCACCATGCTTGCCTTTTTTCTTAAACTCTTTCCTAACCTTCTTGAAATGTTGGTCAAATCCTTTCTTCTTATGAAAGCACTTGCCCTTCATGTCCTTAAGTCTTGATGTCTTAGTAATCCCTGTCGTATAAGCATGATTAAAGGATTTAGCAATCCCTAAGCACTTATCTTTAAGTTCCAAATGACAAACAATATCATCAAATGTGATGATGCTCTTATAATGAGTCAAGTTCACTTTCATGTGCTCCCAACTAGCACAAAGAGATCTTACAACAGCTTAGAATTGTTCATTGGTAAGGGCATGTCTAGCTAACTTTAACTTTCTTATCATGTTTGACATTTCTTGAGATATTGCTTCATGGAATTATTCAGTCACAACTTGTATGTGTCAAACTTGATAGTTAGCTTTTTTATTTTAATTGTAAAAGTACTGCCAAACTTATCTTTTTAAGCAATCCACATAACTTGTACAGTCATATAAGACTTATATTTGCACATTAAATTGTAAATTTAGTATTGTTGTTCTTTTTTCAGACTTAAAATACCTTTAGATCTCTCCTATACTGAGTTGAATTTCCATACTCAGGCTCTAGCATAACATTATGCAATGGCTCTTTAGCATCTTGCTCCTCAAGGATGTAAGAAACTTTACAGTGTCAAATTTCTCAGTTGTCATTATTCACTTTCTCACCCTTATTGAGTTCAGTTATAATATTCTTAGTAGCCATATTTACTAATTTAGATATTTACATAAACATAGCATAGAATTAAAAAACAGATATCTATGCCATATATTTGCACCAAACTTCAACTAGACCAATAATGACATTATTATATTTGTAATCAAAAGTTTATGTTTGTCTTACTTCTAACACATGTACCCTAGAAATGTCACTATTTTTCTATTGGCTTTATATGCAAATTTTCTCTTAATTATAATTCTTAGATGACCTAACATCTACCAGTCCAAGAACCCTCACTCAATTAAACATTTTCCATTTATAACATTTATAATAAAAACGTGCAATCAAATAAAGCACATAAAAAAGAATGCATTTTTCAAATAAAAAACAAATCCATAGTCTTTTTCACTTCATCATTAATGTTCTCAATACTAAAAAAAAAAAAAGGCCCTTCATCTTGTCAAAAGTTATTTCATTCATCTTATAATAAAAATATTTTCTATAATTATTAAGCAGACTATTTAGAGGTTTGAACAAAGACTTTGTGTGTTATATCAATCCCTCCAAATGAATCCCCTTCTCATGTGCACTATGTCCAAACTTTCATGCACTTCTCACATTTGGGAATTGTGAAAAGAGAACAAATCATCTAACATTTGCTACAATGTGATGTTCTTTCTCGAGTTCTATCTCAACAACACATAGCTACAAATATAATCCTTTTTAGTCTTTCTTTATTAAGCTTGTATATTACCCTTAGTTCTTCCTTCACTAGGGTCCAATAATGATCATCAAGAAGTGAGTTGATAAAATCTAAAACCCATTGGGAAGATGGGACTTTGTTGCCTTAAATCATTAGGTCAAATCTAAAGTTTCTCATTTGGTAGATATGTTGTTAGATGCTATGATTTGGATCCATTTTGTTGTTCATGTATGTCTCTAGGCTTATATTGACCTATTAGGGGAAAATTTTTTATTAGTTCATGATTTAAATTTTTTTAATAAATTTTTCATACATAATTACATCATTTAAAAAGCCAAAAAATCACTATAAAATGATCAACATGTATCTAAACATAGGTAAATTATATATCAATTGAAGCTCTCAAAATTATGAATTTTTAGACTAAAAAATTATATATCAAATTGTCTTTATGTTTAAAAAAAAAAAAAGAGGAAGGGCTCTACACGCACTTGGGCTGACTGGCGCATGCAACATACACACTACCTTTCATGGTAGCTCCAGCAACAATGACCCCACCATTTCCTACCTCTTGCCTTCCTCATTCTATTGGTACAAAGTTTTAGTCAAACAGTGACAAGTACATTGAGAATGGTTGTGCAACTTCATCTTTTACATTGGGCTTTACAAAACTTAGATAATTTTTAGATTTTTAATTTGGAGGAGCCAACTTTGAGGCATCAAAACTTATCCACGTTTCATCTGATTTGGATGATTTTGGTGGTGTTGAAAAGCTTATAGAATAGGCTTTCCTTTCATGTATGGCTTGAATCCATTGGTGCTATGAGTTGAGAGTCAGCCATAAGAAAATTGAAAATTAAAATCCAAATTACTCTCTAATGGAGTCTCAGTCTTTTCTAAAATTTTTACCACAAGTTTTTCTTTTTGTAGGCTTCTTATTTTGTAAATTTGGTGGCCTATAATGGTCTTTAATATATTATGCCATTAATGGCCCCTAAAAGGCCAAAATTCAAGTTATGGAAAATCATGATATTCATGCACAATTCTACTCATAATCAGTCGAAACAAGATAATCCAACCAAGGGAAAATAACTTAATTGAGCCTAACTAGGCTTTGATACCAACGTAAGGAATTCTGGAGGGTAATAGGGATACTTGTAGTGGTAGACCATTTCAATTAAATTACTCCACACTACAAATTATAATCACTGTATGGATTACAATCACAAAAATTATACTAGATAACACCAAAGGTTCTAAGAGACTAGGAGAAGGAGAAACTTTTCTTTATGTTTTATTTTCTAAGCAATTCTCTCTAAATGTTAGTCTTTTTTCCCTTTTATGCATGTATGTATGCCTTTCTTTTTTTCAACTATTTCATGACTTAGTAAGTTTCCACTGACTAAATAGTTTAAATTTTAAAATTCAAATAAATAAAATGAAATATTGATTAATTAAATTATTTAATTTAAAAATAAATAAATAAATCTATTTCTAGGTTTATGTACTTTGTTCAATTCATCAGGGGTGGCCTAATAACCCAATAGTATATCAAGATATATATATATATATATGTATGTATGTATGTATATATTATTCATGCTTGTATAAAGTGAGGACTTACACATAACGATAAAGGTATAATACATTCCTCAAAATATTTACATACATTAGATTAACTAAAATTCCAAGAATATTATTCATGCATATCTTCATAATCTCAAAACTACCTAAAACTCATAATTTAGAATTGGAAATTAGACATATTAATCTTTTGATTAAAGATCATCAAAACTAAAGGCAACAAAAGTAATGCTTTCAAAATCTTTCTCATTGACAACATAACATGCTAAGTTGTTACATAAGTCAACTTCAACTGTTCATTATGGCCACATTATTTCATGTGGCAAGGATCGATTCTTAACAATCGCAATTTTTTTGTGACGTGGATTAAATATAGTCCACAATTTTTCCATCTGGCAATGATCAAATTTTACGATTTTTTCCATGTAGCAGGGATTTAATTCCACAACTTTTTCATGTGTTAGGGTCAAATTCCAAGACTTTCTCTCCTGGCAAGGATTGAAAGCTTACATAAAGCAATCTTCTAGAGATCAATCAAACCATATCATCTGAAAATATAGCTAAACGCAACATCAGTGCTTCAAAATGTTTGACTCCAGCATTCATGCCACGAATAAGATGAATGAGATGATTTGGCAATAGTAAAACTTTATACGAGTAAAGATAAAAACTATCATAGTTATTCACACTAGGCTAATATATTTGCTTTTACATTTTGTACTTACTGATAACCCATGATATGGCAATAGTAAAGCTTTATAAAGATAAATTTTGTTTGGTTAGACATAATTTCCGATGAGAATTATAAGAGCGTGAACCATGGAGTGTTGGCTAGTGCTTCTCGAGAGCCAACAATTTCAATTGCAACTTCTTCAGCCCAAGTGCAGCAGAGAATTTGTATGGACCTCTAGAAGAGCTGACGTACAAGGATTATAGAGAGCCAAAAGTCCTACCAATATAAAGAGCTTAGTCCAACTAATAAATGAAAAACAAATAAAGCAAGTTTGATTGGTTCTGCTTGTGCATGTATTAAATATATATATATATATATATTTATATATTTATATCTGTGTTCTTTTAAGATCAAATGGAATATAAGGCAGGGTTGAGTATATAAGTGTGTAGAATAAGCTGCTTTATCTGCTTCGCTGTGAACATATATATATTTATATATATTCTACTGAACTTTGTATAAGTTTTTTTGTATTAATTAACAATTAAATAAATATATTTTGAGAAATAAATCTATACTTTTCTATTGCCATTCAGGATGCATGCATTGTGAATTTCAAGTCATAGTTTCGCCAATTTAGAGCTTTATAAATTGTTTAAATCAAGCGTATATAAAAGATTTGACTCTTGATAGAATATTTAACCGGCTATGAGAAAACGTGACTTTCTATAAAATAAGTTTTTCTCGAGGTCTTTCGGTGGACTATTAGCTCTATATAAGATTAAATTTAATTTATATTAAGAAAAGTTATATTGTACGTTATTAAAAATATAATAACATTAGTTGGGACAAAATTTAAGAATACATGTAATTATAATAACAAAATATTTATATCATATATATATATATATATATATTTGATTATGTACCTATTATCATTTAGTTCCAAAATGCATCAATTATCTGAATTTTAAATCATGTGTAAATAAGTTATTGACCTTCAATATTTGACAATAATCTCTTAAAATTAAGAATATATGTGCATAACCTCATACTCTTAATGAGTTCACTATTTCACTAATGGAAATATGATACGTTAAGAGTTATTTATATATGACTCCAAATTTAAAATGATTATCAATGCATATTTTAAATTTTAAAGGAGTTATTTGCATAAAAAATAAATCTTAAAATTCATTTAATTACATATATTATCTCTCCATTGGTACGTATGATTGCTTATGCATGCTTGTTCTTTGTCAAAAAGGTGGTTTCTCTCTAGAAGAGTGAACGTAAGCCCTACTAATAAATAAATAATAATATGCTTGTTCAGAAATGTTTTCATATAAAAGATATATATCTATCAGTGTTATTTTAAGATCAAATGGAATATAAGGCAAGGCTGATCATATATGCGTGTGAAATAAGCTACTTGATTTGCTCAGGCATGACATATATATGTTTTACTGAACTTTGTATAAGTTTGTTTGTATTAATTAATGATTAAATAAATGTATTTTGAGAAATAAATATATACTTTTCTATTGCCATTCGAGATGAATGCATTGTGAAGTTCAAGTCATAGTTTCGCCAATTTATTAAAAGCATATTTCAAAGAACTTTGTAAATCGTTTAATTCAAGTGGATATGAAAGACTTGACTATTGATAGCCGGATATGATGTCAATATATCTAAAAGGGATCCCTTGAGAGAACATGAGTATTTTTAGAATGAGTTTTTCTCAAGTCCTTCTGTGGACTATCATATCAAGAATATCATATCTATATAAGGTTAAATTTAATTTATAATATGAAAAGTTATATCGCACGTTATTAAAAATATAATGACACAAAATTTAAGAATACTCATAATTATAATAACAAAAAAATTATATCATTTATATATATTTCATTATATACCTATCATTATTGCTTAGTTCTAAAATGCATAGGCTCTTTGACTTTAAAACTTGATAATGAACTTTCAAAAATTAAAATTATGTATGAGCAATTTTTTATTGTTAGTGAATTTCACTAACAGAAATGTGACACATCAATATCTACACATGACTTAAAGTTTAAAGTGATCATCTATGTATGATTCAAAATTTAGAGAGATTATTTATACAAAAAAAAAATAGAGTTTGAAAATCCATTTAATCAAACATATCATTATTTTATTAGTAAATTAATTAATTTATTAATGATGAGAGTTATCTGCACATAATTAAAAATTTGAAATATTCATTGTCAAGAATATTAAATTATATACACATTATTCAAAGTTAAGGGAAGATCTATGTATTTTGTTTTTTTTTTGTTTTTTTCATTTGACGTACAAAATAAATATCAACAAGGCAATTACATTTAAGTGATGGAATAGTTAGAACAATAAGAATCATATGCTATAATGTATTGAAAATTTTGTGTGTTTATTTATATATATATATATATATATATAATAACTTGAAATAAATTCTACAAATATTCTCAAATAACAAACATCCAGAGATTGAGAAAAAGGGCAAGTTATACACAGCTGAGCCAGCTAACGGAGTGTTGCAAAATGTAGTATATATTTTTTTTACGCCACCAAAAGTATGTGAGAAATTAATTTACTGATGAAACAGTGACAATTTAATTAAAAAAAGACAATATTTTAATACCTTATATATATATATATATATATAATTCATCAGGTTATGGAAATATATATATATATATATATATATATAATCAATATACCTAACTACCATATTGAGAAACTATGGAAAAAAAAATGAACTAAATTACATACCGGATTTAATGAAAGTATATTGTAAAATATTTCAAGACATGATATAAAACTTACAATTTGAATTATGCTATAAATGATCATCAGGAATGTAAACTTTTAAAGCAAATACATATGACAGTAGAAGTAAAAACAACCAAATATGTTTTGACTTTAAAAAATGTGCCTAAATATTTCATTGGAAAGGGTTTTAAACCATTATGCTTTGTTCTGAAAAGGATTAGTCTTCTATCTAATTGGGTGAAGGATATCCTTAATATTTACTAAAAAATATGCTTAAAGGTCCAAGGATTTGGACAAAACCAGATCAAGTGGCACTTTCTTTGAATATTAGTATGTGGAAATCCTTATATTTGAGGTTCGATCTCCTACTCTGTCCCCTATTTTGTTCACCTTTAGTTCTCAAGATTTTGTGTCTTATTTGAAAAAAAAAATCCCTTAAAGATTTTTGAAATTTCCATTGCTTTGTTTTTAATTTATTAGAGTATTACATTAGTTTAAATATATTGCTGATTATTGTCTTTTAATTCCTTAGTTTTCTCAAAATAATATTTTTAATAAGACTAGTTAATTTTCAATGATTATATATAGATATGATAGGAAAAAATTATTTTTAATTTGAATGGGTTAAGCTCCTAAATAAAATATTTTTTAAATTAAGATCTCATAAGTTTAATACTTAATCCAAAACTTGTTAAATTATTTATCATTTTTTTTTTTGTTACAAAGGAGGCAAAGGCCTGGAGAGGGGGTTGGGAGAGGGCAAGGGGTAGGGTAGAGATGCAACTTAGATGCTTCAAATCCTCTTAGAACTTAAAGTTTAGGGGAGGTTCCACGAAATCAATTTATCATTGAACCAAAATATAGAGGGATTCATAATTCAATAATTTGATCGTAATAAAACTTAGTCAAACTATTTTTTCAATATATATAAAATAGTATATATATATATATATATATTAGAATTAAAGTAATACATGGAACACAAATTAATATTTAAAAATATATAAATATTTAATAATAGAAAAAATTGTTAAATATTTTGCTTAAATAATAAATCTATATGAAATGAGTTAGATAAAGTCTGATAAATATCACAAATCTTTATCGAAGAATGTCAAACCTCTAATTTTAAAAAAAAAAATCTAAAGCTGGTTTTTTTTATTGTTTCAATGGCAAACCCTACCAATTTTATTGGTTTTTTAATCCACTTTTGGCTTGTCAATTTTGAGAGTCAAATGGCTAGAGCATGCTAGTTCATCAATCAAATTGGTCAGTCCAATCGAATTTTTTAGCTTATAATAATAATATTCATATTAAGATCATACATGTATTAGTTGCAAAAATAGTTGAATTATTTAAAGATATTATCCTGTTTAAAGTATAAATATTTGTTAATGTGACATAATTAACTACATATTTTTTCCATAATAAAATAGCAAATATATTTTTATTGTAAAATACATAACAATGTTTTTAATTAAATATGATACTGCCACTAAAGTTGATTATAATGCAATAATCAATTTTAAAAATAATTTCTTCAAAATGTTTATTTTATTGGGTTCTTATAAGCGTAAGAATCTCACAAACCCAAAACAAATTAGTCTGCACTACCAAGGCTCAGATAAAGCCAATGGCTCTAAATTTGCAAGCTTTATACCATCTACCAATACCAAAATTTGCCTTAAATAGTGCAACTTAAAATAGTCTATATAGCAAGAAACTTTGATTTAGCAACTTTTGCAACTCTACCAAGCCACTTAATCTAAGCTTCTTACTAGCTTGCCTTTTAGAGCAATATAAATAGAAGCTCCCTCATAGACAAAGCGAGGCCTTTACTTATCTTGATTTCTCTTTATCTCTTTTTGCTACTCTCTTACCTTAATAAGGTCTCTTTCTCACTTTAGGGTTTCCTTCTAACTTAATGTTGTGGTCTCAACCGAAACATTTAGTGAGCTAAATAGAAGTCTTTTATGCTTTACCAACTTTTTTTATCTTGTTTCATTTCGAAAATCAAGATCTAAATAAGAAGAAACCATCCCTCCTACCAAAACAATGATCAAAGTAGGAAGCGGATGTAGTGAGGTTCAACCTCAAAAATTTTATCAAACTATCCCACAAACCCTAGGAAATGAGCAACTTTTGTTGTTAAAAACCTTATAGAAGAGCAATCTCAACCTAACAAACTAGAAGAACATGAAAAACCTTTGTAAGTGAAGACTCGCAATAATCGAAGCCCTAGATTAAGGAACATATCATCTAAGGTCAATAGAAGGATTGATGATCATAAGGTATAAGATGTGAAGAGCCTAAAATAGTACCATTTGTAAGTTTGAAATAATATCATTTCTATTTTTAGTTATCTTTAAATAATTGCAAAAGTTCTACAATCTATATATATGTATGTATGTATATGACTTGTTGATAATATGATTATCATATTCTTCATTTATGTATTATGTATCTTGATAACCTTGCAGTTATAAAAGTGCCATGACTTAGAAGACTTAACATCCCATGTGGTAAGCATGTTATGAAAGTATATGCAACCTTACGTTATAATCCAAATGGCATAACACCCCATCTAATTCAAACACTATGAAAGTATATACGACTTGGCAATATGACCTAGATGATGAAACATTCCATTTGATACATGCTTACAACTTTACACTATGATTAAAGTGATGTAACATTCTATTTGGTACACATGCAAAAAGTCTATGTGACTTTGTACTATAAGCTAGGTAATGCAAACTTTTCACCTTGTATACACCTTGAAAAAATAAAGGTATAAAATGTTGCATTATGACCCTAGCAAGGTCACATCCTTGAATACACACCATGATAAAGTGCTTTTTAATGTGGGGCAATGCTCCCTAAACCACTCAATGTAAAAGTTTGACCACAAATCAAATTTTACCCTTATAGTAGAACAAATGGCCCTAGCCCCATTCTTCTTTCACTTAGGCCCCAATGTGCATCCTATAAGGTCAATAAGAGTTCACCAAAATCTTCAAAACAAAGATAGAGCTATGAAGATGGCCTCTCTAACATAGTCCACAGTGGGACAATCCATCTTTGATTAGCTAGGTAGGAAAGATAAAAATAAGATACGATCTTAGTCCTAAGACCAAGTTGTAGGAAACTTAATAAAAATATAGGTCATATAGACCTTGGGTTCTAAGACTTTGGAATGAAGCATATGTTAAACTTTTGAAAGAAAATAATAGGTTAACATAACCTTAGGTCTCATATGGCTTTAGGACTTTGGGATTAAGACACAGCTGTGGGAAGCTTGCAAAAGAAAACTATAAGTCCATGTGACTTTGGACTTTTATGACTTTGCATGAAGGTTATGAAGAGATTTTTGAAAGAAAATGAAAGGTTTACACAACCTTGGATCTCCATGACTTTGGTTAAAAGAAGAAAATATTTCTCGTGCCTTCACTTCAAGCACGGGCTTCAATAATTAAAGCTCTAATCTAGTGAGAAAACATGACTTTTTATCTTAAGTGAGAGAAGAGGAAAACATTGTTCTCCTTCTCCTCTTTCATTTCAACCAAATATCTCTTGATTTGATAAAGTTTAATGAGATCATAGCTTAGTAGATTTAAGGATTTTGGTGTATTCTTCATGGATTTGTAAGGGAAGAGGCTTAATTATGTATTGGGTAAGTAAAACCTCTTCCATTTCTAATGTTATTATACTCTATATTCAGATCCATGGCTAATTTTTCCATTTGCGAACTTACATATGGGAAAATTCAAGAAGAAGTGGTGAACTATTGTGTTGGTCTGGACACTTAAAGCAATGTTTTTGAACCCCTGAGATCTTGAGTAAGCTAAGACTTTACGATTAGAAGTGTTTTTGCTAATAGGACTATGGGTCCTTTTGAATTGATAGGTTATGATGGTTGCTTATGCCTTCTATGGGCTTGTGTTTCTTCTTAGTTATTGTTTGTGACTATTTCAAAAGTGGAATTTAAAACCTGAAATAACTGGGGGTTTAATTCCATTTATATTTATTGTGAAACCATATTTATAGCTTGTATACACTTGTTGATGTTTTATATACTACAACATTAAGTTTGACTACTTATGTTTATTTCATTATAGATCTCATAGATATGTCCTGATGACTAGTATGAATCTCACGGGTGTTTTCTAGCAGAATGTATAACATGTGGACCTCGTGGGTGTGTCCTAACTATTGGTGAGATGCAGTGGACTTCATGGATGTATCCTTCCTGGTGAAAGTTATTGGCCAATGACTATGAAAATTGTTATCAAACTTGCTACTTTTGATTTGTTGCATATGGCATATGATGAATTGATAATTTTACCATATATAACTGTATACTTGTTTGCCTATATGAAGGTGAATGAAAATCGCTCTTAGTTATTGAGATTTTATATCTCACCTTGATTGTATGCTAACATTTTAAAAGTGAAGGTTCAGGCTTTAGCAAGAATAAGTAATTGAAGGCTTGATGACATTAGACTAGGATAACTTTTAGATAGTTTACATTTTGATTCACATATTTGATAACTTATAGCTAACTTATAACTTTTGATATTATATGTTAGGTGTAGAGCAAATATCTTTTAATGAATTATACATGTGAAGGGGATAGGTAGGATTTTAGATGATGCTAAACTTTTGTAAAGGGATCTCACATGTAACTATAGTTTACATTGGATTAGCTTATGTTTTATATATGATTATATGCATATTTGACTTTTCAACTTTAATGGTGTTGTATGGAGTTAATCCTTATTTGCTTGGTTTGGGAGGATTGCGTTGGATTTGGTTTTGTTGGTGATTTTAGGATTGATGGCATAATAGTTGCTGGTCGTAAGTTGTGTAGGTAACGAAGTCATATAGTCAAGTTTCAAGTTTGCAGGTGTTTTATAGTTCCAAGGGTTGAGAACACTTCCTTTTAGCATTTGAAACTTGTGAAGCTCAACTTAAGTTCAAATGGTTGTATAATGGTTATTTTAAGTATGTGAGTTGTTAGTTTAAAATTTTCCTTTGCTATCATAGTTGCATCATTTTGATTTTCGTTGCAAATCTATCAGTTAAAGGAAGGAGTTAGTGTTTGACCTCTTGTCCTTAAGTTTCTACATTATTAGGAAGTGTATTTAAAATCATTAAAGTTTTCCTATGTCTATTGGATCAAATTAGGTGTTTGTGGTTAGTGAATCATTAACTCAACTTTTAATTTTGCATTTACTTATGCATTTTGTGATTAAGATGCCATAGCATGACTTCTTAGCATTGCAATGCCACATAGGTTTTCTACCCTAGGTGTGGAGGTTTGTGTTGTGATCCTGCAACATTGCATAAACAATAGAGAAGGCATTACAACATAGCCTTGAGACATTATGACAAGGTCATTACAGAGAGAAATGCATTGTGACATGGCCAAGGGAGGCCACAATGCCACACAAGTTTCTACCCTTTCTATTCTAGTGTAAGGCGTGCCATGGCATAGCCCTACGAGGCCACAACACAAATCATATAGAGTGGTTGGATTAGCCTTTTGGAAGGGTTTTTTGTGGGAATTTTAATTAGGTTTTAATTTAAAGTCTTAGGTAACTATCTTAAGAACTTACTAAAGTGTTTCGAGAGTTGAGTGTACCTTTAAACATAATAGTTTGTTACAATAGAAATTTTACTTGATTTGTATTTTTAGAGTAGTTAAGATGATCTCTATATTTTATTATCTTAATCTCCTTGTTTAATTCATAAATTGGACATTAGTTAGAGCTAGGGGTTACACAAGGATAGCTTCATCACTATTGGCACTAGCCATAAGGTATCCATTTCTTCCAACCTTAGTACAAAATAAACAACAAATAATCCCAACACTCTCTACACTTATGCCATGTGATTAGAAGGAATAAAGGCCCTTACAACTATACACTAGCCTAATATCCTATTAATAGAATAAGACTAATAGAAGTTTTAATGAAAGGAGAACCACTTTAGCTCCTTCATAACAAAAGGAGAATTAAGGACAAAAGAGCCAAAATACACTACATTTTGTATAATGTCTGGTATTTCATAAAAATACCATAATGAGTCAGTTTGAAAAGAAAATCCCTTGAGATGAGTGAATTAAGGGCAAATGAAATTTGGACAAAATTTTAAATAATATAAAATGAGGATTTGAGCCTTAAGTTGCCTAGAAACTGGGGCCAGAGTGGTCTAAAAAATTTGTTGAAAGTTTAGTGGTACTTTTTGTAAATATAAGAATTTTTTGGAAAACTTATAAGAGGGATTTTTAAATAAAAAAAATTGAACTTTCTGGGATTCTCAGAGGCTTTAAAAATCATGAAAAGTCCCGAAACAATTAAAACTTCTCTAGTGTGCGTATTCCAATGGCGGTGAGCCAAAACTTTGACTAATTCATTTAGGAAGGTTTTAGCTTCAAATTGAGTGATTCCAAAAGTATTTTATAAGATTGAAAATCTAAATTTTATGATAGAAAAGATGTTTCTCAAAAAGGAGCTAAAACAAAGTTAAAACGAAAATGCCATATACGCGGGATGTAAACATTATTTTTAACTAACAAATCTTTTCTTTCTTGCTTATATTAGGCGTCTAAATTCTGGGCTCTTTCTAACCAACATAAGTTTCATCTAAATAGAGGGAGAGGCTGCCAAGAGAGAGACGCACCAAGAGAAGCCCAAGAAGAAGGGAAAAATCAAGGAAAAAGGGAAAGAAAATTCAAGAATCCATGGTCTTTCTTCTTGTAATTTCATTCTCCTCTCTTTGCTTCATCTTTCCATGGCTTTGATGAGTGAAATGGTTCTGTTTTGACCTTGAACTAGAGGGGAAGAGTTAGAGATTCAAAGAGGAGCCTAAGGTAAAGAGAAACACTTTGTAAAGAAGCTTGAATCTAAGGTAACATCTTCCTCTTGTTGCTTCTTCTTCTTCTTCTCCTCCATGGTATGCCACAGCCTAAAACAGAACCATTGAGTGGCTCGTCGCACAACCCTCAAAATAATACTAGGTTGATAAAATATGTAGCGAATGGCACAACCTAAGTCATCTCCCTTGGAATTGGCGTTCAATGTTTAATTGAGTTTTCCAAATGTTAAAAAACTCTAAAAATTCCTAAACTAAGGGGGTTTTAATTGAATTAAACTATCCTAAAACTAAATTGAATTAAAATTCCTAAATTCTACCTAATTGTATGAATTATGGGTGAAAGATGGGCTTGTGACTAGCTTTGGATTCGTCCCTTGGTATCCACTATCCTTATCCTATTCTAATTGTAATTGATTCTAGCCTAAAAGTTCCTAAATGTGTTCATAACAATTTATCTTGGGTAACCACTCAAGATTCAAGAGATTAACGATCTAACGTTGAATTGAGACCTCAATCCCGCATTAAATTGTTAATTCTTGTTTCTAAGATCAATGAACATCCAATTTGATTAATTAACTAATTGATTAGCCTCTGAATCATCCTAAATATTTGATTAACCAACTAAACATTAAGGAATCTTCAAATTAAACAATTAAGCACATAATCTCACTCATGTATTTCATCGAACACCTTCGAAGCATACATGGGAATTCAGATAATATTGAAATTAATCAGATCAATTAATCAACAAAAATACTTCCTAATTAGTGTCTAACCAGCCACTAATTATAATTACACAAATTCCCTATCAAATACAACTTAAATTAAGACAATAATTGAAAGAGAAAAAGTGTAGGAAAAATAAGGAAATTCTTAGCCAAAATTCTGAATTTTCTCCATAGATTCAAGCTTCTCCAAGAGTTTCCTCCTAGCTAGCCTCAAGATGGATTAGAACTTCATGGGATGTTGGATGATGGAATGGAGTGGAGTGGAGAAGGCGTGGTGGTGGAATGGAAGAATGAAGAGATGAATGGGATGAATGAATGGCTTGATGGATGGATGGATGGTTATTCAGCCTCCTTGAACGAATGAATGGCTTGATATATATAGGCATGAGTTTCCGAAAATATAAAGACGTGGGATGGGTGGACTGTGAATGGATTAAGATATCCGAATGGATGAAGGAAGCGTGCAGACTTGTAAAGACGTGAATGAAGTATACTCCCTTTCTTCATTAAAAGTCACGTGCAAGAGCCTCTTCTTTTCGTTAATGATTTACGTGATATTCCTTCTCTAAAACTCAACTTCTTCGTGTGTATTATGCTGCATGGATGTGTATATGAGAGTGGGCCCCGCTGGTTATTTTATTTTATTGAATTCCATATAAATTCCTTTTCTCTTGTTTCTGCAGCTCCTTCTTCACGTTAAGCTCGCTTTTTTCCAGCTCCCAAGCTTCTCGATCCAGCGTCTTCTGCTCTTACGTGGTTCTCTAAGCTTTTTCATTCATTTTCAGCTATTTCTGCATGAGTGTGAGCTCAGCTGGTGCTTCCTCGTTCAGCTCAGCAGCTTCTTCAGTTGCTCGTTCTTCTCGTTCAACTCCTACGTGTTCTCTTCTTTGTCATGCTCTGTACCTTAGCTTCATGTAGCTCCTTCAGTTGCTCGAGCTTTCCTTTTCTCTGCTTGCAACTAGCTCTCCCATGCATGCTTCAGCTCATTTTCCTCGTGCTCAACTCATTGCTTCGCTTCATGCTCTGTTTTCTACGTAAAAACTGTAGCAAATACATTCTGTATCACGTTGAAACTGCAACTCTTCATGGCTTCTTTATTTGCTGTTTCTTCTTTAATCCAGAACCCACAGCTCTTCCTTCGTTCATTTTCTCCAGCTTGCAGCGCTGTTCTTTGCTTTGCTCTCAGCTTCAACGTGTTGCTTCTTATCTTTCACGTCAGCCTTCTATTCTTCTGTTTTGTGCTGCCTTAATGATCCACGTATTTTCCACACACTCCCAGCTTCATTTGTTGCTTTGTTCTCAACTAGCTTGAAGCTTCTCTTCTTATGTTTGCATGCTCTGTTTTGCTCGTTGCTTACAAGCTTCTTCCTCTCTTCCTTGTGAGCTTCTTGCAGTTTCTTCATCATTCAGCTCTTCATTCAGCTCGTAGTTTGCTACTTCATCTTTCAGCTCTTCATTCATTTGTTGCTCCAAATATTTTCCATGCATTTTCCACGTGCTTTTCTTCTTCTTACTTTCCTTCTTATATCCTATGCATGTGTTTGATGATCACGAGACTTCATGTAAGTGTGTGGGTTCCATGGAAAGTTCATTCAAACTTCAATTGTCCATTGAAAATCTTGCACAAAAGAGTGGGAAAAATCAAATAGGAATTTTCACAAAATTATTTAAGCTAAATTTATGCATTAAAATCCAATAATTTGTAAATTAATTCCTAAAATGTAGAAAATGGCTACTAAAACAAAATTCCATTTAATTAGACTCCTAGAACCATATTTTGAACTAAAATGTCTAAATTAAGGAGAATAAAATGTATATAAATTATGCTTATCAACCATCATTGAGGGAATTTCTATTTAAGAAAAAGAGAGAATCATAGGTTTTAGACTATGGGAAGTTAGGAAATCCAAAGAAATTACAAGAAAAGCAAGTGAAATTCAAGTTGGAAAAGTGTGAAGCTCTTGAATACCTTGCAAAAATTGATTTGATATATGAGTTTTCTTACATGTGTAAGTATTTGATTGAGCTCCTAAGACCTCTAGGAAGCCTCTTAAGTGTCTCTCCCATCAAGGAAACATCAAGAATTCCATGGGCTCCAAATGGTGTGCATGATTTGGCCAAGCATAGATGAAGAGGTTAGGGAGTGTTTTAATTTGTTCTACCCTTAGTTTAGAACTTCATATGATGGTAAAAGGTGCAGGAACCCTTGGGAAAAAATTAGAAGCCATAGATTGGGAGATGAGGCAATGGCTTCTATAATATAACTTTATGAAGCAACATGTACCTAGGCTTGTGAAAGTAAGTTTGTGATGACTCCAAAGACCTTAAATGAGGTCAAAAGGCCCAGATCGGGAAAGAGAATGGAGCCAAGAACTTGAATTATGGAAATTGCTTCATTAGGTTATTAATGGAACCATATTGTGACAAATAGAACAAAATGTGTTCTTAAGAGTGAGTTGGATGTCCTAACTTATTCCAAGAGTATAATTGAGTGTTGTTTATTGTGACTAGGCCAAGGAAATCCAACCCCACCTCATTATGCTTGTGGAACTGAAAAGGGGAAGGAACAAGCAAAGAAAAGCTTAGATTTTCACCAAGGTAGGTTTCACCTCATTCTTCTTGCATTCTTAGTTTTATATATGTCATTGTGTACTTGTGTGTATTTTTTATGATTTATGAGCATGCCATTTGATGCTATGATGTTGCATTGGTACCGATATGCTCCTTGAATGTCATTGGTTTATGATAAATGCTCAAAAGGGTGAGGTGATGCTAAAAGCCCCTTGATGTGGGTGAGGAGATGCCAAAAGTCTCTAGGCATAGGTAAGATAAGGTCAAAAGTCTTATGAATGGGTAAAGCCAAGTCAAAAGTCCCTAGGCCAAGGGTGAGACAAATCTAAAAGTCCTAAAAATAGGGTGAGGCTAAACCAATAGTCCATATAGCTCATTCTTGACTTTATTGTGACCTTATGCATGGAAATGTGACTTTGCTTACTTTATAGTTATGTTAGGTTCCA
This sequence comes from Erythrophleum ivorense, assembly GCA_026724425.1. Lineage (NCBI taxonomy): Eukaryota > Viridiplantae > Streptophyta > Magnoliopsida > Fabales > Fabaceae > Erythrophleum > Erythrophleum ivorense. The sequence goes on along the minus strand of JAIUCV010000002.1, from coordinate 44,159,292 downwards.
TACTTGTACATTGACATGTAACATACCATGAATGTGTGTTTGAATGGGTGTATGAACAATTGAGATTCCATGAATCTCACTCCTTCCCTCTTCTATCTCATATGGTCTACGTGGTGTCCAAGAAGAGAAAAATGTAAGCCAAGGAGCTTGAGAGACATTGCTTTGACAAAGGCGTAGCCTTTCTTGTAACTAGATGGCAAAATAATTGTGTTTATATTATTTTTGAGTTATAAATGAATGAGAAAATGTAATAACATGTATGAATGATGTATGAACCACTTTTGGTGTAAAATCAATGTAAATGGGAAATTTGGACACTTGATGTATTTGCTAGTGTATTCTTAGATGTGGGATGACCAAAATGAGATACATAATGATTTGGGCCACTTGGGTAGTTCATACTTGATGTAATTATGCTTTTAAACTTGCCTAAGAAGTGCTAAAACATCAAGAAGACCATTTGAGCCCATTTTGATCCATAGTTGTTCTTAAAATGACCATAATGGTGAGTTATAGTAAAATTTGTCCAAATAAGTTCTTCTTGATCTAAAATTTGGCACATACATAGTCTTTTTAAGAGCTTTTTATTTGGAGGTTTACATAATTTTTGGCAAATTTTTAAAGTTGGCTGACATTTCAGAAAATGAAAGTGGAATTGTTCATATGATCCAAAAATTCACCTCTGTCATTCATAAGTCAAATGATGTTCAATGGCCATGAAATTTTACAGGGAGAAACTATATATTCACAATAAACTATGCCAGCTAAAATCACCTCAATTGGATATCTAGAGAGAAATATGAATTTTTAAAGTTTTTATTCTATTTTAGGTACGTAGTCAGACCTGTATCACTGTTTTATCAATTTTTAGAGTTTGGATGCTTTTGAATTGATCTAGAACTATTTTTTCCCTCTAGTTAACATTTGTAACTTTCCAAATTAGTATATTTTGTATGAATTGGATTTTTGTGGAATTAATTATGCATTTTTTAAGTTTATATTAATAAGCTATATTAGAAATGCTGGATGATCTGACCTTTGCCACTTTTCTATTGTCAAATGTAGTCCAAATGATGTTTTCATGGCTTGAAATTATTTTTACCTTAAATTTAACACTCAAAGCTTTCCAAAAAGTTATGGTTTAGTAGATTTTGATTTTTCTACATTTAGTTATGATGTTTCAAAATTGCCCCAGAAATCTGCTACCTCAGACTTGAGATGAATAAGCCATTTTTCTGGTTTTTAGCTCTTGATCCGTCGTTTAAGCAAAGTTTTAGGATGTTTATGATTTTTATAAATGGAAAATAAATAGAGAATGTGGTTAGTAAGTTCACAGGGGTCCACAAGACACGAGATGAAATTTTAAACCCTGACGTAATATAATTAAATTCATTATTTTTATTGTCTTTTCTTGGAGTTCCTTTGATAACACATGTAAATCATCTCTAATAAAGGAATGTGATGCTAGATCTATTATGGTATGACATTTTGGGCAATAAAGGAAATTCATTAAGAGGATTCCTAAGGAAGTCTTAATTGACAAGTATCAAATGAAGACTGAAGCCATAGAAAGCTCATGTCCAATTAATAGGATAGTGCCTTGGAAAATGATAAACCTATAAAACACATGATAAATTTAGAAAATAAACATACATTATTTGTGTAACTTTAAAAAAATGGGTTCACAAGGCCTTAAAATGGCACAATCACAATTAAAGAATGACACAAATGAAAGATACGAGTTTGTACAATAAAAGGCACATATGATATAAAATCTATTTCTCATTCAAATTTCTTATAGCTTGAAAACTTATAAGTCTTATTAGAGGCTGCATTTAGTCCAAGTGACCTTACAAGAAAATATTGAGAAACTGCCAAAAGGAAATAACCATCTTTGGGTGATTATAAGATCATAGAAAAGGTAAATACAAGAATGACCAAAGATACACAAATATGTAAAATATAAATTTACCTATTTAACAAATCTCTATAGTTTTAAGAAACTACAAGGTCCTATCAAGGGTTCCTCAAGTAGAGATTTAAACAACCTTTTGCTACTAGACAAAGGTAACCTCAAATGGTTCATACCAAACTAGCAACACAAACATATCAAACCTATTCTGAAGGACAAAGACACTACAAGAGAACAAAGGCCGAAGGACATTTTATTCGTCAAAACCCTCTTTGAAAGACTTACAAAGACAAGCAAGAGGGAAGACTTCTTATTATTCTAGATGTCAATTCCCTGCTTCTAAACAAAGCATGAAACATGTGCTAGATCATCCCACTATCCTTGCTTGATTAGAAGCAAGGAAGGCCTTGACCACTGAGAATACCATTCTTACAAAAAACTCCTCAAACCTCCTTAAAGTTTCCATGCTTTGTGGTGCAAGGAAAAAAGGATTACCCCTGACCCTTTATAAAATAGAAATCCAAGGCAAAACGGTGAAAACAAACTACACTAAAAGATGTTTACAAAGGAAACTCAAAAGGCAAAAATGCTTAAAAGATAGACACATGTCTTACAATAAGCAAAAATCAAAAATCCCTTATAAAGCCACAAAATTTTGAAATTAGCAAATCATTAAATACAAGTTAAATGAATGTTTGGAAGCAATGGAAGCACAATTAGCTATGCTAGGAGAATTAATGACTAACTAGTGGAAAAAGTCTTATCAAGCACCACTCTTTGAAGAGTACAACATAAACTTGGGTTTTTGTAGCCTCAAGCTTCATGAAAATTTATTGCTCCAGTACTATGATACAAAATTATCAAGTTTTATACATATGTGAAAAAGAAAGCGTACATAAAGATTGACCCTAAAAAGATCAAGGTAACTTGTGAAGATCACACAATCTCATGACCTCAACTTAGGCCTATAGTAACCAATATATATTTCCAAATGGATAAACTCAAAAACATACTCACAAACCATCAAGGTACACATTTGTCAATTATGAATATTTGAATCTCTTGTCCAAAGCATGTTTATTTGTAGATGTTTTAACCAAATTCATAGGACATAAAGTTCAAAGGCACAACTTTCATCAATATCCAAGTAATACGACACCATAAATAAAACACTTCATTAAAACTCTAGAAATCTTTACATGGGATACAATTAAAGAAAATTACAAAAAGTCCTACCCATGGATTACACAAATAAAAGGCCCTACTTAATAAAGGCTTTACTTAAAAGGAAGCAATGGGACTATCAAAAGAAGCCATCACCAACCAAGGGTGGCATTGGCTACCTCCCCCCAAAAAAGGAGTTATATTAATGCACTACAAGAGGGGCACAATCTATTTAATAAATACTTCATCCCAAAAAGAGAATTATTTGGTAAGAATTATCAACGAAGGCCATTACTAAAGAAGATAATTGCAAAATCTCTCTCTAGAAAAGCTAAACTAAGCATTTAAGATCTGACAATAGCTAAAATTAAGTGGAAACACTTATGAAGATCATTATATATTTAATAAACATATGAACCAATTTAAACTTTTGAATTAACAATTCATTCTCCAAAATCATGTTGACAAGGTTCTAGTATGATCTACAAGGCCTTCCAATATTTGGCGACTAACTAGTTAGAAAAGTTAATAACCATAAGGAGTTTACTTTCAACTACTCCTAATGGTGGAGTTAAGTCCAAAAAGAAACAAAGCACTTTAATTTACTAACTTATGATTAATTGATAGTAACATGGATGAACTACCATACTATCAAAATAGGTTTGCATCATGTTATCTTACAACACATTGACCTCCCTTTGAATGACGCTTATTCCATAAACTTGATTCTATAACCATCTTAAAGTTGTACTCAACTAAAACTCGTCTCATATCTTTAATTATGGAAAAGATATGACACTCTCCTATCTAAGAATTTAACTCTTCAATCACATCCTAATAAACCCAAAGATACCCTTAAAAGCTTAAGGAAATCTTACTCAAACATGCTTAAGATAGTCCCTTGCTAAAACCTAAGTTTTAGGACTAAAAATAAAAGTTTCTTATGCAAATAGAATTGAGGCCATGACCACAAAGTGTTAAGCTGTAATTTTGGCCATAAGAACGTCCCAAAATAAGACCAACACACTACACGCTATGGCCATGATGGCTAGAGCCACAACCACACTTGTTCTATTCTAGTCTAACAGTAGTTTGAAAGAAAATGTTGATATTTGGTTCAATTATCCACTCTTAAGTTTAAAACAAGTTACAAGGACCATCTAATGAAGTGAGCCAAAGATTTTAAGGGCTTTTAAGATCGAATTAAAGGGCCAATCGTAAAATTATAAACATTTGCAAATAGCATAGAGAAACAAGTGTCAAACTAGAAATGTCCACATATGATATAAAATAATCCTTTCACATCATAGGTGACATACCCAAAGTTGTATACTCTTAACCAATTGACCCCAAATCTCTTCCAACAAGTTTTAACTACTTAAATGCATAGTTCTAGGCCAAAAACATATAATTTCCTAAAGAATTTTAGAAAGTTCACACCACAATTTACACTACAACAACAAAGTATAAATAGTGCAGAAGGGGATTAACATTCCCAGATTGGGCTTCTGGGATTCAAAATGACTCAACACCTTTCCTAACAACTTTCAAATGCCAAAATACACTTGTTCAATATCTAGAATCCCTAAAACACCACAAATGGCAAAAGTTACTGTACTAAATCCCAAGTCTTAGTCATAACATCTTAAAGTAGTAAAGTGGCCTCTTCTTACCAAGAAGTGGCCCGAAAAGAAATACAACCCGCCAGTCATTCCAAATCACTTCAAGCCAGTTATAACTATTTAGAGACATGTGTCTAAACCCAAAGAACAATGCTAAAGCTAGAAGTGTAGAATTTTATTATGCCAATCTTCAACTCAATCCCATACACTATACTTAAAAGCCTCCCTTTAACAGCAACCACATAACTCACCTATTGAGTTTCATATGTCTAAAATGAGACCTACAAATCCAAAATACTAGAACACAAGCCTAACAAATTCAAACACCTAATTCAGCTTGTCTAAATCAAAAACATCCTACAAGCAAAGGAAATGGTCAAAGTGACCAAGCTAATCCCACTTTACCAAGCTAAGACTCCTTATTCAATTTTAACCATTCATAATTAATATTAACAATCTAAATGTCATTGTACAAAAAATTTGTACTAAAAATACTCATCCAATACAATTCCTCTAGAAGCATAAACATTAAGCTGAACTATGCCATCATCATACAGAATTAAGCAAATACTTCATTTCCAATATCATCAAACTAGTAAATATTTCATCATCCATATGTACGTAGTCAAAATCAAATTTTCATATACTATATCAAAATATCTCAAACTATTTCCTATGTTGGCATTCACTATTAAATACATATCAGAGTCCCAAAGATACATCAGAAGATCATTTTTACAATACCACCAACATATGCATAGTCCTTCTCAAGCAAAAGTATAAACATACGGTTCTAACCAAGATTATTATAACCGGACTGGACCTCCTAGTTCAACTAATTAGACCAGGAACTGGAGCCTGGTCGGGTCTAATTGATGCCTCAGACCGTTACTCTTTAGAATTGATCAACCTTGGCCAAGAACTGGGTTTGACTAGTTGATTTTGAGATGAAATCGGTGCAAAAAAATCGGTTTAAATTGGTCTTTTTCAGGATTTCCAAATCTTTGCTGCTGCCTGGACTCGAACCCACATACCCGTGCTTCCAAAACACTTATCACCAGTTGCACTGTAATGCACCTTCAATCTTTGTATGTAAATTTTTATATAAATATACTACTAATGGATTGCTTTGAAAAATTGCATATTGTTGCTGGGTGTTTGGAATCAAACTCTCATACCAATGCTTCCCCAAGATACATGTGCCAGTTGACCTGTAGAATGCTTCTAGCCTATATGTGCAAATTTTATTATATATAAATTATTTATAGGTTGCACCTTTTAAATGAAAATGACCAAGTGTTGAACAAGTGACCTAAAGAAAATAATTTAATATTTTAATCATTATAGCACCTTATTTCAGTAAAAAATTAATTAAAAAATTAATATATTGAATAATTAATTTTTATAATATTTTGATTTCAATATTTGTTTCAACACATTAATATTTGATAATTATATTTATTAATATATAAGCTATTTTAGGCTTAAATTTTAAAATTAAAAAGTTAATTGAATTTATTATATTTGATTTACTTTTTATATATAATTAGTAATGAAATATTTTAAATTTTATTAATATTTTTTATTATCATTTATTATACTAAATTTTTAATATTAATATATATTAATATTTAATTATTACCGGTTCGACCACAGTCAAACTAATAAACCGTAGACTAATATATTCATCGGTTTAATGATTAGTTCGATTTTAAAAACATTGATGCTAACACACATTGCTATATGCAAGAACCAAGGTGCTTCTCCTTTTGCTTGACAGGCCTTCACATATAAAAATAGTAGTTTTCCAAAAAAGGATGAGATTGAAATCTTCGCAACCAATATATAATTCCAGTTAAATATACAATGAATGCAGAAATTATATAAAAGCATAAAATCTCTTTGCTTGCTAGGTGTAGACATTTTAAGGTATGCATCAAGCTAAGTACAATTACAATCCCATTTCTGCCTTCAATCATAGCTAATTGAGGGCTAATTATGAGGAAAAGGTATACTTGGACTCATCTCTCCTAAATTACTAAAGAAAGTGCACACTTGGGTAGGGCTCTTGAAATATGAATGTGAGCACACTTAGGCTCTTGATAAAACATAATTATTCTTATACATAATAGCCCACAATACAAAGTAGCATTTACAACAATATATATATACACACATGTATGGCTATAGCTATTCAATTCAAATGCATTTCCAATAGAATTATAAGCTAGTTACCTAACTTAAATAGGATTCTATGCTTCCTTATCAATGCTTTCAATCTTCCATATAGCTCAACAAGGTCTAATTTTAAATCATATCAATGTACAAATATCAATTCCTATTCTTTCCATCATTCTCAATCCACAAGGAAATTCAACTTGTAATCAAATACATACCTTATCAAATTCCTAAATTCAAACAAACACTTTATGTGGCTTACTAGGTCTCCTAGGAAATTCAATAAAGCCTAATTATATGAAAGTAGTGCATAAATCAATACTAATATGTATAAGTATAAATCCTAATTGAATCTCATCATAATCCTAATCATAGTTTGAAACCTCACCTAACTTGATGGTTAAGGTTTAATCAATGGTTTCAATTCCAAACTTTTGAGTCTCCAAGTTTTCAAGTCCCTTAATTTAGTTCCATTAATTCAATCAACATAAGAAATGCCAACTCTCACATCAAGCACTAATTCAAAAATCAAGTACTAAGTGAAGGATTCACTTACTAATTGCAAGTTTTCTCATACCCTTGATCACAAATAACTCTTTTAAGCTTAGCAATGCCACTCCTAACTCTCCCCTTTACTTCAAATTCAGCCAAATAAGAAGAGGAAATCCATTACTCCCTTTTTATCAACCCTAAAACCAAAATTAAAAGGTAAAAGAGTAGAGATTTACCTTGCCCAAACATTGGTTCCTTTTCCCCAATCAGTTTCCACACCTCAAGCAACAAAAATTCCAAATTCTTCCAATCTTAAATCAAGAAACCAAAGCTGAATGAATAATTGATTGGTTTAAATGGAAGAGAAAGAAGAGTAGGTCATCTTTTCTTAAACGCATTTTAGTTAATTTCTCTTAAAATTGAAACATGTAAAGCCCTAGAGCGGCTCCCATGGTGGTTTCTCCTTTCTCTAGCATTTTTCCTCTGTTTAACATTCCTTTCACTATGTGTTTTAGTGTGTTGGATGAAATGAGGGAATCGGTAAAATATGGGTGTTATGTATTAGGTTTAGTTAACGGGGTAATGGGTTATGGGTTACAATATAAGTGGGTTTAAGGTATTTTAATAATTGGGCCTTCAGTTATTTCACCTTATTTGGACATCTCTAATGTAATTTAACTAATCTTTATAAATTCCATCATAGGCCATGAATTAACTAGCTACATTATAATGAAGGCTAATTTTACCCAATTACTAAATAATTAAATAACACTCTTAATTTCCCTAATTAACTGCTTTTCTCTATGTTCTTAATTTGGTAAATACCGGGCTATGATAATGATCCTCAAGGTCCTAAAAATAAACTGCATGAAGAGAAAGGCTTCACCTCTTAAAGCTTCTAGATCATTAGAATAAGCAAAAGGAGAAGCTGAAATTTGGGTTATTACCAACCATGACATTAGCAATGCAGAAGAGATAGTTTCCTTTAAAACTATAGAGAAAAGTACTTAAGCAACCACAACAATAGCTATTGGCATAGAGATAAACTTTCCTAGGTCGAAAGCAAGCTAGAACTAAAAGAGAGCATGAAGCCAAGGCCATGGCTACTACTAGGATGATTCCACTAGTAAAAAACTAAGGGAAACCATTCATGTAGCATATTCTACTAAAAAGAGATAGGGCAAAAACTAAAGGTTTGTCACATAAAAAATCTCCCTACATAAGGTATATACCAATTTATACATCGACAAATGAAAATTTGGAAAGAACAAGGAACTTGCCTTAGAGATTACACCCATTCCCAATATATTTAGAAAAATTCTAATAAGTAGCAGATTGCAAGTCAAGAAACAAGCCTTAAGAGATTCTACCCATTCCTTACTCAATTGGAACAATTCTAATAGGTAGTCGATTGTCAGTTAGCCTTGTTACACACACTTTATATAGCATCCTTAGGAGCACCAAACATTGCTGACTGAAAAAAACTTGTAGGATAAATGACTTAGGTAAATTTGGAAATATGCAAGGACAAGACAACATTCCTTGCAAAGAATAAGCCTTAACAAAGACACATGTCCTACACAAGCTTTAAGCCAGCTATAATTGATCAAGTTGAAGGAATAAAAAGGCTTATCAAAAAATGCGAGTCCCAATATGATAGAATCGATGCACAGGTAGAAGACACTTCTACGGGTGCTAGGTCAGGACGGCTAGTAGCCTTGGTATCTACTACGACTTCCATATATATATATACATTAAAAAAAAAAGCCCCTCTTCGGACAATTTTGACAGAATAATAGGAACCCTTTAGGTAGAAGTCCTCTTGTGGGAATAGCAACAAAACAAAAATTTTGAGCGAAACTAAGTTCACGGAAAACCCCTAAGATAAAAACTGCACCTTAAATCTTGCCTCCAAGATTGCACACAGCGTCAAAATCTAAAATCCCTTCTTGAACTTCTGCCGAGACTAACAATCCAAGTTCGTGGTCAGACAGATGAAAAACATTGGCAAACACAAAGGTATATTTTAGAATTTAAGGTCTTAATTTCGAGTTAGAGACAAAAAAGACAACAACCTATTGAGAAATATGCCCAAGCTGTACCGCTCTATAATTGGTTTCATAAATACTTCCGGTTAAGTAATAAGATATTAATTTAAAAAGAAAAAGTTGAAATGGAAAAAATCTCTGTCAACTCAAAAGTTGGTGCAATTTATCCCTCAAGTCTAAAGCTTGGCTATTGGCCTTCTATACTCACAAATTCCTATAACTCTTCATTTGGCAAATCTGACAATAAATCTAATGGAGCTTAATTGAATATTTGAATTATTCATAAATCCAGACTGATTCAAGTTTGGAGTAAGGAAATTGGGTGCTTTGATGAGTCTTCTATTTTTATATACAATAAAGAGAAAAAAAATGGGAGATTTGGGAGGGGGATTTCTTCAAAAAAAGGATATTCTTGTAAGTTAGATAATGTCTAGATGTCATGTTGATTGTATAAAAATGACATGACATGATATAATCATATGTGAATAGGCGACTTTGTTAAGCTTTTGGACAAATATACTAATGGAAGGATTAAGTTGCACGAATTTGTGAGTTGAGAGAACTATAAATCAAGTTTTAAAGGTGATGAAATAAACTGCATAAAACCTTAAGTTAAAAGAAATTTTGTATATTTTTAACTTAAAAACAATTGTTTGGTAAAGCAAATAGGAAAATTAAAATGAAAATAGACTCCAGAATCGAGGGGACGTGGGTGAAGATTTGAGGACAATTTAAGCCCTGTTATTATTTATGCTGCTTACCCCTTATAAAGTAAAGTATGGTCCGCATCAATCATTGTTGATGTTCAAGTGATTCATATTTTATATTCTTGCATTTGTTTTGAGTTTTCTATTAAAAATTTTTAGTCTAACTTGTAGGAGTGTTAATTTGACTTAGTGGTATGATCAATCTAATCATTTCAAGTTCGATTAAGCTTTGGGCGAACTAGGATGGATTTATGTAGGTGTCTAGCCCAACTTTGTAGCTAGTTTAACTCAATTCAATCCAATATTTTTTTAAAAAAAAATTATTTTACAAAAATTTATATAATTTTTTTTAAAGAAAAAATACAATTTTTATAGAACTTATATAAAAATTAAATTTTTTGAGAGTCATCTTATAATTTTTTCAAAAAAAAAATTAAAAAAATATGGCTTAACTAGTCGACATGTAAACACTCCTAATAAGTAGAATTGCTTTTTCAATGACTTGTTGTGTGGTATATGAAATTTAATTTTTCTTAAATGTATAAAAATTTATCTATAAAATATTAGAATATAATTAATATAAGTTTTTATAAAAAAATTTGTATTATATATGACTTAATTAAATAATATCAGGTATGGATTTTTTTTAATATATGGCAAATTTAAATTTTTTATATATAAATTTTCTAATACTTAAAAAATTAACATAAAACAGCAGTATTTCTATTTGAAATTATCCTTAGGCACCTCTCATAGCTTAACCCTTGCAAGATTTTACCCAACATTATCCTGTTCTTTTGTATATAAAGGAGGTGGTTGAATGGTTGGTATAATGTAATCATGATTTTTTTATCTTAGATATAATTGCATCTTGGACACAAGAATTGAATTATAATGTTTGTTATGTCATTATCACTGGCATCTAAATAACATGATTAATTCAGATCCTAGTAAAAGAAATATTATCTGATGATAGATAAAATATTATGTCATCTCATATCACAGGATAAGAGAGTATTAAATATTTTTTATGTTACCAATTTTATGATTAACTTCACAACTAATTTTCTTTATAAGAAATTGTAAGAAGCATGTAAATTATTACTTGAAGTTTGAAAAATTGCATTATATTTTTTTATATACATAAATAGCAAAAATAGAATAAATTTATAAGAATAAATTTATCTGCATTTTAAAAGATATACTTAAAATTCAAAACATAAATAATATTAATCAACAGGTGTGATCAAACATAAATATTTAATAACAAACGTATGCGTCATAAATACTATAATATTTTATACTAAGACATCTCATATTATAATATTCAAAATACAACACTATCCGAAATAATGATATATCAAACACTCGCAAAGTTTACTACAGTACTTTCTTGAAGAAATTTTCATGCGTTTGGCAGGCAATTAAAGTCAATGCTGAGACAGTTGGTTTTTCATTTGATCCATGTAGTTACATACTGTAGGAGATAATATGGTATCCTCCTGAGAAAAAATTCCATTGAGTTAACAAAAGATGCAGATACTGCTGTGCTTTCAGGGTCGTGACAAGAAAATGACTTCCGTGCCCAAGCTAAAATATCTATGATACAATAACTTCATTGGGACAAGATTTTTGTTTCTTTTTAACTTTGTCCTATATTGATAAAAATATTTTTTTTTGCCTTTTAACTTTATTTAATATTTTATTTTTGTCTTTTAATTTTAGTTGGTTCTAATTTAATTTTTTAATTGTACATAGGATTTCACTTTTATTCCTTAACTTCAATTAGTTTAATTTGGTTCCTTAAATTTATCTCAAATTTTAATTCTATCCTTTAATTTTATTTTATCTCAATTCAGTCCTTTAACTTACAAGAACTACTTACATGTTTCATTTTTTTTAACACCTTCAAATTAAAATATTTAATAGCAAAGTCATGTGTCACTCCTTAATAACTTAATTCTAATAACCTCTTGCCAACTTTCTATCACCATCCACTGTGTTCTGTAAGTAAATTGAGCAAATTGAAACAAAATGACGTTAAGAGAAAAAACTAAACCCTAAAGTAAAGATATAATATTAAAATTAAATTAAATTAAAGGACAAAAATTAAATATGAGATGAAGTTAAAAGATCAAATTACAATGAAATGAAATTAAAGAATAAAAGTAAAATTTGAAATAAAATTAAGGGACCAAATTAAAATAAAATAAAGTTAGAGGACAAAAGTAAAACTTAAAATAAAATTAAGAGATCAAAAATATATTTCAGCTTATATTTATATTAAATTGAACTCCCCTCAAAATTAATTCGATATATATATGGATTAATAATATCAACCAGTGGCCAATTCTTAAATAATAAAATTAGGATCAAGGTTGTTTACTATTATGATTAGTCATTAGTCATTGTGTAGGAATAATAATCTTTGATTCTTTAGCTTATGTGACTACTATAATTCTAATAATCTCTATTAGAATAAAACTTCACAGATGGCTAATCCATTACCACGCTAAAAAATCTTTCCACTTCCAAAGGCCAGCGTCAGTTTGGTATTGATTTTGAGAAACTAACGGCTACCACTTAGACTATCATCAAAGTTCGTAAGAGCTCTGTGATCATTGACAGCACACAGCAACAAAATAGAGTCTTGTAAGAAAATCTTATTTTGATACCTCACAAAAAGATGAATTTTTAATTTGGTTATATATATTATTATTATTTAATTTTAATCTTTAACCATTAAAATACTTACAATGTTATCTTCTATCTTATCTCATATTCAAAATTTAACATAATAGACTATGACATTGTTTTTCTGGCACCACTAACTTACACATTAAATTTGGCTTTCAAATCAATAAAATATTAAATTTAGCATAAAATTTTGAATTGAAATAAGATGGAAACATTACAAGTATTTTAATAATTGAAAAGCTAAATTAAAAGGAATGATCTATATATGACCAAATTAAAAGTTCTCTTCTCTGTCAAGTACCGAAATAGAATTTTCCTCAAGCAAAAATTATAATGACCTTTCTGTTCCTGAACATCTAATGCACATTGTTGTAGCACAAAGTATGAGTTGTCTCGTTCAAACTTCGAAATGAGAAATGTCTACAATTACTTCATTCTCAAGACAACATATCAGCAATTGAAGAGCTCTCGGTCCCTTGGAAAATTCAGCAAATGAGAAATGTCTACAATTACCTTTCTGTCTCGGTAGTCTTCCTTCGCAGCAATTGGTTAAAAGTGAAGCCTAATATCTTGAGAGTGAATTAACTTGGTCCTTTCAAAATATACCTTTTCTCAATTTGATCTCCTAAAATCTAGTTGTTTTACTTTAGCTCTCCCGAAATTATAATCATTTTAAATCGATCCTCACGTTAAACCCACTTAGATAAATAGGACAAGTGATGTGGTCTAATAGTTCGAATGATATAGTTGTTAAATGTTAACGTGACCGTCAAAATGTTACATTTCATAAAACTCCAAGTACTTGAACTCACATTTTCGAAGAATACTAATGCAGTGTTTTGACGGTTAGATACGCAATCAACAATAGCATTTTTAATTTTGTTAGGTTATATCACCTATTTCGTTAACTAGCTATTTACTAGATTAATTTGCGGACTCTTTTAAGAGATAATCTTTGGAGGAGCAGCATCGGATGTTTGAAGAATTAAATTGAGATAATTTGTATCTTTGGAGGACCAAAAAGTCAATTCATTCAAATTTTAATTTACAAATTCATAGATCATATAAGCCGGGAGTAAACTCCTACAAACAGGCATGTATAACAGATAAAACGTGTATGATCAGACTCAATGTTACTCGCTTCCAGGAATTCTATTTCTTTCACTTTTACCCGGTCCAAACCATTCTTCCATCTCTTCATCATCAGTAAAATAAGAAGTTTCTTTATTACTCTGGTTATCAGCAGGCCAGAACTCATCTTCACTTTCTGTCACCTCCAGGGAGCTTTTGTTCATCTTCAGCATCTCTTTCTTCCATGCTTCGATTTTTTGTGAGTTCTTTGACAATTCACTATTACCTCCAGCTATTGGAAACTTATTAAATGGAGAAGTATTATTCAAAGAATATGAGCATTGATGATTTTCATTCCTATCTTCCACAAATCTCCACTTACCCAAACCCTTGCTCCTGCTCTTTCTTTCAGCTATGGTAAATGTTTGGTCATTAACATTACCTTGATTTCTCACGAAAATCAAGTTGCTATTCTTGTGGTGGTCTTTATCTTCAATTTGCGGTTGAAGAGAAGAGTCTGAAGGATTTGATGCCTTTGGTCGTCTGTGATCACATTTTAGGCAGACCATGTTTCTTCTGAAATTGATGTAGTTGCACCTACACAAACAAGATTCCAATTGCTTCAACACATAAAGAGAATGTTCAAACTGTTGTCAGATCAAACAATATGATCAACACAAAAATCAATATATGTGTAGCATGAACCCACGATTCACATTCCCACTCCCCAGGATTGAGCTGCCGCTTTGGAGGTTTCTCTTTGCATTGCAGACATCTTGTATTCTTAGCGAAATTAAGGAAATTACATCTGCAGATATAACATTAATGGTTTAAGTTAGAAATAGGGATACCATTCTTATAAATCCAAACAATATGAGCTGCCATTACTTTTCGCATATCCAGTCTCCCTTCTTCATAGGTAGATGATCCTGACTATTCTGTAATTGCCTTATTCTTTCCTGGAATAAGCCATCACAGCGCAAGCACTTGATATTTCGGGCAAAGTTGATGAAATTGCATCTAGCCAATGAAAGTTACAAAAGAAATGTGAACAAGTGTAGAAGAAATAGTGCATGACAAGAAATAATTACGGGATGTAATCAAGCTACTTGGGGCAAAGCCAATCGCCTTGCTTCATTGGAACTTCTATATTGCCCTTGTCTTGTGGATTGAGATTGACTCTCCCAATGGAACTGGGGAGATTAGAACCATCCTCTTTAATGCTGTGCCCCACCAATTCTTTCAGCAGTCTTCTCACTGATTCTTTTACCATTTTATTTAGACATGGTTTGTTCTCAACTGAACCAATAATGGGATCAAGCCCATAAGTTAGGATTATGCGCATTAAGTCCACTGTCCTTCCGCCTTCGTCTTCACGTGCCTTCACAAATGCCCTTTCACACTCTCCCCTCAAATTGCAGGTGCTGCACACCTAGTTAAAGCACCAATTTATGTAGTTCTTGATTATTTATTACGAGAAGCCTCAAAATTCTTGTTCTTGAAAAATAATGAAAGTACATGGGTATTTATAGAGAGAAAGTTATTCTAGAAAGAAAAATAAATAAATAAATAAATGACTGACAAATCTCTAACAATTAAGGATTGATAAATCAACTAATTTTTAAGGCCAACTAATAATTACAAGGATTCTAATTATAATTACAATAATTACTACAGAGGATTTGTAACAATTAAGGAAGATTTGACAATTCATAAAGGTGTCAATAGTTAAATTTAGAAAAGAAAAGAAATTGTGAAATAAAGATGAAAATGGTAAACATCAATAGAACCTTGCTCAGCACATACATTTCCCTCATCAATGCCCACATGTGCTCTGACACGCTTCCCAGAGTTCACAACTTTCCTATCTAAGCTTGGGCATCCACGTCCTACAATAACTTGTATATCTTTTCGAGACAAGTACCTGATAGCAAAGGCAGTGAAAAAAATATTTACTGCAAATGATGTCTTACTCATGGGAAGCAAGGGATTAGATAATTCGTGTGTATACATTATCATTCCCAATCACAGAAATTTTCTCTGGACATGGTAAACCTAAAGGCCAATGGGTTTCATGAGACATAATAATTGATCGGATGAGGAGCCAAAAATTCTCTAAATTTGGTAGTTAAAAAGTTTCTACTTAAAATATCATTAATTTAGAAGGAGAACAATGAAACTCACTTAATTCCAGCCAGCACGAATATCACTTCAATCCATAGATCTACACCAACTATTTTATTGTTTGATACCAAACCTTCTTTAATTCCTTGTGATTAGGAATATTATTTCCATTTACAGCTATGTGATTCGAAGTATCATGTCATCCTCTATGACAGTTCATAAGGCTCAAACAACAAAATCTTCTATTTTCAAACAAAAGCACACAACATTTTCAGATGTGACAACATGACCTAAGATCACTTTTCGATCTACTTTCTTAAATTGATGTCTACAATATTTCACAAAATTGCTCATGGTTGGTTGATACACATCAGCATGACAAGGAAGAAATGCAGCAAAAGGAGGAGGTTGAGAAGGTTCTGCAGGAGGAAAGTAAGCAAAAAGAGCAAGAGAAAAGGACAAGAAAGAAACCTCTATGGACACATGACAACTATATAAGCTAAGTGGTAATTACCAGAAGGCGTTGAGCTGGCATGGGAGGGGGTGGACTGTCCATTTTGTTATTTATAGAATAAGAGTTTGTTACGTTTCTGTTAGCAGGTTGTTTTAGGTGTTCCTTTATATAGTAGATTGTGACTCACTAAGGAATTTTCAGCGAAGTATGCAGTTGATTGTAATCTGGAGTCACTTCCTTTACTCGAAAATGGAAGAAATATCTATTTGTACTCAATCCACATCTATAAGAAAAATATACAGACATCATTCTACTATCTGTCATTGTTCCATTCCATTTTTCTTTCTGCAGTTCAGCAACCTATCTCAATAGTCATATAACATTGGGTAGAGGTCTGAAACACTACTAGATTCATGTGCAATTAATGTTGTAGTAGATCTGGATTCTGGGAAAATACGAAGTCCAAAGCATGATGAAAGTGATCAACTTTTGAGAGAAGTCATACATAAAATTACATGCTCTTTCTGATCATTACTGCTAAAACTTCTAGCTCTATCTGTTTCTTTTATATTCTATCTTTCAACGAGAAAAGACATGCTGCAGTCATACAGAAGGTTCATAGAACTTCATACCTAAACTATTGAATGTTATGAGCATAGCAACATAAACATAACTTCTCTTCCCAGCCCTAGAGACAGGCGTAGGAGCAAAAATCATAAACTGTAGATGATAATACGCTCCACCATCCGGCAAACAAATTAACATATTTGCCGTTATCTGTCAAAGAAACCAAAACTCAAACACCTTGCCTACACCCTCTAAAATGCATATGCCAAGACCTAGCCACTTTAATACGAGAAGCAAATATTTTCTAAACCCAATAAACGAAGAAATCCAAGCTCAAATCAATCCAGACTATATGCTCTGCACTAATCAGACTCTTTCTGCTGCCAAAAGAAGGAAAATATTACTCATGTTTTGACAAATAAGTAATTCTTGCCTAAAATCTAGGATCTAATTTAATCATCATTCAAACCAGATTCCATAGCTTTAACGATATATATATAGATTAAGTGGCAATATAGAAATAAAACTAGTACCGATTGCTCCAGGAGTATTAAAAATGAACTCCAAAGAAGCCATCCTTACTTTAAAAGATCAAATCGATCCCGACCGAAATTCAAGCACGCAGTCCTAATAATGTTTGATTCCCTGGAACCCAATTCACTACTTCGAAATGGATTTCCCTCTGCATCAAAGTATCCTCTCTTCATCAACCACTCCATCAAGTCCACCCATTCAGGCCAAGGATGTGAAATCTGAACCGTAGACAATTCTCCTTTCTTGGGAATATCCTGATCGGAGAAGTCTTCGGAATCTGATGCTGATAGAGAAAATGATCCATTCGTGGGTTTTGAAGATTGAAGCGCCTCAACCTCGTTCAAGATGAACTCTAGCTTCGAACCTGGAGCTAGGGTCTTCGCTAGATTGTGAAAGAGAGAAACTGGGGAGGAAATTTTGCAGCCCGCGAACTGATTCTTGAGGTTGGAATTGAAACACGCTTGAATGCTCCGGAACACGTTCTTGTACATTCCGAAACGTATTTTTGGATCTGTGAATAAGCGGGAAAGTTAGGCTTCTCCGTTCATTCTCGTACTGTTTTCAAGGCTTAACGCTCCGTTCGTGAATGATTCCCGAGTAGATGATTTTGTACGTTGTGGGTATGTTCGTCTCGATGGTCCGTTTGGGTGAAGTACGACGTGTGGATCATAAGTGAGCAGAAAATTCTATATTATATGAAGTTAGATTTTGTGAGAATGTACAAGGCCAATAAATCTAATTTTTTAAAATTTTAAATTAAGATATCATATTAGTTTTACTTAAATAGGTTTAAGTGATTATAGAAAAAGTTTGATTTCATCATTTTTGGCATTTCCTATATAATTATAAAAATATTATTTTTTACAAGTTTTGAGATGATAATATAAATCTCAAGTCAATTAAACAAAATTAAATTAAGGCTAAAATATGCATTATGTACAAGGAATTTTTCTAACCTTCAGACTTAAAATTCCTCTAATCTTTTTATTTTTATGCATAAAATTTCCTTCTAATAACAAAACTATTAAATCATTAATAAAAACCACCTATTTCAAGAATGGCTCCACCCACCATTAACATCTATTTTTGTGAAAATAGATTTTCATTTTTCACTGCATGAATATCTAGTTGCAACCTGAAAGTTTTATGATGTATATGGAATGAATGTGCCAATTTCATAATGAATGCACAAGTTTATGCTATATATATAATGAATGAGTATCTTATTCCTATTTTTCTCGGCTTGTATATATAATATGAATTTGCCAATTTCACTGCATGAATATCTATTTTGTTCCTTTGATATTCACAACTACGTTACAAAATTTTCTCAAGTATATAACTAGGCCATGATATGTTGCTTGTCTAAGTGAACATTGGCACATTCAAGCAGTGTGCCGTTAGTTGTCAATGTTTACAAGAAGTGGGTCCATGAATTTTAAATGTCACACCCCAAATTTTAAGTACACATGCGCGGAAGCGGAAATTATATGGAGGAAATACTTATGGCATTCGTTTGAATCATATGAAACATATGAGTTTTTCTTTAGAGGACATTTGTAGAAATTTCAGCAGAGTCTCCTCTATAACGTAGACCTCCCGAAATTTCTACAAACACTCAGACAGTACAATATAGCCCAAAAGGGCGCAATCAGACCAAAAGAAAACATTTGGGGTGTGGGGATACCCTAACTATGATTCAATGGAGCTATATTTACAAGGTTTTACAAAAATTCCAAATAAAATACAAATACAATCCAACTACACCCACAGGAGCTCCGCAGGCTCGCCAAAGGACGTCTCCAGAGGTCAGCCACTAGAAGGCGGCTGGGGGCAGATTAGAGTCCCTACTGCTTTCTGAAAAATATATATATACAAAAAAAATGAGTCGAATACTCAGTGAATAAGCACACCGACCCTTTTTAAAATAAATGTAGGTCAAATAGGTTTACACGTATATATATATAGATATAGACCATATGAAATAGATTTTAAACCAACTCCTTTTTTTTCAAAATACACCGAACGCATCTAAACAAAATCAATCGGAACACAGACGCAGAGCACATAGCTCGCGGGGAAAATCACTACAGACGCAAAGCTTTCAACTTGCGAAAATAAAATAACTCCGCGTGTGGTGGCCTACACACGGGGCTAGCACCACCCCTGCTAGCTGAGGTTCAGATCATGGTGCACCAGGGCTAACATCTACTGCTGTTAGCTACAGGGTTCTGAGCAGATAACTCCATAAAATTTCCAAATAGCGTTTCAGACAAAGCATGTTCAGATCAGTTTCACAGTAGGATTTCCAATTAACTCAATATCCGTAAACTTGCAAAATTCCCAATTGAAATCAAATTTTGGTAAATATGCTTATGAATACATTTTTTGAAATATACATTTCCATAAATAGAGAATCAAATTCTTAAAACACTGCAAGGAAACTTAAGAACAGAAATAAGGATTTCCTGAATCTTTGGTCCGCGTTACTTACTCACCTTCCAAGAATTTATAGAGATTCCCTGACCCGTTCCTCGGCTACACCAAGTCTCCAGAATTTCCTACAAGACCCATTTACCGGAGTTTAGAAAATGAATTACTCCAATTAATTTCATAAAGGACTTGGACTTATCAAAATTTAGGATTTATTCCTCTACTAATTTTACGCCTTCCAACTCGTACGGTAAATTCCATATACATATTTGGTGCTTCCTTTTCCCTGACTCCACTTAGGAGTTAAACCCAACTTCAAAAACCAAAAGAATTATATACTATTTTTTTTAAATCAAGAAATTTATTCTGCATACATAGATTTTAACAAGTAAGAAAGGAGCACAATTAGGTATATATATATATACCTATATACAGGATTTTTTTTTTTTGGGGAATTAATGTATAGGAAAATGGGTGTATGGTTTAGCATAATTGAAATCAGAATATTTCTTCAACCAAATCATCCCTTTGCCACACTCTTTTTTTTGTACCAGATTTCCCTTAGCTGGCCATACAGAACGCGTTACAGCCTTAAGATACAGGGGAGAAGAGCGCCAGAATTTGGAAATCAAAGAAGCAACACATGCAACCAAAATTTTTCCCCAACCTAATGGGCCCTAAATGGCGTTACTTCAAGCCATACACACAGCCACTAACTCAGCTCAAATGAGGAGCAAACAAGGAACAAGAATCAAACCAGAAAAATGAAGTGGAGGTGGTATGAGGGAGATGAGATGCTGTTCAGCAACACCAAGGGAGATGAGCCGCTGAAAAAGGGTCCAGCAGGAGCATTACACACAACAGAACCAGCGCTGGAATTTGGCAACTCAGGGAGCAACTTTCTGCAGCAAAAAGTAATGTAAACAGAGGGAAAAAACGGACCCAGCGACAGCCACTCAGTCAGTAGAAAGTTCAGACCTGAGAATTAATTGTTTTCTGGCTTGGTTTCACCTGAAATCAGTAGCAAGGCTTAGCAACTTCAAGGAGCAACTTGCAGTTAAATTTTCGAACCAAAACAGCGCTGAAACATGTGTCTACTGGAGGCGCTGAACAGAGAAGGAGATGATGAAAATTTCTGGCGTGGTTTCTACCCAAAACAACAGCAAAACCTCACCCGAAATAGCAGCAAAACCGAACCCAATTCAAGGAGAAGCTGCAGCTAGAATTTAAACAAAAATCAGCGCTGGAACAGGGCAGCAGAAAAGCTGAATAGAGGAGGAAGATTTCAGTGTTTATGCAGCAATACAACTCACCCAGTAAGGAGCTCTCCATGCGTTTGAGTGAAGCAACAAAGCTGGAACAAATTCTCAGCATAAAGAAGAAGCCAGTCCAACGTTTCAGTAGCTCGAATGGTCTGGGGAAAGTAGCGTCCAGAACAGGGGATGAAGATGTGATGCTGTGCTGGAGGATATATACTGTAGAAACTTTGGATGGGAAATGACCGAACAAACCCAGCTGAAGGAAGAAGGAGAGGAAGGTTATTTCTGTAATTTCTGGAAGAGAAAATCTCCAACGTGGCAGCTGCATGTTTTGAGTTGAAAAGTCAATCCTTCATGCATGAATTCACGTAAGTTTTTCTTCCTCCTGCATCAAGTCAGGTTCACGTCGGTTCTTACATTAAACTTCAAATTGCATTTCCTCCACTTCCTCCCTGTTTTTTGGCACCTTTGATAGGAAGGAGCCGTTGGCTATTGTTCAATATATATGGGTCCCTGAGCTCGATTTTTGTATAGAAAAATATCCTTACACCATCAAACAAAAAAAATTGAAAGCTCAGAAAACATTCTTGTATTCACCCTTGTATCACTTTTGCAATAGTTGGAGGTTAGTATGAATTCTTCCACATTTGATTTATCTGGATATTATATATGTGTTTGTATATCCATTTTGGTCAACATTTAGTATCAAAGCACTACATTAGAACCTCTCCCTTGTGTAATTGTTGAAACTTGAAAAACTTATTTTCCAGATTTCCATTTGGGTTCGAAACGGGTTGTAATCAGATTAGGTCGATCTGGTTAAAGGTTAGGAGGTGGGATTCAAACCCAAACCCCTCGATATCAGGATTAATCTTTGCCACTATTGCCATTCTTTATCGCTGTCTTATATATGCAACATTTAATATATATTTCATTAATACATTCTTGGTTGTTTAATGTTAGGCTATTTTTGCTGCGTTTTTTTCTTAGGGCTAATTTTGGACCTTCAATTCTGGATATGGGTTTTATTATTTCAAATCTTCTTTTAAATACTTCAATAAAATTTAAAAAAAAAAAAAGAGGTTTTGGGGCATTTAAACCCAAAATTTGAAGTGTTTTTGACATTTTTGAATTAATAATCCAATTGGTCTAATTTTGGACAAAATATTTAATAGGGAAAAATTATTTTGGGTTTAAATTTTTAAAATTTTTGAACAAAAATATCTCATTGGGCAATATTTAATTTAAAATTTGACAATAATTTATTTTCTTGGCCATTTATTTTGCTCAAAAATATTAAGTGCATTTTAATTTGTCCAAATTTTGGCAAAATTGTTTTGGACAAACTTAAATGAATTTTTTACAATATTTAGTTTTTCTTTTGTCAAGATAATTATTGTGAAATTAATTTTATGCCTTTAAATTTTGTCTAAATTTTGAAACACTATTTATTTTAGGCAATTTTGGAATATTTAGGAATAAAAAATTAATTTATGGTGTCATTTTAATTATACCTAAATTTTGGTTAATTATCTTTTTAGGCAACATTTAGATTAATTTAAAGGGAGAATATTAATTAATTAAAATTAGTCACATCTTGTTTAGTTGACTAATTAATTAATTATTTAAATTCTTATTATATAATGCTTGTTTATGCATTATGTTAAGTCATATTCAAGCATGTAATTTTGTTATTAAGATGTCATGTGGTTTATGTAATTTTAATTTAATTTGAATTTAGCCACAGTACCTTTAATTATTTTAAAATTATACATTAAGTATTATAATCATATAAAAAATGACATCAAATTGTAATTAATTATATTTAATATGATAATCGTTATCCTACAAAAATATTGTCATATTTCATATGATTAATTAGGGTGGAATAGTAAATTTTTCCTTTTTCTTAAGTTGCCTATAAGGATTAAGAAAAAGATATAATTTGCTAGTTTCATTATAAAGTTACATGAACCTAATTAAATAAAACTTGGCTCATAGGCAGTTTTATTTGTTACTAGACTCATGGTTTGAAAAGACATGCTTTGCATTGGTAAAACATGTCATAAAGAATATTTAATTGCCTTAAATTATTGATATAGCATGTAAATTTTGTGTAATTTTTTAACCTTTGAATATCTTTGACTTTTAAATTCCTAAATTAACAGGTGATAATTATAAAATATGGAAAGAGAAAATACTTCTCTAATTAGAATTGATGGATGTTAATAATGTAATTGGAAAAGATAAATCTCCTAAACCTGCAGACATTAGAAATTCATATGCAATAATCCTTTATGAACATTAGGAGCGATCAAATCGTCTCAACATGATGTATATCAAAACTAAAATATCTATCAATATTCATGAGTCTATCAAAGAGTATTAAAATACTTGAAGTTTGTTTAAGGCTATTGATGAACAGTTTGAATCCTCGGACAAGGCTTTGGCAAGCACCTTAATGATAAGGTTATTATCTATAAGGCTTATTGAGGGATATAACAACTTAATTGAAAACACTCGAGGTTGAGATGTCAGAGTCTTTTCTCATATACTACATCCTGAATTCTTTACCATATCAATATAGGCCTTTCAAAATCTCTTACAACACACATAAGAAGAAAATGACTATAGATAGGGGAAAGTACACATATGGTAACATAAGGAAAGAACAAAAGGCAAGCCAAACTAAAAGGAAAGGGCAAGGCACCCATTCAACTTGACATTGAGAAGGAGTCCAAGTGTTTTTTTTGAAAAAAGAAGGGACACATGAAGAATCACTGCGTCAAATTTAAGGCTTGGTTTGAAAAGAAAGATAACTTAATCTCATTCTTTTGTTATGAATCTAATATGATAGATATTAGTAGTAATATATAGTGGATTGATTCTGATTCTAAAATCCATATCTCTAATACCTTGCAAGGCTTTCTAAACTAAAGGAAGCCAATGAGCAATAAGTAGTACATCTATTCAAATAATAAAATGGCCTTACTAGTAAAAGCTGTAGGAACTTGCAAATTAGTTTTAGATACTGGCTTTAGTTTGATATTGGAAAAGACCTTTTATATACCAAGTTTCTTTGAAAACTTGATTTCTATTTCGAAACTTGTACCTTCTAGATGCTTTTTTGAATTTTCAAATGATATGTTTAAGTTATTTTATAAATCTAGTCTTGTTGGTAATGGTACAATTTTATATGGTCTTTGCTAAATTCAATTACAAGCTAGTACATCTAATAATTCAATGCATGTTTCTAATAGCATAGGTGTTAAGAGATATGTTATTAATAAAGATTCTTTTATGTTGTGATATCGTAGGCTAAGTCATATCTTAATAAAAATGGTTAAGAGGTTAGTAAAAGATGGAGTGCTTAGTACACTTGATTTTACGGATTTTGATACTTGTATAAATGGCATTAAAGAAAGCAAACTAATAAGACCAAGAAAGGTGCCAAAAGAAGTTCTACCATATTAGAAATCATACATAAGACATATGTAGTCTAGATTTAAACTCTGGTAGTTAGAAATAATTTATCACCTTTATTGACAATTAATCACGATATATGTATCTCTATCTGCTAAATATTATAAATGAGACACTTAATACCTTTAAAGTCTTTAAGATAAAAGTAAAGAAATAATGTGATATGCAAATTAAAATAGTAAGATCAGATAGAAGTGGTGAGTATTATGGTAGATACACTAAAGATGAAATAGTATTGGGTCCATTTACAAAATTTCTTCAAGAGCATAGGATTATTGCCTAATACACCATGCTTGGGTCACCAAACCAAAATGGTGTACCTAAAAGAAGAAACCAAAAATTGTTAGACATGGTACAAGGCATGCTTAGTAGTCCTAAGTTTTCTAAATCCTTGTGGACTGAAGCCTTTAAGACAGTTATATATATTCTTAACTGGGTTCTAACCAAAGCTATTGAAAGAATGCCATTTGAGTTGTTCAAAGGTTGGAAGCCGAGTTTAAGATATATGCATGTTTGGGGATATCCATTTGAGGTTAGAGTTTACAATCCACAAGAGAAGCGAGCTGGACCCTATGACCATTAGGGATACTTCATTAGGCATGCTGAAAGGTTTGAGTATATAGATTTTACTATCCATATTACAATACTAAGATTGTGGAATCAAGAAATGTAAATTTTTTTGAAAATGCCTTGATCAGTGGGAGTGATTAAACTCAACACTTAGATACTGAAAATGATCATTATGGTTCTCAAACTTCCATATTAAATGATAGATTAGTTGTGATTCATACCCCACAAGTACAAATGGCTATTGAACAATCAATCATTAAGGATCCATAACTAGTTGTTCCGGTTGTTGAGCAATTACCAGAAATTGTTTAACAACCAGTGGAGGAACATGCTTCCTAAGTGGATGATAACCCAACATTAAGAAGATTAACTAAGATAAAGAGGTTAACAATTCCTAATGATTATGCTATGTATCTACAAGAATTTGACTACAATATAGAAGTCGAAAACAATCTTAAGGCATTTTCATAAGCCTCAGTTGAGAATTTGAACTATGGTACAATGCCATAAAGGAAGAGATGGATTCCATAGTACCTAATGGAGTCTAAGATCTTGTCAAGTTACCTAGTGATTCTAAAACCATTAGTTGTAAGTGGGTTTATAAGACAAAAAAGTGCTTATTAGGCAAGACTTGTGTGGCCAAAGGATTCACTCAAAGGGAAGGAGTCGATTACACAAAAACATTTCCTCTTATATCCAAGAAAGATTCTCTTTATGTGATAATGGCATTGGTTACTCATTTTGACCTAGAAATGCATCAGATGGATGTGAAGACGACATTTTTCAATAGAGATCTACAGGAGAAAGTATATATGAAATAACCTAAAGGATTATCCTTTAGTGATGGTAAGCACTTGGTATGTAAGGTTAAGAAATTTATATATGGATTGAAACAGGCTTCTTGCTAATGGTATCTTAAATTTCATGATGATATCTTCTCATTTGGATTTGTGGAGAATGTCATGAATTAGTGTATATACCAGAAGTTTAGTAGGAGTAAAATCTATTTCTTTGTGTTATATATGGACAACATATTGCTTGCAACCATTGATAAAGGGTTGACTGCTACCTTTACCATAGAGGTTAAGTTCGTATCTTATTTTGAGATAACTTTGCATGGTATATGGCTATGGCTAAAGCACTTTATTTCTGGGCTTAAAATCATAGATTTGATTGATAGGTTATTGAGAATTTATTGTGACAACTCATATATGGTTTTTCTGGCTAAGAATAACAAAAGTGAAATTCGAAGCAAGCACGTCAATATTAAGTACTTAGCTATTCAAAAACATGTCAAAGAGAACAAAGTGACCATTGAACGAGCTAGCACGAAGTTGATCTTAACAGATCCTTTAACGAAAGGCATGCCATCATCAGTGTTTAAAGATCATGTATCATAGATGGGACTTGGTATCATGTTAAGTTTTTGATGATATGTACAAATATTATATGCAATAAAGCTCTAATTTTGTTTGAGTTGTTTTTCTTATTTTAGTGCATACATTTATGTTTAAAGAAAAGCAACATTAAGAGGATCCAAAATAAGCATAAGGCTTATTCATTAAGTTATGGTGGGTTGAGAAAGCAAATGCATTATAATACATGAAAGGTAATACTCACTTACAGAGGATCTACTACCATGGTTCATGCATTAAGTTTTCTCTTTGCAATATATATGTGTAATTTGACTTTTAGGAGTCATTATAAATAAAATACATGGACTAGGTAGGAGAATGTTGCATGTCCAAGTGAACATTGGCACATTCAAGCAACGTGCAGTAAATTGCTAACATTCACAAGAAGTTGGTTTATGAATTTTGGACTCCAAATTGCATTTCCTCCACCTCCTTCTTGTTTTTTGGCACCTTTGATAGGAAAGAGGTATTGGCTATTATTCTATATATATGGGGTCCCTAAGCTTTATTTTTGTATAGAAAAATATCCTTACACCATCAAACACAAAAATTTGAGAGCTTAAAAGCATTCTTGTATTCACCCTCTTATCAATTTTGCAATGGCTGGAGGTTAGTATGAATACTTCCGCATTTGATTTATCTAGATATTATATATGTGTTTGTATATCGAAAATGTATATCCACTTCGATTAACAAAGTTAACTACTATTAAACTAGTTATTAATGAAAGGCCAATCATAGCTTCTAGATTTTATTCACTTTGAGTATATAATTATGATCAACTTCTAGATTTTATCCATGTGTTATGTTACTTGAGTTCGTGATTTGAAATATAGAGCATGTGATCTTTTTGTAGGTTGTTGTATATGATGGCTTGCTGTAGGTTCTATATTTTGCAATTTTCTATTAATTTGTTCTTATTGACCTTGGTCTATTGCTTGTCAAATTTCATGAAGCATAGCATTCAACTCTAGTATACTATAATTTAGAGCATTAATTATACACGATTCTCACTTTGGCATATATGTTATTAGTTAATTTCTCTTGGATTTTTAGTTTCTAAGCTATAGGATTGTTTGCATTTCAATTTAGGAATTGAGTTTAGCCCGTTATGTTTACCAACAGGGTTATAGTTATATGGGATTAGGTCAGTTTTTTGTGTCTATGTCCTTTATCTTTGTGTTTAGTTACAGAAGTCCCATCTTAGGTTTATTAGATCGCTTCTGTCTAAATATTTACTTCCCATCAATGCTCTTATGAATAATGGTTGGTCATTACTTTTCATTTGATATTAGGTACCCTTGAGATGATTATAGTGTAAGAATTGAAATTAAACTATATATGGAATTAAGATTTTCATAATTATTCTTCTTCTTTTTTTCTTAAATGATATGGGTCTTAATTCCTTTTTTTAAAGCTTAGTAGTTTAGGGTAATTATCTTTTTTGCATCCATATATTATTGCTTATTTATTCTTTCAGAGGGATAGCAAATTAATATGATTCTTATACCATAAGAGCTACAAGAAGCAAATTCAACCACTAACATGTTCTTGAACCATTAGTAGAGCTACAACGAGTGTTAAAGAGAATGTGATCTCCAATAGGCCTTTCCAAGAAGAGAGAGAAATCAAGAGTAGCCTTTCCTTTAATTGCATCCATTGGTGCCTCCTTGGGATGCCTAATATTCAGAATGAGATGTTGATTGCATTTAGTTGACTGTAACAAAAATTTTCTATGGCTTTTAATGAAACCTTGTAATTAATTACCTCTACATGTAATTAATTTCAATCTAGTTGTTCTTTTATATAGTATGTCATTAATTTCAATCTGATCAAGAGCTAAAGCACTGTTAGTTCTTGAATGCATATATTTTACTTTGGCATACTTCATGCTACATTAAATCCTTATATTGCAAATATTGAATTTCCTTTTATTAGCTAGGACTAATAAATTTCATCTTGTTGCTTGAGTGGACCTAAATATTTAGAGATATAAGGCAGCTTTTTTTCTTTCTTTTGTTCTTAATTCTTAGAGTTCTTTAAATGACACAGGATGAAGCCATAATATGAAGTGCAAATTGACAATAATTTAGAAGATTAGCTTTTATTAGTGGTCATGGACATATACAATTTTTCCTTTATCAACAAGCATATATACAAGTTTCCTTTGATCAACAATCAACAATGTAGTACTTCTCATGGATATATACAAGTTTTCCTTTTCTCTAGCATGGTTATGATGATTAAGAGCCTTGGATAGGTGGATGGCCATTCAAAACACCTTGAAAATGCCTGTCTTTCATCATACATATGAAAAACATGAGTTAACAAAAAAAAGGAAATCCAAATGGTTCATATAATACTACCATGTATACCCATTTCTATATGGCCTATAAGAGCAAGTCTTGAAAAAATGTGGAAATGCATAATCAATAGCTTAGAAATAAACATACATGAGAAGAAGAAGAAGAATTCCAAAGTAATATAGGGTATTATATTGATCTCATATCAAAGCCTCATAATATAGGCATTTAAGTGGCTAACTCAAATATTCTCCTTCAACTACATTAATCAATGCTCTTAACATCAACTCATTCAACATTCTCCTAGCATAACAATATTCTTTTCCTTTTTCTTTTTGGCTCTAACAAAGGACTTTAATATGCAGAGGACAAATAGAAAATCTACATATTGACCTAGCAACAATTCCATAGAAAACCAAAGGAATGTCTAAATTCCCATTCAATTTAAACAATGTTAGGAATAATGAAAACTACTATCAATTTTAAAAACTTAGTATCAAAAAAGGAACATATAGAGAAGACTCATTCCCCCCTCAAAAAAATTAAAAATTTAATATCAAAAAAGAAAAGATGTCAGACATAAAGAAAAATAGCATGAACCTTTGAAAAATGTGATGACCCTAACTTCTACTCATTGTAATTAAGGTTAAATATAAAATTAATAATCATAAATTAGGGTTAAAAGAAATTACGACTAGTTACATTTGGAAAATACAAGAAAATTTGAACCTTAATGTTATTAGAGTCATCAACCAAATAATTACAAGCATTCATGTACACAAGAGAAACAAACATTCATTTATAAGTCTTTGATTCTATTACCCATTAATTCCAACTTACAAAAATCTTCTACCAGTGTTTCTAAGTTATCCCTTGAGGTTGCCATAGGAAAAATTAGGGATTCTAGGTTAGAATGAGAGCTTAGGACCGTTAGTTGTGGCTAAATGTCTTTGCACCACGGCCAATTGCTCTTGGGTTCAACTCCTTACACCTTCACAAATTTCGCACATTTGGCTACACCCAAATAGCCCTTTTGCTGTGGCCAATTACCCTTTGGAACACCACCAAACTTGCCTCTCACACTTTGCCGCAACTAACTTCACTATTCGCTACAGCCAATTACTCTCTGTTTTCTTCCTTGGTAACTTTGTCACATTTGGCCAAGGCTACTTAAATTTTGGCATAAGCCAATTACCCTCTGTTACTCTCCCAGGTAACTTCATTGCTTTTGGTTGAGGCCAATTAAATTTTGGCCGTAGCCAATTCCCTTCTATTCTTAACCACCACCCAAATGCATGTCAACACATAGTATAAGCAAACCAAATTACATAAAAGAGACAACATGCATAAGCACCTCGTGCCGGTGCACCTCACCCTTATCACACTAAGGGGTTATTTTTTCCCTTATCATAATCTCCTTCTTTTGTCATAGTACACTAAGGAAGGAGCCTCAAAGCTCTTAAGATTCCTTCCAAAACATCATCTCCCTTAATTTCTTACTTTAAAGTCACTATTCCCCATTTAGAAATGGATTCAACGATCTTAAGGGTTTCTTGCCCTCCTTCCTTATCATCATTAACTAAAGATAGCTTACTCACTCCAATAATTTTGAATGAAACTATTTGCAATATTCTTTAGCTTTTATTACCTTTATTCATTAGGCCTAAGTTGCAGTAGCTAGGATCGAGTAATTGTGTTCTTTATTAATCAGAATCAAGCAAGTGGGTTAGGACCTCTGTACCTATAAAGCCTTAGCCCTAAGGACCTTTCGAAGCTTACATAATTCTAACTCATTAGAAATTGTATGTCACTCCAAATATTTTGTCAATCATACTAATCTATTGTACACCAGTTCTTAAACTCCCATTGTCAATTTCCTAACCGTAAGTAAAACTTACTCCTTACCTCCTGTAAGGCATCCATAACTAGTCAAGTGTTCTACTCTGTATCATTGCCTTATAAGTTCTTGACATCACTTTAGATGGCCCTTGAAAAGCTTAGAACTTTACTCAGGTAAAGAATTACTACTCTTGTTGTGATTAGTTAACTATTTTGATAAGCCAATTAACTGGTCGGCCGTACCCAGCTGACTTGCTTAATAAGTGGCAATCAACTGGTCACAGATACTATTAGTAGCCTTGTTCATCATCTTCATCAATTACCTGGTCTCATCCATTTAGTTAATCGATACCTCACAATGAGTGACTAGTGCATCTATCACGTAGTTAATTGGCAATAAGCCTTAACCAGTTGTTTATCTAGACTAAGACCAGTAACCCAATTTTTGAAGAAAAGAAGGGCAAAATTCTAGTATTTTCATTGGCATTAACAACCTTAAGTCTCAAAATTAGAATTACTAAAGCATTATGAGGTAAAATCTCGCTACACTCTATTATTCTCAGGGACATACTTATTGTGATAGGTGATGTTCTAGATAAAATTCAAGAAATAGTTGTTTTAACCAAGCATTACAAGCCTCATATCATTATTCCTTTATATTTCCTTTCAGAACATAAAGCATAACAACTATATATTCACATATTAGCTAATTTTATAAGCTAATACTATGCCAAGTACGCATCATGATTGCTAAGCTTCTAACCATAAAATTTAAATTAGAACGGTTTTCTTGAACCATTGCTCTGATACCAACAGTGACGACCCTAACTTCTACTAATTATAATTAAGGTTAAATACCCGATTAATAATCATAAATCAGGGTTAAAAGACATTATGACTAGTTACATTTGGAAAATGTAGGAAAAATTGAACCTTAATATATTAAAGTCATCAAACAAATAATTATAAGCATTCATATTCACAAGAAAAACAAACACTATTTATAAGCCTTTGATTCTATTACCCATTAATTCCAACTCGCAAGAATCTTCTACCAGTGTTTCTAAGTTATCCCTTGAGGTTGCCATTGGAAAAACTAAGGATTCTAGGTTAGAATGAGAGTTTATGACTGTTAGCTGCAGTTAAATGTCTTTGCACCATGCCTAATTGCTCTCAGATTCAACTCTTTACACCTTCACAAATTTCGCACATTTTGCTGCGACCAATTACTCTTTGGAACACCACTAAACCTGCCTCTCACACTTCACCATGGCTAACTTCACTATTTGCCACGGCCAATTGCTCTCTGTTTTCTTCCCTAACAACTTCGTCATATTTGGCTAAGGTCAATTAAATTTTGGCTGTGGCAAATTACCCTCTGTTACTCTCCCTGGGCAACTTCATTGCTTTTGGACGCGACTAATTCCCTTCTATTTCTATAACTCCTAAGATTTCATCCCATGCTCTCCAATTCCCCCTCTAGCAACACTTTAGGCCACTTTAATTTAGTTTGTGAAGATTTAGTGCCTTTCTTTTACCTAATCTACCTAACACATCTATCATTACCTATTCAAAACTTAAATATAGATCTTTAACCCTCTAGCCACTATAAACCAGTGAGTTTATAGATCAATGACAGCAAAGAGTTCCTACACTACTCACATTTCTATTCAAACATAAGTCCCATTAGAAATTACATACATCACTAGTTTAAGTTGACATTTGATGTATCAAATTATTACAGTCCCTATGCTTGATAATACATGATGTAATACGACAATTACATAAAATTAGTAATCTAATTACACAATACAATCTGATAAGGTTTCCAAACCTATATGCTACCAAGCTATATAATAAGCTTCCATTAATTTCTCCTTACCACTAAGAGGTCTAGTCCCTAAAAATGTTAGCCCACAATCGAGGTGAGATATATAATCTTAGTAACGAGAGGCAAATTCTATATATATGTATAGATTAATCAATATAATGCAATTTCATATATCATTACCAGAATCATTAATTCAATTTGCAAATGAACAAGTTGAGCTACCAATGACTACTGTCCCATACCAGTAATCACATACAGTATGTTAATAGCCGATAACACCGAGAGAGGTCCATCCATGACACTTACTCTATAATGAGCACAACCAGTGCTTAGTGCATCTAGTGTCTGATCATAACCCGGTGCCCAATCAAAGCACATGCATGGGTGATAGCTACATCACAGCTCTATCATGGACTCACAGGGTTCAATCATAATAACAATTCAAGTAGTCAACTAATCATTTAGCATTTCAAAATTAAACATGTGTAATAAATATTAGATTAACATGAGCATATACATGGAATTAGGAAGAATAACCCTAGTTACCTTAATGAAACCAATTACTCTTTCTCTATCTACCACCATGATCCAAAGCATACCAAGCCTAATATAAGCATGATTATCATCATTTAACTATCATTAGCAAGGAAATTATCCTTATCCACAGATTAATCTTAACAAGAAATCATTGAGAACTTCTTACCCAAGTTTCCTAATGATTTATTGCACCAATTGAATGTCCATACATCAAAGCTCACCATGATTCACTCCCCACAACTCCATTTTCACACATGTACAAACTATATAGTAAAAGTCAATCTAAAATGTGGGAATTCAGCACATACACCACACAAGAGAAGAGAGAACACTTACTCATACACCTAAGAGGTCAAATAAACTGAGTTGAGCCTCAACTATCAAGAACACACCATGGGATATTCTAATATTGAATTTAAGTCATCAAGCCCAGAAACCTCAGTGTTTTACCTTCATTTTCTTGTAATTTCGTGTGATAGCAAAACCCATTATGAAAATCAATCCTTAGGGACATTTTTCAACAAAATAATACACAAAATGGAAGGAAAATGCTTACCTAATCCTCCCTCTAACCTTTAACTCCAAAAATCTTGCAACAATCATCTAAAAATCAGATTTCATCCTAAGAAGAGATGAAAATTCTCCAAATGACAAACCAATTGAACCAAAATGTAGAGAAAGATAAGAGGGTCAAGTTATATAGAGCCTACCTTGGCTAAATCTCCCTCCAAGAGTATAAATCTGAGCCAAAATATTAAGAAACCTTAGCCCCTCTCCTAACATGCGAATTTCTTCTCTTACCTTTTATGTTTTCTGCTAAATGGGGGGGAAGCTGTTGAACCTTTAGGGTTATTGGGGGGAAATGGGCTAACCCATCAGCCCAAGGTCCATTTGGGCTCATTTCTAGTCATTGGGCCATTGCTTTATAAGGTGGGTTACAAAAACTCTTAGAGTTAGGGAGGAATGTGCTGACCCAAAGGCCCAATTCCTTGTGGGTTTAGATTTTAGTTAGGTTGGGCCATTGATTCTAGAGTTGTATGGGTTAAATAAAGGTCAGACCAAGCTTCAAGGGTCCATTATTTCAAATGGGCTGATACTTAACATGTTGGGCTATGATATATGGGTTAGTTAGGTTCAAAATGGGTTGGGCTTTCCTAAGAATAGAGTTGGATCATAATTAGATGAGACTGGGCCTTTAAGAATGTTCTTGACACATATAATTCCCAAGTCACATTTAAATCCATAAATATTATCATACTTCTTCAAAATGTTCCAAGTAATAATTATTATGTTAAGATACTCAAATTCGTCATTTTCCTTAAACCCTCTTAATAATTTCATAACCCCTAAATAATTACTATTAATTATTCCTAGGGTGTTACAAAAAACATAAAAGAAGACTTTTTATTTTCAATTTCAAAAACTTACAATCAATTTCAATTTCAGCAACTAACGATATTGATGAAGCAGTTATTGCATTAACATTTTGACAACATGGACAATATACCTATTCAAAATAGCATAAAGAAAAATTAAGATAAATAGGTTCCAAATTTATGTTAGGCATAAGGGTATATGATGCGTACCATATACAAAATATCACTATAAGGAATTTTAGATAGATGGGCTCAATGTAGGTAGCATAGCATATCAATCTTTATAAGATGTAAAACACAAAAAGGCATATACAGATGGAGTGTAGATCAAAATAATGGGTTTAAAGTCCTTACCTTTAAATAGTTTTCCTTTATTATATATAGAAGTAGTGAAATTGGTAGATTCATTAGATATACAACATAAATTTTTCAAATAAGTGTTCATTATATATACAAGTAGCAAATATCATATATTTTTTAGGTTCTAATTGTAGTGAAAAATAAAAATCATTTTCGTAGAAATAGATGTTAATGGAGGGTAAAGCCATGCTTGAAATAGGTGGGTTCAAATTTCTTTCCTTCTTCCTCCTTCATAGAAAATGGCATGCCTTAGCTTTTGATGAAGTGAAGAACATATAAGGGGATATGTAGAAGTGACATTTTCATAGAAATCTCTTTCCTTCTTCCTCCTTTATAGGAATTGTTTTCCTACTTCTCTATCATGAACTCAGGTTCCTTCCATCGTGTAGAGACGATGGCATTCAATGAAATGAATTGGTGGAGACCAATAAACGTGGTTGACTAAAGGAGAAAATTGATGCACAACTTTATTTGTCTTTAGAAAATAACTTAAATGCCCTTGAAGCCATATCATATGACACTTGGCTAAGTTAAATCTAATTTAACAACTTTTGTTAGTGATTTAATAGTTTTATTAATAGAAGGAGGTTCTATACATAAAAAATGGAAGACTAAGATGCTCATCTGCCAAGTATTAAATGTTAGAGAAATTCTCTATATATGACTCAAAATTTAGAAAAGTCATATGCATTTTTGTAAAAATCATACATTTATTTATAGAAACTATAGACTTGTCATGTTTTTATTGAAGAACTTGATAATAAAAATATAAAAATTGTACATAAGTTTTCTCCTTAAACTTATTACTTACTGAGTGTTATCTAAAGCACCAATATCAAATATAGCTAAGAAGATTTGGCTACTAAAATAATAACAAATGCAAGTATATAACATAAAATCTGATAACTAAAAAAGGCAAGAGCTTTATTTCAAGTAAGAGCACACTTCAATGGCAGTTGGCTTTTTCATTCCTTCTTATTTTAGAAAACAACACAAGGAAAATATTTTTTTAACAAAAGTTTTTACAAGTCATTAACAAGCAAAATAAAATACTATCCTAGAGTAAAATTGAACTACACTATAACTAAACATGATTTAGTACTCCTTATCTTTAATGCTAGTCATTGAGAATGTCAAGACCATTAATAGCCTATTCGAAATACAAAAAAATGGTTTTACTTAGTCAATATGACATTACTTATCCATTGAGGCCTTTTTCTACTTCTTGCAATAGCTATTTAGATGGCTCTCTCCTCCTCATTTAATTGGCCTACATTATTTTAGTTATGTTACACATCCACTTACAATAGCTAACCATACCCACCTCTTAAGAAACAACCTTATCATTAAGGTTGATATTAGCAAATTGTTGAGTTAGGCTGTCCAAGTCTTCCCATATAGCCTTTTCATGTAGCTGACCCTCCCACTTGACTAGAACTTGTGAATTTACTTGGTCATTAATTATATGCTTTACAATAGCAACTAGTTCCATAAGTTGAGTTGGTGTTGGAATGTTATTCGAGGAATATGTTGGAGGATCCCCTTAAAACATTTTTTAGTAAAGAAATGTGGAAGATTGGGTATATCATACTTTCAATAGTAAGAGTAATTTGTAAGCCATAAGTCCAATTCTTTCAACAACTTTATAAAGACCATAATATCTCATGGATAATGTTGTTAGGCTTGATGAACAATTGAAGTTCATTGGTGAGGTTGAAGTTTAAGTAAAACCCAACCTCTCACTGCAAAGTGCTTGTCTTGCCTATAAGGATTTGTATATTTGGTTATTCTTGTCCAAGCATGTTCCAAGTTGGATCTTTATGCGCTTAGCAACTAATCCTTGAATTTGAAATGATCTTTTAAAGCAACCACAAACATGGAATTTAGATTAAAATGAGGAATTGAAAGAGGGAATTGGCCATAAAGTGTTTGATAGGCATCCATTTTTATAAAAGAATGGAATGAAGTGAAATATGAGGTTCATTAGTGTGGAGTTATGCTTACAAAAGCTCAAAGATATTCTTCCACACATTTGTTGAAAGCTTTCATTTGGCCGTCAATTTAGGGATGGTAGGTCATTCTATATTTAAGAGTACTCCCACTACTTTGAAGTAATTATTACCAAAATTAACTTAGAAAAATAAACTCCTATCAAATATGATTCAATTAAGAAGCCCATAAAGCTTGACAACCAAATCATAAAAGAGTTGTGCCACCATAGAAGCAATGAAGTTAGTTAAGAGAGAACCAAAGTGGTGGTATGTGGTTAAGTAGTCTACTAGTACAAGTATGAAAGTTTTACCCTTTAAATTTGGTAACCTAATAATGAAGTCCAAGGTGAATTCTGACTAACTAGAGGATAAAACAAGCAAGGGTTGTAATAGGCCAATTAGCTTAACAATAATATATTTGGTTTGTTGGCGTGCGGTACACCTTAAAATGAAGTCATGAATAGCCTTTCTTATCCCCTTCTAATAGAAATTCACTACAAGTCTTTGGAAAGGTGAATTAACAAGTAGTGTCCACCAAGTATTGTACAGTGAAACTCAACTAAAAGCATACCTTGGAGAGGAGAATTAGCAAGAATATAAAGTTTACCCCTCATATGTGATGAATTCTCTAATAATTACAAATTCAAATAAGGCCACTTCATTTTGCATTGGTGTGCAAACTTAGTTAGCTCTTGATTAGTTAGGTTTTCTTGCTTTTGTATCTCTAGCAAATAACATTAAATGATCACAAGAGGTTGATAAGGAATTGTCATCTTTAAATTTTTAAGAAAGAGCATCAACTACCAAGTTTGATTGTCTAGTTTTGTATAAAATTTTGTAATAGAAGCCAAGAAGCTTGGATAAATAATTATACTATTTTAGTTTCTAAATTGCTTGTGTCATAAGCTCTTATGGTCAATGAAGATGAGAAAAGTTTTACCAAAGAAATAGTGCCTTAATTTTGCAACTACTTATATGACTACATAATACTTCTGAACATAGGCAGAAGTATTAAACATTAACTTATCACTCAATGTCTTATTAAAAAAATGCAAAAGGATATTCCTCTTGTGTCAAAACAACTCCAATCCAAGTCCTAGAAGCATCAATTTCAACACAAAAAACTTAGTGAAGTATGGTAATTGAAGGACAAGTGTTGTGGTCATGGTCTTTTTAAGGATATTGAAAGCTTCAACCACCCTTGGCTTCCAGGTGTCAATGAGGGATGCAATAATTTTGGCATAATGTTGTATGAATTTGAAATAACCCATAAGACCTATAAAGTCACTATCAAGTGTAAATTACATCTATATAATTTCATGGGAATACAAATTTTCAATGATTTATTCAGTTCTAGCTTGTGCAATTTAATTATCTTTTAAATTAAGAATGACTAGTAATAGTACATAAGGTTTTTAATCAAAAAGAAAGAGAAGTTGGTGCTCTACATGGCCTCCAAGCATATCTACATAGGCATGTAGAAAAAAGGACTTTCTAAACAAACTAGAGGCATACACGAGTAAGCCATGTAAAGCTACATACGCATGTGGAAAGGCCTAAAGCAAAGTGAAGACTAAAGACTAACATAGGTAGGCCATGTGTATTTACATAGCTATATGCAAAATCAAAGTAATCTCTAAAAGGTAACACAAGTAGGCCATGTATTTGGATGATGTCAACATGAGTTGCCTATGTTTGACTAAAATTGGGGCATTTTAAGAGGTAGCTTCAACATCCTAGAGAGGGGAGGGAAAGATTAAAGGAACACAAGGTGGATGCAAGCAACACCCTAAAGTAGAGCTTTGGAAATCCATTGGATAGATGAAGCGATTTGATGCTCTTACTAATGGATCGTTGACTTTAGCCAATTTCTTTTCTCTTTATTCTTTTCTAACTTTGAATCTATGGATTTGTTTTCATTCATTGTTCCTTTACTATTAATTAAGATAATGAATAACTAGATTATAGATCTAGAGTTTAGGTAAACCTATTGACTGATTAAATTGGGATTGGATTACTTTCGTAATATTTTCAATTGAATTAATCTATTACTCTTTTATCTTGTTTATAAATGGTTGGCCACTATTCATCTAAAGGATTATGAGAGGATCGAGAGGTCAATTACAATATAGATTGCTAAATTAGTAGACTAAGATAGTAATTGTATAGAAATATAAATTGCATATAAATGGCTTACAAATATTATTTTACATGAATCTCTTATACATGATAGGTTTGTACTAAGCATATGATCATGAGAGTAGATATATGCTTAATAAGAGTTCGATGACTTATCTTGAAAAGGAATTGCACTCACATTGGTAAGATTACCATTAATTCAATTGAATTTAATTATAAGATTTTATACTTAGTAACACTTAGGAAAGTGAATAAAGGATTCTAAATACTAGAGGTTTTACATTCATATATAGTTAGTGTATGTTTAGCAAATCTCATTGTTTTTAAGTTTATTTTGATTAGGTTTAATTTCAATATGATAATTTAGATAATAGGATAAATTTTACTAATTGATAGTTGAATTCCTTCTTCAAAAAAATAATACTATACTCATTCAATTACTACTTGTATGACCTAAACACTTGCAGAATCATCACAATAATTACAGAGTTGCTTTAAGGAAGTGGATACAAGCCATTATAACATTGCCTCAATTTTATAAGGGTTACGTCTAATTCCTATTGCTGTGACAATATGGCCAAGTTACTTAATGGTATCTTTGAAACAAGAGCATTATGAGAGTTTGGCCAAAAGATTGTGATGAGCTAAGCATTGTAAAACTTGTTCTAAATGCAATTTGTGAAGGCTTATAAAGGGACTATGGATCAAAATATTATTAAACACCCAATTATGAACTTGCAAAGGAATGGTGAGAAGTGTAACACCATTGTTTCTAGCTCATACTCATCATGCCTTACATGCTCATATGAGGTATAGGAAGAATAAGAAGAGATCTTCCTCATTGGAATCATACACTTACTCAACGTTGTGGCATGGTCAAAATTACATTTCAGTGTCACGCGGACCGAGTGAGCTCATTCTATACATCCTAATGTCTAATTTCGCCATTACAACTCATTTCAATCCCAAAAACATGCTTTAAACCCATGGAAAGAAAAAAGGGATATGAGACATGAATATTCAATTTCGGCCATACTTGGCCTCATTTCTGGGAAAAGTTTGGAAATTCATAACTAAATACAGAAAAATCAAAAACATGCTCTCTTAGTCACTCTAGAAAGCTTAGACTGTCTAATTCATGGGAAAAATATGTACAAATCATAAAATCCACACACAACGCGTTTGACATGCGAAATCATCTGCAGGTCGGAAGGGTTCCTGATGCTGTCACAGTTTACTGATATGGACTTCAAAAATGTCTAACTAATTCCACAAAAATCCAATGCTTGTAAACGATATCACTATGGAAATATGTGGATGTTAAATAGAGAGGTAAAATATTCAAGATCAGTTCATCAAGCCAAACTCCCAGAAACTGATGGAACAGTACCTCGGGTCTGGTAAGATGACTGATGCTGGGCAGAACCTTCAAAAATGTATATCTTCCTCTCTAGACCTCCAAATGAGGAACTTCTAGTTGCTACAAATCACTGTGACTATCTAGTTTCTGTTTATAAAATTTTGTAGCCATTGGATAACGTTTGCCTCTCGGATGACACAATTTCCCAACTGACCAAATGAACAGTGTTTCTGAAAATCCGAATTTCTGATACCAACTTTGAAAAATCATAGAAAATTCTAAAGAACTCCAAATGACTTGATCTTTAGCTTACCAAAAAGCTATAGACCAGATCTAGTCACATGCCAAATTTCAAGGCAAGGAGAGGTCATTTGGTCAAATTTTGACATAAGGGGGCAAAGTGCCATTTTCTTGTGTTAAAAGGGGGTTCCAAGGACTTGAATTGGCTTCTCCTACTTCTAGGGCTCTATGAGCACGTGGGATAGCATCAATATAGGCTATAAAACATGATTCAAGTGTCTAATAACCCAGATTTGCAAAACTCACTCTCCCACACCAACACATACACCCTTGGGAGAATGCTAGATCTTACCATTCATTGCAAAACTTACTACATCATTCACTATAAGCTCCATTCTCATACATATACATGATAAATACATTGAGTTCATCTATTTACAAATATTCATATGTGCCACATCATGTACATCATATCATTAGATTACAACTCTTGACTTAACTACAAAATAAATACAAAAAGGCTCTTTTACAATTCTTCACTAAACTCCCTAGCTTCAAGCTTGGTGGCTCCCATCTCTTGCCTCGCTTGGTCCACCTAGCATGTTGACATAGTGGAGAGGGGGAGTGAGATTCAAAGAATCTCAATAGCTCATCTCTCATTCAATCACACACAAAGCATGCAAACAAGTCTCACAATGTATGCACGGGCATATTAGCATGTGAAATCATAAGAAAAGCATTTTCAACATTTGAGTAGGTCATACATATCATACAAAGGTTTACCAAGCTAATGGATTAGCCTCACCCATTCACTTGTGGATTTTGGACTTGCCTCACCCATTTTTTAAGAGATCCTTAGACTCAACCCTTACTCTTAGGAGTCAACCTCACTTTTGGGAGACTCTTTACTTTGTCTCAACCAACTTTAGGGTTCTTGGCTCATCCTCACCATAGCTAAAGGGTTATTGGCTTTTCCATGCTCAAGTAAACCAAAGAAATTATATAAAGCATCATTGAAATTCATAAGGTATCATCATGCTAGCATACTTCTTATGGTTTAAAAACATACATACACACATGTAAGATAATGTAAACACACATCTATGCATGAGAGAAGGTGGAGAGAGCTACCTTATTGGCTATTCACCAACTTTCCCTTTCAATTTGTCTCCTTCCTTGTTGGTTTCACAATCACCTCTAGATGGGAGTGCTTCTCTTGAGCCTAAACACACAAGAAGCATGGAATTACTCTCTTAACACTTTATTCATAAGTTAGGGATTTCTTTCTAGTAAACCCTACTAAGCTTATAGAGCTAAGGGTTCTTTCTCTCACTAGAAATTCACCTACTATCCTTCCTCTCTCAAGCTCTCAAGAAAGTAAAGCAAGGAGAAGAAGTAAAGGTATATGGGTTTTCCACTCTTCCTTTTCTGAACCAAGCTCCAAACTTAACTACTTCAATAATCAAAACCATAGGAAGAGAGGGCAAGGGGAGAAGATCAATATTTTAAAAGAAAAGTCATGCAAAACCTTACCTTTTCTTGTTCTTCCTTCCTCCTCTAAGTTTCTATCTCTCTCCTTCTCCCTTTTCTCTGTCTTAGAGGAAGCTTGAGTCAGTTAGAAGAAGAAAGGAGGGGTTGGGGTGCTTTAATAACTCAAATCCTCTTTTTTCACGCTTTTCTAGACTAACCCTCTCTATAGCGAGCCATAACCCTCGCTACGCCGAGCTCGTATTAGTCCCAGACCCTTACCTTCGCTACAACGTACGCTACGGCGAGCAATGTTCTGTTTTTGTATGGGATGCCCGCACTCGCTATAGCTAGAAGGCACTCTCGCTATAACTAGACCATTTCTCGCTATAGCGAACAGGTACATTCGCTATAGCTAGGCTGTAGCTAGCAGACTTAAAAAATTTTCAGCCATTCGAAAATTTTCAACTTTTCTCTTCTCTCTTTTTTTTTCTTTTTCTTTTCTTTTCTTCTTCTTTCTTTTTCCTGGTTGTTACAAGAAGGCCTCATTCATAGCGGTTGAAAAGTAGTTAGGGAATTTGTCAAGTCGAATGGTATGACCAAAAATTCATAATGACCAAAAGGTGTTCAAAAAGTAATTTTGAAATTTAGTGATAACCACTTCAAAGGTCCAATTTTGGAAAAATAGTAGCACTATCCAATTCATTAAGAATTTCATCTATTATTGATAATAGGGAAATTTTCATTAATGGTTATGGTGTTAAAGGCACAGTAGTCTACACAAAAGCACTATGTTCCACATTTTTTTTTCTTACCAACAATACTAAGAAGGAGAAAGCACCATGGCTTTTTTGAATGATTCCATGATTTAACATTTCTTTGACCATTCTTTCCATCTCAACTTTTTGAAAGTATGGGTAATGACATAGCTTGGCATTTATTAGAGTAAAATTGGGTATAAGGTGGATTTGGTGATCATTCTCTTAGGTTGGTGGCAAGTTGGTAGGCTCTTGGAACACAACAGCATATTAGGATAGCAAGTCAATAAATTCTAACCACAAGGAAGAAGTAGCACTATCAAGGCCTTGGGGAAGAGGTGTGACATAATAGCAGTAAGAAATGGAATTAGTGTCAATAAGGAATTTAAATTGATGGGGTTTTGGTCCTCATGAAAATTGGCATTGT
The DNA here is from genome assembly GCA_026724425.1 of Erythrophleum ivorense. NCBI lineage: Eukaryota > Viridiplantae > Streptophyta > Magnoliopsida > Fabales > Fabaceae > Erythrophleum > Erythrophleum ivorense. Next base: position 44,115,934 of record JAIUCV010000002.1, on the reverse strand, counting down.
AGCAAAATTAGAGTGCCATCATACTCAAAAGATATGGTGAGACTTTGAAAGTTGGTTGTAAAATGACTGAAGATCATCTACCAATTTACACCAACTACTATATCAACACCCTGAATATCCAATAGATGTAAATCTATTGAGAATTTGTGACCTTGTAACATTGAAGGAACTTAAAGACATTGGTAAGTGCATTCCAAATATGTCCCACTACCAACAAGAACTTGAAATGGTGAAATTGCTAATTAAGATAGGCCCAACCTTATAATAACTAAAGGTTTAATGAAGTTATAGGTTAAGCTTGTGTCTATCAGAACATGGACATTCATATTCTTCTAACTTCCTTGTAATAGGATTGTGCTAATATGGAACTCCTCATGAAAAGGTAGCATACTAATTTCAAGAGTGCCAACAACAACTTTAGTTTTAAAGGAATGTTGGACTTCAGTAACTAAAGTAGGAAATGAAGACATCAATTCATTGAGCTCATCTTGTCTTAGTAGTAAATAAAAAGAATTAAGGTACTTATGATTAGGTGATACTTGTTGTCACAATAATAAAAGAAACCTTTTCCCTCTCTTGCTTTAGTTTAGTAATAGAAAGCTTTTTAAATATAGGTAGTCCCAATTTCAGAGTAGAATAAGTTATTGCTATAGTAGACTGAAAAAGTATTGGAGTAGTAATATGGGGTTAAAATGAAAAAGATGAGTGTGTGGAAAAGGTTTGGAGAAATTAGATGTTGTTAAATCCTAATTATATATATATATATTTTAGAACTTATCATAGATTTTTAGTTGATTTTATACTATTTTATTAAATTTTTCTTTCATTTTATATTTTATGTAATGAATTATGAATTTTAATTAAGTTTTAGTGATTAAATAAATTTAATTGGGGATGTGCTTATCTGTGGAAGAAAGAAGCTATTTGCAAGTTAATATCTAAAGAAAATAGAAAGTCAAAAACTTGACCATAGAGGTTCCATAGAAGCGAAAGATGGATTTTGTGCAACTATAATATAAGGAATTTAGAAACCTTAAAAAGACACTTATGCAACTAAAATAGAATGATTTTCTACAGCTATGATATAAGGTGCTCTAGAGCCCTAGAACTCAATGAATTGCGTAATTACAAAAGGTACATCTTTCATAACTATGATACATGGCATAATTGAAATTAATGTGAGCCATGTGCCTTTCTCTTGTGCATATAAATACCCCATTATAATATGAGCAATAGGGGGAGAGATGTCAATGGAGTGTTGTTATGTTATCAGAATGTTTATCTAATGTTTTGAGTAACTGTTGATGTTCAAGGACTAATAGGAATAGTGTAAGGTTGAAAATTTGTAGTCTTCTATATTTAGTTTCTTAGGACATCTATCCTAAGCAATGTTTCCCTTTTCTCTCCACGTTTAATTTCTACTTTTCTTTTCTAATTTGTTTGTATTAATTTAGGATTAATATATTTGATATTGATATATGGATTGCTATGGTAATTTATATTATGATTTTATTATATGGAATATGCCATACCATCATAAGACGTCTATATATTTAGTCTTACATTCCATTAAGTACAACAATTTGTCATATTACCGCCTTTGGCAAAGGATTTTGTCGTTATTAAAACATCATTTCATTAAATTAATCAGAATTAGTTATTCTCAACATTGGAATTTTTAAATTCATACCACACATGTTTGCCAAAGTCAGAATATCACAAAAAGAAGTTAGGAATTTGGATTTCCATATCATTACTCAATTTGACAGCTTTGCACTATAAATTGCCTTAATTTTGAAAAGTCATAACTTGAGTTAGGAAATTCTGATTCAAGCAAATTAGGACTTTATGAAATGCTCAGGATATTAACTACATATTGTAAAAATTTTAAACTAAAACAAGTTCATTTGGGCCATAAAAACTAATGAAACAATAACTTTTACTATTCTCAAACCTAAACCAGAACCCTAATTTTGATCATGCATTTCTTTGGCTACACAGCTCTGTTTTATGCAAACTTAGTGGTTATAGAAAGCTTATAATTTCAAATATATTCTTGTAAAATTTTGTAAGCATTAGAGTTAATTTGGCTCTTCAAATATACAAAAACTAGATCTGACTATATGAACAATGCTCAATAAGTTCTACAATTTTTAGCCAAATTGAGAAAATCATAATAAATTCTATAGAGCTCCAAAAATTGTATTCTTTAACTCTATGGAAAGTTCTAAATGAGCTCTAGATGTTTGCCAAATTTCATCTAAAAATTCATCCATTTGACTAATTTTTGGTTCAAGGTTAGATTATAGTCCATTCATGGTCACTTTTGGTGTCAAATGCTCCACTTTGATCTATTTTCTATTAAGGCTTCATTTGAGTGCGTCCTAAATATCAAACACAATATAACAGATCCAATATGTCCCAAAAGTCATTCATCTCAAAATCACCATCCTACTTGTCATAATACACATGAAAATCTAAGAACCCATATAGTCATTTTACACGATGCTCTATGTTTATATCCAAAAATAGATTATACATTATTGTCTTATACTTTTGGATATGTGGGAGTGTTTACATCTCATAAAATACATATACATCAATGTTTGAGCAATAGTATACATCAAAATATAAACCATGGTCAAAGTATGACTTTTCAATTGTAACGCCCGGTACATTGTACAATTGCTGGAACGGGCCGGTTTGAAAAGCAAGTCCCCTGAGATGAGTGATTCAAGGCCAAATAAAATTTAAATAAAATTTTAAATAATAGAAAACTAGGATTTGAGCCTTGAGTTGCCCAAAAACTAGGGTCGGAGTGATTCGAAAAATTTGCCAAAAGGCCAGTGGCATTTTCGTAAATAAGTGTAATTTTAGAAAAACACCTAGGAGGGCTTTTTAAATGGAAATTTTGAGTTGCCTAAGGTTCTCAGAGGCCCCAAAAACCATGGGAAGCCTCGGGACTGGTAAAGCCCCTCCGGTGTACTCTTTCCGACGTCAGTTGACCTAAACTTTGACCAGTTCGTTCGGGAAGGTTTTAGCTCCGATTTGAGTGATTCCAAAGGCATTTTATTAAATTGGGAATCTTAATTTTATGATGGAAAAGACGGTTCTCAAAAAGGAGTTAAAACGAAGCCAAATCGGAAATGCCATTATGGAAGGGCAAAAATAGAAACAAAGTGCACAAAAGAAGCTTCTAAACTCCCTTTTTAAGCCACGTTCAGCTCCCCCCTCTCTAAACCGACTTTCTTCTGCCCAAAACTCAGAAATGGAGCTGCTGTCTTAGGCACACAAAGGGAGGAAATTTTGGAGGAAGAAAAGGTGAGAAAGTGTAAGGTTTTCATGCTCTTTCCTCTTGAAACTTCATCCTCCCCTTCTTGCTTTATCTTTCCATGGTTTTAATGTATTCTTTGGTGCTGATTTGGGTCCAGATCAGAGGAGGGAAATTCAAAATTTAAGGAGGAGAAAGAGGGAAGAGGAAGGGCTCTTGAAGGAAGCTTGATTGCAAGGTAGTTTCTCTCCCTTTGTTGCTTCTTTTTCTCCTTCTCCTCTTCCATGGTAGGATGTCTCAACCAGAACCATGAAGAGGGAAGAGTTTCTGTTTTATAATCCAAAAGAATCCATCAAACTAAGGCATGGGAAGATGGATTATACCAAAGAAATGCATGAAAAACTAGTAAAACTCAAGTTGGAAAAGTGTAGGGTGCTTGAACATAAGTTAAAATCTGGGTTGATTCAAGACTTCCCCATCATATGTGAGTGTTTGTTTGAGTTTCTAAGACTCCTAGGGAGCCTCCCAAGTGCCCCATCCATTAAGGAAAAATCCCAAACTCCATGGGTTTTTAATGGAAGCATAACTAAGTCAAGACCCTTAGAGATAGCTAGGGAGTATTTTAAATGGTTCCAAACTTGATTTGGGACTTTATATGATAAAAGAAGATAGGAGAAACCCTTGGAAAAAATTTAGAAGCCTTAGGTTGGGAGATGAGGCAATGGCTTCCATAATGTAACCTTATGAAGCAACATGGACCTAGGTTTGTGAAAGTGAGTGTGTGATGGCTTCAAGGACCTTAAATGAGGTCAAGAGGTCTAAATATGGCAAGAGAATGGAGCCAAGAATTTTAATTATGGTAGTTGCTTCATTAGGTCCTTAATGGAACCATATTATGACAAATAGACCAAAGTGTAGTCTTAACAGTGAGTTGGATGTCATAATTTGTTCCAAGAGTATAATTTAGTGTTGTTTATTGTGAATAGGCCAAAGAAATCCAACCCCACCTTCTTGTGTTTGTGGAACCGAAAAGGAGAAGAAACAAGCAAAGTAAAGCTTGAATTTGCACCAAGGTAGCTCTCCACCTTTTCTTATTGCATTTTCTTGTTGCATATGGTGTCATTGTGTGCTTGTGTGTATGTTTATATGTTTGAGACATGCCACTTGATGCTATGTTGCTATTTTGGTACCAATATGCTTTCTTGAATGTCTTTGAATGATGGAAATGGCTCATAAGGGTGAGGTAGTGCCAAAAGTCCCTTAATGTGGGTGAGGAGATGCCAAAAGTCTCATGGCATGGGTGAGACAAGGCCAAAAGTCCCTTGGATAGGTGAGGCTAAGTCAAAAGTCGCAAGAACCAAGAGTGAGGCAATCCAAAAGTCATAGAAATGGGGTGAGGCCAACCCAAAAGTCCCTAGAGCTCATTCTTATTCTTGACATCTGTTTGTGACATAAAAATGTGGAAATTAAATGCTTCATCGATTAAGTAGTTGCATACTTGTACCCTTGACATGTTATATGCCTTGAAAATGTGATTGAATAGGTGTATGAGCTATTGAGATTCAATGAATCTCACCCCCTCCTTTATCTCATCTCATATGATCTAGGTGGAGTTCAAGACCCAAAGGATGGAAGTCAAGGAGCTTAAATCTCCATCTCTTGGCAAACATTTATATTTTGATATACTATGATGACTAGAATGTAAAAGTAGATATGTAAATGTTATTTTTGAGCCATGACACTTTGAACAAGTGTAAAACTATGTAAAGTTAGTGTATGTATCAAGAATAGAGTCTAATGAGTAGAATTATGTATTTTGACCACTTGGGAGCCCATTTGTGTATGTATCTTTATGGAAGTGGCATGGTGAATTTGAGTTACATGAGAGTTCAGACCTTATGAGGGACTTATTTATGCTATATTTATGCTTTCTAAGTTGCTCAAATGTGTGTGGAACCATGGATGGTTCATTTGAACCAAAGTTGCCTCTTGTTGGGATCAAAATTGGCATAAGCTTGAGCTATGGCAAAATCTGACCAAATGACCTCTTCTTGACTTGAAATTTTGCATGCAAGTAGATCTTGCCTAGAGATTTTTGGGAAGCTAAAGATCAGGTCATTTGGAGGTCTGTGTAATTTTCTATGATTTTTCAAAGTTGGTATCAGAATTTCAGATTTGCACTGGTACTGTTCATTTGGTCAGTTTTGAAATTGTGTCATCCGAGGGGCAAACATGGTCCAATGGCTACGAAATTTCATAACTAGAAACTAGGAATTCACAGTGACTTGTAGCAACTGGAAGCACCTCATTTGGAGGTCTGAGCTGAGAGATTTGAATTTTTGAATTTCTAGGACAGTAGTAGTAGCTTAGCACGACCTGAGTCACTGTTCCATTAAATTTGAGTAGCTAAGCGTGCTTTCTATGGTCTGAGTCTATTTTTACCATAAATTTAACGTTCATATATTTCCAAATCGGTATTATTTGCATAGATTGGATTTTTGTGGAATTAATTGGACATTTTTGAAGTTCATAGCAGACACTTGCATCAGTACCAGAAACTGTCCGAACCTTAAACCCTTTTCACGTGTCAAACGTTTTATGTGTTATGTTTCATAGCCTGGGCATATTTTTAGAATAAATTAGACATGTTTAGCTTTCCAGAATGGCCAAGAATGAATGATTTCAATGTTTCTAGAATTAGTTACAAATTGTGAAACTTCCTATCAGTAAACTGAACCAGTGGCCCAGACAGCAGCAACCCCAGTGACTTTTCAGATGTCAAATGTTCTCCCCTTAATGTTTCATGAGCTGAAACTATTTTTATCATGGGATAGACATCTAGAGCTTTCTGGAATGGTAAATTTTGTTGGATTTCGAATTTTGTGGATTTAGTTATGAATTTCCGAAATTGTGACAGAAAAACTGAAATTCTGGCCGAAAATAAGAGTGTGAATTTGATGGTCCCCTTTGAGTTCCACGAGTTATGGGCCAACTTTGGTTATGCAAATGAGTTGTATGTATGTAATTAAATATGAGAACATGCTGTATGAGCTCATATGGTCCGTGTGACACCGAATGGAATTTTTATATGCGACGTAACGCGAAATAAGGTATTATTTTAATATCATTTTCCATTCCCTTTATTCAATTGATCATGTGAGACTTAGAAATGATCGGAAGCATGCTAGAAATATATGGTGTTACATTAATCCTCTTGCTCACCACTTTTGCTTTCATGATGATTACCTAGACATGTTTAGTGGAAATATGGAGAGGAATGAGATTCAAAGAATCCCAATAACTCATTCACCATTCAAGCACACATATAAGACAATTTTAAGGCCAAGAAAAGCATGTATGCATGTTACTCAATAGAACATCAATCATTTTCATGCACAAAGAAATCATATGGCTTTACGAATAATAAAATAAATTATTGGGACTTTTAGTCTAACCTTACCTAATCATATTAGCTGAGTTTGCATATAACAATAGTTATTATTCCAATATTTAGATGGCCCCATATGAGGCTTTGTATAGGAAAAAGTGTAGATTACCACTATTTTGGGTTGAGCTAGGTGAGAGGAGTTTGATAGGACCTGAGATAGCAGACCAGACCACTAAACAGATAGAGCTTATTAGAAAGAAAATCCTTACAACTTAAAGTAGACAAAAGAGTTATACTAATAAAAGAAGGAGGCCATTAGAGTTTAAGACTAGAGACCATGTATTCATTTGGGTATCTTTAATTACTAGTGTAGGTCGGTCTATTAAGGTAAAGAAGCTCAATTTTAGGTACATTGGTCCATTTAAGATCCTTGAAAGAATTGGACCTGTTGCTTACCATGTTGCCTTATCTGCTAATCTAGCTTAAATCTATAATGTATTTCATATCTCCTAATTGAAAAAGTACTTACTAGATCTCTTACATGTCATAAAATATAAGTATATTCAATTGCAAGATAATCTATGCTATGTGGTAACACCAAAGAGAATCATTGATACCAAGATCAAATAATTGAGGAACAAGAGTATTCGTCTAGTTAAAGTGGTCTGGAAGGGCCTGTTGTAACATCTGGTCTCTCCGTAAACGTGAGAAACGCGATGTTTGGTTTCTCTGTAAACGTCAAAAATGGGCCAGATACTAAAGGAAGTCCCTGAAATAGAAGGGATTGAGGTAAACTAAAATTAGAATAAAATTCTAAATAATGAAAAATGAGGATTTGAGCCTTGAGTTGCCTAGGAACTAGGGTTAGAGTGATTTGAAAAATTTGCCGAAAAGCCAGTGGCATTTTCTTAAATATGGGTACATTTTGAAAATCATGGGAAGCCTCGAGACGGTTAAATCCCCTCCGGTGGACGTTTTTCAATATCAGTGTACTCAAACTTTAACGGATTTGTTCAGAAAGGTTTTAGCTCCGATTTGAGTTATTCCAAAGGCATTTTACTAAATTGGGAATCTAAATTTCATAATGGAGAAGACAGTTCTTAAAAAAGAGCTAAAACGAATTAGAAATGAAAATGCCAAAAATAAGGGACGAAATGGGAATTTTTTGAATTCTTTTGCTTTTAATACTCTCTCTTTCTCATGCCCTCCCTTGCCCTCATTTTCCACCATCTTCCTTTTGCCCAGAATAGAGAGGAGAATTAGTTCTATTAGGTACACAAGAAGGAGCACTCTTGGAAGGAGGAAAAAGCCAAGAAAAGGTAAGAAATTCCATAGAAAATCTAGTTTTCTCCTTAGCAAGTCACTTCTCCTTCTTCTCCTCCTTATTTCTATGGGTTTAATGGTGTTTTTAAATCTGTTTTGAGGGAAAAAAAGAGGTGGAATTTTCAGATTTGGTAAGGGGAGGCTAGCCAAGTGAAGAACAAACTAAGAAAACCATGAATCTATGGTATTTTGCTACTTCCTAAGCTTAGGTCTCCTTGCTCCTCTTCTCTTCAATTCCCCCCATGTAAGACTAGCCATAAGGGATTAAATTTCTAGCCAAACCAAGAATGAATCACATGAATTAGGGTGTGGGAATTTAGAATATGCAAAGGAAACTAAGTAAAAGTCATTGAATTTCAAGTTAGCAAAGTGTAGGATTCTTGAAGAGTTTGTAAAATCTGTTTTAATTCATGAATTTTCTAGGCTATGTAAGTATTTAATTGAGCTTCTACAACCTCTAAGAAGCCTCCCAAATGTGTCTCCCATCAAGGAAAAATCAAGAAGCCATTAAACCCCATTTATGCTTTAGGTTTCGGCCAAGCAAGGATGACATAGCTAGGGAGAGTTTTAAATTTTTTTCAAGCCCATTTTTGAGTCATATATGATGAATGAAAGTGAAGGGAAGCCTTGGGAAAAATTTAGGAAGCTTGGAGAATGAGTTAGTGCTTTAGGTTCCATAATGTGACCTAAGGAAGTAACATGTACTTAGGCCCTTAGTTTTAATTGGGTGATGACTCCAAGAGGCTTAAAGGGGGTCAAGAGTCATATATAAAAGGAAAGAATGGGGCCTAGACTTCAAAGAGTGTATGTTGCTTCATTAGTGCCATTAGGAACCATAATTGAATCATAAAACAAGGTTAGAGTTCCAAATAGATAGGTAGCTTTGAGAATGGTTCCAAAAGTCTAATTGGTTCTTATTTTGTGTGATTAGGCCAAGGAAAACAAGCCCCACCTAGTTGTAAGTGTGTAGCCATGGGAGGAGATCCAATTTCAAGAGAAAAAGTGTGCTTGTATGACAAAGGTAGCTCTCTCTCTTTTCTTCCATGCATGAATGAATGTCTACATTGTCTTTGAATGTGTGTATGTGTGTTTTAAGCTATGAATTATGTTTTTGTAGGATACCTATGTTCCATGGAACCATAGTGTTGTATTATGTATTCAAATGATGCCTAGAATGTTTGCATCAGTTTGCTTGAATGTGGAGAGGCCAAGAACGATCTAGCTTCGGTGAGGATGAGCCAAGAACCTTGAAAAGTGGTTGAGACCAAGAGAAAGCCTCCCAAGAGCAAGGCTTAGTTTAAGGCCTTTGAGAAAAAGGGTGAGGCAAGTCCAAGAACCTTGAAGAAAGTGGGTGAGGCCAATCCATTCATTTGGCAAGCCTAAATATGTTATGTATGCTTTATGTAAATGCCAAGAATGTATTTTGCACCATTTTCTATATTAATATGCTATATATGCATCCTTAAGACTTGTATTTTTTATGCATGATTGAATGGGAGATGAGCTCTTGGGATTCTTTGAATCTCATCCCTTCCTCTCCAATATCTTAACATGCTAGGTGGAGCCAATGAACAAGGAAATGGAAACCACCAAGTGGGGAGATGAAGCCTTGATCATGAAGTTTTTAATTTTGCTTATGTGGTAACCAAATATGGAACATGATGTAAAATTTTGTTAGAATTGATGTACAATGAATGGAACATGTGTAAATATCCTAATAGATGATGTATGTATGAAATTTGTGGATAAATGGAATGTATTACAATTTTTAGGTATTGGATGGCCATTTCAAGTGTATGCCTCTTAGTACATAACTTGGGGATGGGAAATGAAATTCTGTGTTTTGAGTCTCCACACCTTTGAGATAGGTTTAGAGAGTCTTTTTAGGCCATTCCCACGTGCTCAAGTGGCCACAAGAACCATAAGAGCCATTTTGCACATCATTGAACCATTGAGGCATACAAATGGCCTAAATGCAACCCTATATCACTTTTTACCCAAATGAGCTCTTCTTAATTTGAGATTTGACATGCAATTAGATCTTGTTGAGAGCTTTTTGGGAAGCTAAAGAACATAATTTTTGGAGGTCTAGAGAATATTTGATGAATTTTTAAAATTAGGATTTTCTATTGATTCTGGTATATGCAATGTTCACACTAGCATATTTGTGTTTTGTATCATATGATGGTCAAATGGTGTCCAATACTTGTGAAATTTTATAGGCATAAACTAAAGGTCATAAGCTTTCTGTGGCCACTGAGATCACCTTATCTGAGCAAAGAGTTGTGTATTTTTGAAGTTGGTTATCAGTAGTAGTGGCACCTCAGGAGTCCAGTCACTATTCCATAGAATTCCAATGGCTAAACGTATCTGTTTCATTCTGGAAGTATTTTTATATCACACTAACATTTGTAGCTTTCCAGAATGACTGAATGTGTATGATTTCAATTTTTTGTAGAATTAGTTATGAATTTTAGAAGTTTGACTCAGTAATATGAAACAGCAGCCTAGACAATAGCGACCTCAGTAGCTTTTCAAATGTCAAACATCTTCTCCTTAATGATTCATGAACTAAAATTATTTTTACCATGGGGTCGACATCCAGAGCTTTCTAGAATGATAAAGCTTGTTGGATTTCAATTTTTGTGGATTTAGTTATAAATTTCTGAAATTGTGATAGAAAAACTGAAATTCTGACTATGGCAAATCCATGGGAATTAATGTGTTTCACCCACTTGTATGAGTTTCAAGCCACATTCTTGAATGGTTTTGAATTGTATTAGTGTAAATAAATATGAGAATGTGTTGTATAAACTTATATGGTCCACATGACATCGAATGGAATATTATATACTATGCAACACGAAAATATTCATTATTTCTATTGCTTTTTTCCTTGAAAGCTTGTATAATTCTTGAAAATGAGATACCTAAAGGCATGAGATGAGCTAGAAAGGATGGTGTTACACCTGTCTTCTGATGAGGCAACTTGGCAGTTGGAGGATGACATGAGGAAGCAATATCCCCAGCTATTTAGCTAAGATATGTATTCAAATTTTAAGGACAAAATTTAATTTTAGAGGAGGTGAAATGTAATAATCGATATCTCAAAAACTAAACTAAAACCAATAAAATGAGATAGGATCACTCTAAAGCAAAGAAAATTGAGATTAGAATGATAATTATAATATCTAAGAATGTAGTTAAAAGCCTGAGAATAGCTCAAAAATATAGCCAAAATGACTGAATAAATTAAAAAATAACATAGGGGCAAAATTATAATTTCAAGTAACTTTTTGAAAACTCAAAGGAAGGATCTTTAAATGGAAAATTTGATTTTCTTAGGATTCTCAAAGGCCTTAAAAACCATAAGAACCCTTAAAATGACCAAAACCCTTCTAGTATACATTTTAAGTCGTCAATTGACCAAAACTTTGACCAAATCATTTGGGGTTATTTTGAATCCAATTAATGTGAAACCAAAGGCATTTAATGAATTAGAAGACTTAAAGTTTATGATGGAAAAGATGCTTCTTAAAAAAGACTTGAAATAAGCTCAAATAGAGAAACCAAAATTTAAAGGACATAATTGGAATTTTTAAATTATTATAACTTATCTTCCTCCCTTCTTAAGACCATGCCACCTTCTCCTTCTCATTAACACCAACTTACATCTGCTCCAAAATAGAACCCAACTCATCTTCAAGTGGTGCATCAAGGAAGGAGAAACAAAGCCACAAAGGGTAAGAATTCATACTCTTTTCATGCTCTTCCTTTCTCTAATATTCTTCTCCTCTTTCTCCTATCTCTTCTCATGGTTTTTGAAGTTCTAAATGGTAGTAATTTATGACTAGTTCAATAAAGGGAAGGAAGAGTTTGGAGAAAACTTTGGAAGTCTAAGAAAGCTCACTTGACAAGGAAGCAAACAAGGTAAGCTTCTCCATAGAAATCTTGTTTTTCTTGGTTCTTCTTTGCATCTCCCATTTATGCCAAACTAAGAGCACCATGTAAGAGTTTGATTTTGGTCCAAACTTGATAGAAAATGGGGTTTTGAAGTATGGAGAATCATATGAAACCAAAAGAATTTAAAAGAAAGCTATGGATAGCAAGTTATGGAAATTAGGGCTTTGATTGCACCTAGGAAAATACGAGCCTTTAAAATGAACAAAACTCGCTAAGAAAATGAACAAACTCTATGGATGCTTCTTGGTATGGGCACCTTGGCTAAGCTCCAATTGGAATACCTAGAGAGAGTTTCCTTTGATTTTAAGGATAGAAATGGTCTAAATATGAATTATAAACACCAAAGGAACCATTGATTTGAATTTAGAAACCTTATTTTGTAAGGTGAAAGTTTAGGGTTCTATTATGAATAAAAAGTAACTTGATATTAGGCTCCTTGATTTGAATTTATAATGACTCTAATAAGTTTGATTAGAATCATATAACTTAAATTGAGTGAGAAATTAGAACCAAGATAATGAATTATATAAGTTGCTTCATTATACAATTAAATGGAGTTATATAAAAGCCTAAAACTAGAATGGGCTTATGTTAGGCTTATATGAGACTAGAGATGGTTCTATTAATATATTTGTGTTTCGCTTGATGTCTTTAGGCCAAGCAAGTCAAGCCTCTCCCAAGTGTGTGTGTGTGTGGCTGAGCAAAAAAACTAGGAAACCAAGTTGGAAAGTTATGTTTCTTTAGAAAGGTAGGTCTTCATCCATTCTTGTATACTTATCTGGTTGTTTGATTGTAATTGATTACATGTATGTATGTTTGGACTATGAAATATGAATATTGCCATTGGTTTGATGATATGATATCATTATATTTCTTAGAATACATTTGAAATGTGAATGGCTCCTGGTGGGTGAGATTGTGCCAAAAATCCCATGTCTTAAGAAAGGTGAAGCCAAAAAGTCTCTAAATAAGGATAAGATAAAGCCAAAAGTCTTATTGAATGAGTGAGGCTAAGTAAAAAATCCTTAAAATGGGTGGGGCTAATCCAAAAGTCCCAAATAATTAGGTGAAGCTGGACTAAAAGTTCTTAGAGCTTAATTTTGACTTTCATAGATCTATATGATTTCATAAATATGATTATGTTTGCAATTTGAATGCCTATGATGCATGCTTGCTTTCTTTGATAGGATAACATGCATATAAGTGTGCTTGAAGGGTGAATGAGCTATTGGAATTTTTGGAATTTCACTCTCCCCCATATTATTTCTAATCATGTCTAGGAAACTCTTAAGGAGCTAAGGATGGAAGCCAACAAGCTTGATTTGTGTTACTTTGACAATTGATTAGCATTTTGTGTAATATATTGTCAATGAGGGTTTGTGATTGTTATTTTTGTAATTTAAATGCTCCAATATATGTAAAAGTATGAGATTATGATGTAAATGCCAATTTTAGTTGTGGAAATGCAAGACCATATATTTTGGGTATGTATGTGCCATGGAAAGTGTGTGTATAATGCTAAGTAGAGGAGTGGTTTTTAGTTGCATAATGTTTAAGACCTGATGAGATAGTCTTATATGCTGTGTTTCATGAAAGTTTACAGCCATATATTTGGTATTATAAGCTTTTCATATCCACCAAGATCATTTAATTTTGAGCTGTGTAATCCAAGATATACATGCTCAAAATTTTAGGTTTGGATTAGGTTTGAAATAATAATATAGTTACCATTCCATTAGATTTTCATGGCCCAAACAAACTTGTTTTGATCTAAAATTTTTACATCATCTACTCTATGTCTCGAGCTTTCCACGTCATAATCTGCATGATTAGGAGCTCTCTAGCTTAGTATATGAATTTTGAAGTTAGTGGGTGCAATATGCATTAATGTAAAATTATAGAAATGTGTTAAATTGATCTGCATGACTTAGAACCCAAGATTTGTAACTCTTTTTGTGATGTTTTTGGTTGAGCAAGTCTATTTAGGATGGATTTTGAGATTGATAAGTTGAAATTGTGCATTTAAGATAAAATGAAGAAATTGCACTTTTAATGACAATATTTTTTGTTGCCAAAAGAGCTAAACATAAGAAAATTAATACTTTAAGCACATTAAAGTGTAAATTTTGTGCTATCTCATTATGGTATGACATTTGTTTATATCAGAGCAATGGTTCAGGTAACCTAGCTCTATGTTTGGATCTCAAATTACTTAAATGGCTTGTGCTTATGGTGTGTTCATTAGGAATTCAATTGAATTGGACATATATATTGTAGAATTGTATTTGTATATTAAGGTTGTGGTTTTTTTTTAGACATCATGGTGAACATAAGAAGGGGTAGACTGGCTAAGGATAGGGCTGAGGACCCTATCCAAACCATCATAGAAAGGTTAGATAGATAATAAGCCATAATGGATCAATAGCAGATGATGTTAGGACAATAGAGACAGATTATATAGCAATAGCAAGAAATGATCCAACAACTACAACATACCCTAGCTAGGCAAGAGGAATTTATATGAGAAGCTCCTGAACTACAACCACTTACTCTTGGCAATCCACCAGCACCCTCTTAGGAGCCAACATAGGCCCAAATGTCTACCCAAAAGTTGCTTAATCAATTTCAAAAGAACGATCCACCCTCCTTTAATGGAGAATTATATGTGGATAAAGCTAAAGCATGGATTATGCAACTTGAAAAGATCTTCAAGGTAATAGGATGTACATTTGAACAGAAAGCCATGCTCACCACATTTATGCTAGAAAAAGAAGTATATTGTTCGTGGCATAGCATGGAATCTATTATGTAGACAAAGAACATCCTGATTAATTAGGAGAACTTTCTAGTGGAATTTTATGAGAAGTATTTCCCAAGCTCTATAACTAACGCAATTTTTGTAAAATGAAGAAATGAGTTGTATAAAAGCAAGTCTATTGAAATGAGTTAGATAATGTCCCAAAAAATTTGGGTAGAGTCCTAGGCTTCTGAAAATGATAATTCGAAGCTCAGACAAAGAGAAAAACAGAGCTAAGATGGTGAAACAAATTGTGACAAAAACTAACAAAATGTAATGGTATTTTTGTAAATAAGTGCAACTTTTGGAAAAACACACAGGAAGGCTTTTCAAATAAAAAATTTAAGTTTCCCAGGGTTCTCAGAGGCCCTGAAAACCATGAGAAGTCTTAGGATCAGTAAAGCCCCTCCAGTGTACTTTTTCCAATGGCAGTGAACCCAAACTTTGATGGATTCGTTCAAGAAGGTTTTAATTCCAATTGGAGTGATTCAAAAGGCATTTTATTAAATTGGAAACTTAAATTTTTTAATGAAAAAGAAGATTCTAAAAAAGGAGCTAAAATGAAGCTGAAACAAAATTGCCATTATAGAAGAACAAAATTGAAATTTTTGAAAAAGTGAGTTTCTTGAAGCTTTCACACACTTCTCCCCTTTTTCTCCTCTCATTTAGGCCAAATTTCTTCTGCCCAAAACACAAAAAAAGGGATAGCTTTCTTAGGCACACAAGAAGAGGAGAGAAAGGAAGGAAGAAATCAAGGAAAAGGTGAGAAATTTCATGGAATTTCATGCTTCTCCTTCTTCCAATCTTGTTCCTCTCCTTCTTAGCTCTCTTTCCATAGTTTATTTGAGTAAATTGGTTCTATTTTAAGTCCATAAAAAGGAGGATCAGTTCAAGTTGCTTGAGGAGAAGAAAACCAAGGAGAAAAAGTCTTGAAACCAAGTTTGAATCTAAGGTATTTCATGGTTTTGTTGTTTCTCCTCGTTGCTTCTTCCTTGTGCACTTTTTGGCTTAAACCAAAACCATATGAGGAGGAGGCTTTCTGCCCAAAATCAAGAGAGGAACTAGGGTTTTAGACCATAGAGAAGGGATATATGGCAAGAAATTCCAAGAGAAACTAATAAAAATCAATCTAGGAAAGTGTGGTGTTCTTTAGAGTTTTGTGAAATCTGATTGTCACACCTGAAAATGCGACCGCGTGGCGCCAAATCGAAATCAAAATTAAAAATAAAGTAGAGTCGCCACCAAATTTTATTTTTGAAAAGGTAAAATTTTGGAAAAAACCTTTTAATTTGGAATATAAAAAAAAAGTGGTTTGCGAACCAGAAAATAGATTCGGGAGTCAGTTGTGAGTGGGGAAGGTGTTAGGCACCCCACAACACCCGTTACTAAGAACGGTTACCCTAAGTTAGTTGTGCAAAATCACCATGGCCTTTAATTTATTTTGATTCTCCCTAACAAATTATATGCAAAACAAGGAATAGGAATGAAAGAAATGAAATTAAAAAAAGGAAGAAAGAAATTGAAGAAATGAAATTAGAAAACAAAATAAAACTGTGAACACTGTATTTTGTCCAAAAAAAAATGCAAAATAATAACAAAATCAAATTAACAAAAATACAAACAAAAAAAAATAAGAGAAAGAAAATAGAAATTATGAGAAAATGAAAAATGAAAAAAATAAAATTAAAAGCTTTAGAAAACAAAGAAAAAGTTGAAAAAAAAAATAAAAAAGAGGGTAAACAACCAAAGCTGTAAACAAAAAAAAATCAAATCAAAAATCCAAAGGGAAAAATCAAAAAAGAAAAAAAGCCTAAAACAAAAAAAAAGAGAGGAAAAGAAAAAATAAAAGAAAAAAAAGTCCAAAGCCTAAAAAAAAAAGAAGAGAAGAAGAAACAAATCCAAAAAAAAACAAGGAAAAACAATATAAAATTGAAAAAGAGAAAAAAGAAAAAAAGAAAAAAAGAGCCCAAAGCCTTTTTAAAAAAAAAGAGCAGAAGAAACAGGTCCAAAACAAGGAAAGGCAAGAAAAAGAATATGGGTCCAATTTCTAAAGCCCAAAACCTTTTTTTTTCCTTTTTTTGGTTTGGGCCATCAAGCCCTGCGTTGAACCCAGCCCATTTTCTCTCGTAACCTTTTTTCCTTTTGGGTTGGGCCATCAGGTCATGCATGGAAACCTACCCGTTTTCTCCCATTGCTTCATTCTCTTCACCCACATTCGGCTGAGGCAAAGAAAGAGAGGCATGAGGAAACGTAGAAGCAGACACAAAAAAAAAGGAAAAAGAAAAGCACGTAGACACACAGAGGCAAGGCAGCGTTTCAGAGGGATTGGCAGAGAACGAAGCAGAAGGCTTGCAGTGACGGGCTCGAGGCGTGGACCTTCCCTCCAGTCCCTTTCACCATCGAATTGAGAGAGAGTAACGCCGAAATGGAAAAAATGGGAGATTTGGGAATAGAAAAGGGGGAAGATAGAGGAGGGTTCGAGAGAGCAAGCAAGACTAGAGGATCAAGAGAAAAAGGGAGGAGGAGGAATCAACAGAGAGAAAGGAAGACAGAGAGGGGGCGAGAGATAGGGACGGAGAAATAGAGAGAAAGGAGGACTAGGTTGGAATTCGAGAGGCAGAGATCGACGAGGAAAAGGGGGAAAGACCAGGGGGTGCTGGGAAAGAAGAGGCAGAGATTAGGAAATGGAGAGTGAGGAACATCAAAAGGGGCCAATGGAGTGAATCGAAGAAAAAAATCGAGAGCGGGAGAGCGCGAGGGAGGCAGAGAAGGCGAGAATTGAGGGGAGTTTTCATGGGGAAGTTGAGCTTGAACGAAAGATTTTCGATTCACAGAGATGGTCCATTCAATAAAAGAAACCCAAGAGGTAATGTTCCAATTTTCGGCTTTCTTCAAAATCTCTATTAATTCTTACCTGTTTTTTTAACAATGATGATTGAATCCGATTTTGCTTTTCTGGTTCTCTGCTGCTTTCCTTGATAAATTTATGTCAAATGTTTACTGCGTTCTTTCTGTTGGTTCGAAATTTTCTATTTAGCAATTCTGTGTGGTTTCTCCGAACATGTCAATTGAGTTTCTTGTTAAATGTTATCCTTGTAAGTCTCAACTCAATAAGCCAGGAGACTAAATTTTTGTTTAGCATAAAAGTGATGATTCTTGTTCGAATTTCTATGCAATTGAGTTTGGTCTATGAAAATGAAGAATGCAGTTCAAATGTTTGAATCTTAGGTTGAGTTTGGTTTAGAAACTTCTTTTGCTGCGCTTGTACCATGAGTCATGATAGCCAAGGACTAGGGAAATCATTTGGTTAGTCTTAACATGAACAAATGGCTTTGGTAGAAATTCTTCCCTAATGAGAGTGTGATTTGAGATTTTGGAGAAATAGATAATTTATGAGGGATGTTGTTACCATCGCTTATCGATTGTGGAACGTGGCTGATTCAGGTTGCGGGATTTAGCTCCTATTCTTACTTTCGTGGTGTGTTAGAATAATGATTCAAATCGATGTTCAATGGTATCTTTTGTGTGATTCAATTTTTGAATGCTAGCTATCCATGTGATCTGAATACCTCTCTTTGGTCATGCCAGTATAAATTAGCCACAAATGGATCCCACGTTTTAAGAGTAAATTCTAGCAACTGATCTTGTACCGGTTTCATGATGGGGATTTTGCTTGCTGACATTGCAAATGGGCTTATTTTCTTTAGGACAGTAGTTTCGCTTAAACTCTTAGGTGGTTGTGGATTTGTTTGTTTTGTTACGAACACTAACTCGAATTTCGCCCTCTTCGTGTGAGGATTATGGCGTGTGGCTCATAACATCCGAAACGAGATGTATCAGGGGAGATGCATTAAGGACCTCAACAAGTGAGCAGGGAAGAAATTTTTTTATTTTTATTATTTATTTTTTTCCCTTTTCTCTTTATTCGTTTAAAGTGTATTTCAAAAATGATAGAATGTAAAATGACACACAGACAATCATCAATTACTTTGTGTTTGTAAGATATATTATGTTTATCTCATTTTATTTGGATTTTTTTAAATATTGTCGTGTGAGATCTAGTATCTCCTCAGGCATTTAGAGGTCATCAAAGGCTGTGTGTGACAATAAGTCTCCTCAGTTGCTTGGTTGGATCACCAAATGTTTTTATATTAATTTTGTATTTCAATGATTAATACATAAAAAAAAATATAATAAGAGTGAATTTTCAAGAAAAAAAAAGAGAGAAGTTCAATATAAAACAAAATGAATTGTTTTTTTTAGTAAATTGTACTTCTTCTTTTTTTAAATAAAGAGAGAGTTCAAGAATTAATAAAAAGTATATAATCTTTGGAAAAATTAGATTATTTTTACAAATCCAATCAAAAAAAAAGGGAAAAGAAAAAGCAAAACAAAAAGAAAGTAAATCCCAAAAAGTCAAAAAAAGATCAAGGAAAAGAAGGAACCAAAGGATCAAAAACTTCCTCTTCCTTTTTATTAAAAAGAGACTTATTAAAAATTAATTTGAATTTCTAAGATTTCTCCTTTTTTTTCCTCTTAGGTTCCTATCTAAAAATCAAAAGTGATATTTCAAAAATAAAAATAAAAATTGAAATCAAGTTCTTTTCTTAAATTTGTCTATTAAAAAAGAGGGAGGAGTGGGAAGTAAAAAAAAAGGGGAGAATAAATAAATAAAAATAAATAGTAATCGAAAACAAATAAGGGACGGATAAAAACAAAGGTAATAAAAAAAAGAAGAAAAAAATGAGAACAAATTCAAGAAAAAGAAAACCCCAAATAAATAAATAAATAAATAAAACAAAAAAAAGACAATAAAAAAAAGAAAAAAAACTGAAAAACAAAGAAATGATAATGGAATTTTTTTTTTGAAAATGCAAGAAAAGAAAGGTTAATTTTTATCTTTAATAAATCAAAACACATATGTCAAATTCAAAACTCATTTTATTTGTTAACGGAAAAATTGATTTTTATTTTCTTGGCCTTTTCATAAAAAAAAAAGAAAAAAGAAAAAAAATCAAGACCATTAAAAAAATGAAAAAATTTAAGAAAAAAGGAAATAGATAAAAAAAGAAAAAAAATAATACAAAAAAAAAATAAACCAAAAAAAAAAACCATAACGAATCAGATAAAACTAAAAAAGGATGCAGAAAGAAAAAAATCGAAAAAGGAAAAACCCAAAATCGAAAATGCAAAGAAAGTAAAAATTAAATTCACTCTTGACAAATCAAAATATGCCAATCAACTTCTGAATTCGTTTTATTTGTTAAGGAGAATTAAAATAGAATATAGGCCATATTGATCTTGCACGACTGATTTAGGGTAACCGTTTTCAAAAATGGGTGTAGTGGGGTGCCTAATACCTTCCCCACTTATAATCGACTCCCGAATCTATTTTTCTGGTTCGTAGACTATTTTTTTTATTTTCCAAACTAAAAAAGGTTTTTTTCCAAAAGTTTTTTCTTTTCAAAAACAAATTTGGTGGTGACTCTACTTTTCTACTATATTTTTAATTTTGATTTCGATTTGGCGCCGTGCAGTTGCATTTTTGGGTGTGACACTGATTTTATGTGAGTATATCCTTGGCTATTTGAGTATTTTCTTAAGCTTCTAAGATCTCTAAAAGCCCTCCCAAGTGGCTCTCCCATCAAGGAAAAATCAAGAACTCTAAGAAGCCCTATTATAGTGCATGTCTTGGCCAAGCATGAACAATAGGGTTAGAGAGTGTTTTAAATTATTTTAGCCTTGGTTTGGGACTTTATATGATGTTAGAAGGTGGGATAAACCATTAGAAAAAATTTAGAAGCCAATAGATTGAGAAATGGGACAATGGTGTCCATAATGGTACTTTGTGAAGCAACTTAATTCTAAGCTTGTGTAAATGATTGTGGAATGGCTCCAAGGTCTTTGAATGAGGCCAAAAGGCCTAGAGATGGAAAGAAATGGGAGCTTAGAGCTTGAATTGTGAAGGTTGCTTCAATAGGCCATTTATGGAACCATTAGGCCACTTATGGAATCAAATGTGCATTTAAGAACATAATTAGTGTCTTGGCTAGCTTCAGGTATGTGATTGTGTGCTACTTATGATGTTTAGGCTAAGACAACACCAACCCACCTAGGTGCACTTGTGAGGTCGAAAAGAGGGAGGAATAAAACCAAGTAAAGCTTGCAAGATTCAAGGTAGCTCTCTGCCTCATTCTTATGCATATGTATGTCTTTGTGTGCATGTATGTGTTTATGTGGTTTGAAAACATGCCACTTGATGTTTTGTTACTAAATTATGTTCTTGAATGGCTTTAGTTGTGAAATTGGCTCCTAAGGGTGAGGTGATGCCAAAAGTCCTTTAATGTGGGTGCGGAGGTGCCAAAAGTCTCATGGCATGGGTGAGACAAGACTAAAAGTCTCTTGAATGGGTGAGGCCAAGTCAAAAGTCCCTAGGCTAAGGGTAAGGCATATCCAAAAGTCTTAAAAATGGGGTGAGATAAAACTAAAAGTCCCTAGAGATTCTTGATGACATGATTGTGAAAGTGTGGCATGGAAATCTTAAAAATGTGCATTCATGATTCAAGTAGCTTGTTTACTTGTACACTTGATGTATGTGTGAATAGGTGTGTAAGCTATTGAGATTCTAGAAATCTCAATCCTTTTCCCTTCTTTTTCCCTATGACTCTAGGTGGCTCTCAAGAACTGAAGAATGCAAGCCAATCATCTTAAAGAGAGCATAACTTGACTTTTATGTAGTTTCTTTTGTACTTAATGGACAAAGTGGCTATGTAAATATTATTTTTGAGTTATGGATAATTGAACAATTGTAATATCATATGCAAATGATGTATGAACATTGTATGATACCAAGACAATAGGAATGTGAAATTTGAACCCTTGTGTGCATACTTAGATACATGCATTCTTGAGTGTGGGTTAGCCAAATTGAGATGCATGAGATTTTAGACCATTTGGGCAGTTCATACAAGTCATATTCATACTTTTAAACTTGCCTAAGAGGTGTCAAACCATTAAGGAAGCCATTTGGACAAAGTTGACATCTTGAAGCAAGCAAAATTGACCATATTATGAGGCTATGTTACTTTCCATCCAAATGAACTCCTTTTAGTGTTGAGAGCTTTTTGGGAAGCTAAAGTGGTATTATTTGGAGGTCTTTGGAATTTTTAGTGAATTTTTGAAGTTGGCAAATTTTTTAGTTTTTGGTCAGTGTATTGTTCATATAGTCTGAATTTTGATCTCTGTCATTCATAGGGCAAATGATGTCTAATTACCATGAAATGTTATAGGAGAAACTAGACCTTCCAAGTGACTTATGCCAATTGGACGCACCTCATTTGGATGTCTAGAGAGGGAGATATGAATTTTTGAAGTTGCTATTTTGTTCTAGGCGCACTTCCAAACCCGTGTTACTGTTTGATTAATTTTTAGGATTTAAATGCTCTTGGATTAGTCTGGACCCTCTAGTTAACATTTGTAACTTTCCAAATTAGTATAGATTACATGGATTGGATTTTCATGGAATTAATTATGAATTTCCAAAGTTTATATTAGTAAGTTGTATCAGATTTCTAGACAGCTCGACCTCCCTACTTTTTTTATTATCAAACATGGTTTAGATGAGACTTTCATGGCTAGAAATTATTTTTATGTAAAGTTAACATCCAGAGCTTTCCAAAAAGATATGGTTTGTATGATTTTGATTTTTCTATATTTAGTTATGATTTTTCAAAGTTGCCCCTAAAATTTGCCATATGCTATCTGCAAGATTAAGTGAAAATTTCAGGGTCCTTGACTTGAAACCGTGGATTACTTGATAATTTGAGTTGTTTATGACTTTTTCCAATGATGAATGACTAGAGAGTGTTGTTGGATAATTCACGAGGCCTACGTAACTCAAATTGAAAAATTTTACCCTAACATAACGCAATAAAGTGCATGAAAATATGGGTTTTTCTTAATAATTCCCTATGAACATGCACATAATTATCTTGAATGGAAGGATATAATGAAATGAAATATGAGGTATGACAAGCTCCATCCGAGATCAGAAGGAAATGGGCTTTATAAGATTGAAGCGAACTGATGATATGTTTATGGACCAGTACGTGGCTAGATTTATAGAATTGTCTCCGTATTCCTCTTATCTCCAGAAATGTGATGATGAATCATAGAGATGTGAAAGATTTGAGAAAGAGTTAAAGTCCCTGATCAAAGACAATGACTCCATAGAGGATTAGAATATTTAATGCTCTTGTGGATATCAGTAAGGTGATTGAGAATAACCTACGAGATATTTTACCTATGGTGATAGAGGTTAGCCAGAAAGGGGCTTCAGAGTTGAAGAGACCAAGACTAGAGGATAATGTTAGTGTAACACCTAGCAATAGGAAGAAAGGCAAGGTGCAATGGACTAAAAAGTCATAGAAAGGCAAGAAAGTGCAACCCAGTAGATCTCAGCTATCCACATTGATGTGCTTTAACTGTGGAAAGCTAGGACACATAGCCAAGAATTTCCCTCAATTAGAGATGGCGCCTCCACCTAGACCATAGACCCAGGGCAGAGTGTTTACCTTTGCTCAACATGAGGTTAATGCATCCCCAATTTGATCAGAGGTATAATCATAGTAAATGGTTTTCCTATAATTGCTATTTTTTATTTGGGTGTTAGTCACTTGTTCATATCTTATGATTGTGTGAGAAAATTAGGTCTAGTTATTAGTATTTTACCTTATGATTTATCTGTTACCACCCCTATTGGAGGCCATATAGTTACTTCCTACATATGTTTAAATGTCACTGTATAGTTTAACCATTGTTGTACTACCATTGATTTGATTTGTATGCCTTTCCATGATATTAATTTGATTGTTGGCATGAACTAGATGGCTGCTAATAATGCTATACTTGACTATAAGTGTAAACCATACCTAGTATTAGGGTTGAATTATCTTTTTTGACCACCACTTAAGCTGAGAGATACTTAAAATATGGATGCCAACAATTTCTAGTCTTTTCTCTATATAGGTTGAGATAGAAGAAGGGATAGAGGAGATCCCTGTAGTTAGGAAATTCTGGGAGGTTTTCCCTAAGGATTTTGATTTTAGTGGCTTACTTCCTAAGAGAAAGATAGAATTCTCTATTGATAGTGCCTGGGATTAGACCAATGTCTAAAGCTCTTTATAGTATGACTCCCACCGAGCTAATAAAGTTGAAAAAATAGATTAAGGCATTATTAAAGAAAGGATTTATATGCCCTAGTGTGTCACACTAGGGAGCTCCGGTCTTATTTGTGAAAAAGAAAGATGGTAGTATGAGATTGTGTATAGATTATAAAGAACTTAATAAGGTTACCATTAAAAATAAATATCCTCTCCCTAGAATAAATAATTTGTTAGATCAATTAGTTGGGGCATCTATATTCTCTAAGATAGATCTTAGATCTGGGTATCATCAGTTGAGGGTTAGAGCTGAAGACATCCCAAAGACGACCTTCAAGACTGATGAATGCATCAGTTATGTTTATGGATTATATAAATAGGGTATTTAGACTGTACTTAGATAAATTTGTTGTGGTCTTTATTGATGATATTCTTATATACTCCAGATCATTTAAAGATCATGAGATATTTGATAATAGTCCTAGAAACCCTAAGAAATAAGAGACTATATGGGAAATTTAGTAAATATGTGTTTTGACTATCCGAGTTGAGATTTTTAGGTTATGTCATATCACAGGTGGGGGTTGCGGTTGCAGTTGATCCTCATAAAGTAGTAGCTGTGTTACAGTAGGATAGGTCTAAGACCATCACTGAAGTTAAAAGGCAGGGTATTATAGATGATTCATATATGATTTTTCTCATATAGCCTTACCACTGATGAGGCTAACTAGGAAAGAGACACTTTTTGTGTGGGATGATAGATGTGAGAAGAGTTTCCAAAAGTTGAAACTCCGATTGGCCACTACCCCTATCTTGATTATACCTAACCCTAGTAAACCATTTATCATTTATAGTGATGCCTCCAAAAAAAGGTTAGGATGTGTGTTGATATAGCAAGGTAGAGTAGTAGCTTATGCCTATAGGTAATTGAATCTTTATGAGGAGAACTACCCCATGCACAATTTAGAGTTAGCTACAGTGGTATTTACCCTCAAAATCTAAAGACATTGCCTATATAGTGCTACTGTAGAGATCTATAGTGACAACAAAAGTCTGAAATACCTATTTGATCAGAAAGAATTGAATATGAAATAAAGAAGATGGATGAAATTTTTTTAAGACTATAATTACATATTGAAATATCATCCAGGTAAGGCCAATATAGTGGCTGATGCCCTAAGTATGAAATCCATCCATGCAACTTCTATGGTAGTTAAGGAACAGGAACTCATAGAAAAATTCAAAGATATGAATATCTCTTATCATATGATATTAGGTAAATTATTATTAAATGAAATCTAAATAAAAAATGATTTGAGAACCTAGATCATAGATGCCCATAAAAAGGATGAGTTCTTAAATAAATTAGGAGTGAAATTTTTCAAGGTAGGGCATTAGAGTGCAGAGTGTCTGAGAATGATATAATAGTATACTAAGATAGAATTTATGTGACAAATAAAACTGAATTGAAAGAAAAGATTTTAGAGGAAGCATATAAAGTAAGTATACCATATATCTAGGTGCCACCAAAGTGTATCAGGATTTAAAAAGAATATTCTGGTGGCCAATTATGAAGAATGACATAGTCAATTATATGGTTAAATGTTTGGTGTGCCAGAGGGTTAACATGGAACATTAAAGATCAACTAGATTATTGCAACCCCTAGACACCCTTGAGTGGAAATGGGATAGTATGCCCATGGATTTCATTATAGGGTTACCTAAGATATCCTCTAGACATAATGCTATTTAGGTAATTATTGATAAATTGATGAATTCCACACACTTTTTGCCTATTAGGGCTACATATACGCTGGATAAATTAGTCCAATTGTATATAAAGGAGATCATGGAGTATCCAATAACATAGTATTAGATAGAGACCCTAGGCTCACATCTAATTTTTGAAGATCATTACAAACTGCTTTAGAAGCTAAGTTGAGGGTCAGTACTGCATATCACCTCTAAACAAACGGTCAGACTAAAAGGACCATCCAGATTCTAGAGGATATGTTAAAAGCATGTATTTTAGAGATGAAGGGGAATTGGGATGTCTACTTACCATTAGCTGAGTTTGCATATAACAATAGTTGCCATTCTAATATTTAAATGGCCCCATATGAGTCTTTGTATGAGAAAAAATGTAGATCACTGCTATGTTAGGTTAAGTTAGGTGAGAGGAGTTTGATAGGACCTGAGATAGTAGACTAGACCACTAGGCAAATAGAGTTAATTAGAAAGAAACTCCCTACGGTCTAAAATAGACAAAAAGTTATGCTGAAAAGAAAAGGACACTATTAGAGTTTAAGACTGAAAACCATGCATTTATTCGGGTATCTCTAGTTACTGGTGTGGGTCAATCTATTAAGGTAAAGAAGCTTAATTCTAGGTATATTGGTCTATTTGAGATCCTTGAAAAATTAGACCCGTTGCTTATCATGTGGCCTTACCTCCTAACCTAGCCTAAATTCATAATGTATTTCATGTCTCTTAGCTGAAAAAGTGCCTACCAGATCCCTCACATGTCATAAAATATGAGCATATTTAATTACAAGATAATCTATCCTATACGGTAACACCAAAGAGAATCATTGATACTAAGATCAAATAGTTAAGAAACAAGAGCATTCCTCTGGCTAAAGTGGTCTAGAAGGGCCTATCTTATAATGAGGCAACCTGGAAACTGGAGGATGACATGAGGAAGCAACATCCCCAGCTATTCAATTAAGATATGTATTCAAAATTTTGAAGACAAAATTTATTTTAGGGGAGGTGAAATGTAATAACTCGTTTTTCAAAAATTGAACTAAAACTGATAAAATAAGATAAGATCATTCTAAAGCAAAGCAAATTGAGACTAATTAAGAGTAGAATGATAATTAAAATATCTAAGAATATGAGTAAGAGCCTAAGAATAACCTGAAAATAGAGCCAAAATGACTGAATGAATTAAGAAATAACGTAATGGCAAAATCATAATTTTGGGTAACTTTTTGAAAACTCAAAGAAAGAATCTTTCAATGAAAAAACTAAATTTTCTAGGGTTCTCAGAGGCCTTAAAAACCTTTGAAACCCTTAAAATGGCCAACACCCTTTCAGTGTTCATTTCAGGTCATCAGTTGACCAAAATTTTGACTAAATCATTCATAGTTATTTTGAATACAATTAATGTAAAACCAAAGGCATTTAATGAATTAGACGACCTAAATTTTAAGATAGAAAAGATGGTTCTAATCAAGGATTTGAATTGAACTCAATTGGAGAAACCAAAGTTTAAGGGACATAATTGAAAATTTTAAATTATTATAACTAGTCTTCCACGCTTCTTAAAACCATGCTACCTTCTCCTTCTCATTACCACCGATTTACAACTGCTCCAAAATAGTACCTAACTTATCTTCAAGTGGTGCACCAAGAAGGGAGAAAAGGAAGGAGAAACAAAGTTAAAAAGGGTAAGAATTCATGTTGTTCCTTTCTTTAATGTTCTTCTCCTCTTTCTCCTTTCTCTTCTCATAGTTTTGAAGTTCTAAATGGTGGTAATCTATGGCTGGTTTAGTAGAGGGAAGGAAGAGTTTGGAGAAAACTTTGGAAGCCTAAGAAAGCTCACTTGATATGGAAGCAAACAAGGTAAGCTTTTTGATAGAAATTTTGCTTTTCTTGGTTCTTCTTTGCATCTCCCTTTTCGACTAGACTAAGAGCACCATGTAGAGAGTTTGAGTTTGGTCCAAACTTGATAGAAAATGGGGTTTTGAAGCATAGAGAATCATATGGAACCAAAAGAATTTAAAAGAGAGCTATGGATAGCAAGTTATGGAAATTAAGGTCTTGATTGCACGTAAGGAAATACAAGCCTTTAAAATGATATTTTAGATAATGTAAGGGTATGATTGAGTTAAGAAGAGGCCAAGGAACTCACATAGGTGCTAAACTCCCTAGGAAAATGAACAAAACTCTATGGGTGCTTCTTAGTATGGGTACCTCAGCTAAGTTCCAATTGAAATACTTATGGAGAGTTTTCTTTGATTTTAAGGATATAAATAGTTTAGTTATGAATTATAAATACTAAACAAACTATTGGTTTGAATTTAGAAGCCTTATTTTGTAAGGTAAAAGTTTAGAGTCCCATTATACATAAAGAAGCAACTTGGTGTTAGGCTCCTTGATTTGAGTTTGTGATGACTCTAATGAGTTCAAATGGAATCATATGACTTAGATTGAGTGAAAAATTGGAGCCAAGATAATGAATTATATGATTTTCTTCATCATGTTACTAAATGGAGCCATATGGATGCCATAAGCTAGAATTGGCTTATGTAGAGTTTATGTGAAGCTAGAAATGGCTCCATTGATATATTTATGTCTTGTTTAATGTACCTAGGCCAAGCAAATCAAGCCTCTCCCAAGTGTGTGTGTGAGGCCAAGGCAAGAAAGTAAGAACCAAAGAATGAACCTGTACTTCTTGACTCAAGGTAGCTCTTCATCCATTCTTATATGCATATCTTGGTTGTTTGATTGTTATTGATTGCTTGTATGTGTATTTGAATCATGAAACATGTTTATTGGTATTAGTTTGATGATTTGATGACATTATGCTTCTTGAATTGCTTTGAAAATGTGACATGGCTCTTGATGGGTCAGGTTATGCGTAATACCATAACTAAATAGGACTCAATTTATAGCACAAATGACTTATAGCATTTATTTTCATGCAAATAGCACTTTTAATAGCGGTAATTTGTGTCATTGAAAGTTTAATTAATTCATTTTTGGAGCAATGGACCATGTGAACTTACCAAATTCATTGTCCACCTATAACACATTTGTTCAACTAGAATTATCACAATTAGAAGCTCAAAACTTAGGTCCAAGCCATAAAACACAAAATCACATCTCACTTTATATCTTGCCATGAAATCCATATTCTAATATGAATTTTAAAAAATCATAACTAATTATAAAAAAAATCTAAATCATGCAAATAATAGCTTTTTGGAAAATCTCTGAATGTCATCTACTTGCCATAAAAATTACAAATAAAAAAAAAACTAAGTTTGTCCTATGAAATTCAATAGAATAGTACCACTGGTCATTGATGCGTCTTGCTGTAGAACTTAAATTCAAAAATTTATTTCTCCCTCTACAAAGATCCAAATGAGATGCTCTTAGTGACTATAGAAAGCTTATGATGTTTACTATATGGTTATAAAATTTTATAAGCATTGAACTTCATTTAGCCCCTAAGTAACATAGAAATGCAAATTAACCATATTAACAGTGACTAGAATAATTTTGCATAATTTGACTAATTTTAAAAATTCATAATAAATTCTCTAGACTTACAAAAATAGTTCTATTTAGCTATGTCAAAAGCTCTATATGAGACCTTTTTGAATGCCAATTTTCATGCATAAAATCATCCATTTGGTCAATTTGTAGTTCAGGTTAAGAAAGAGGCTAATTTGGAGACCATAATAGGGTCAAGATGCACCAAATGGTCTTCTCCTCATACCATGACCATTTGAGCAAGTCCAAAAGCATAAATGCATTATATAGAAGCATCCCAAATGGTTCAAATCATCATGGAACTCATTCTCATCTTTCCACTTGAATTCATACACATGAACATCAAGGCTCATGGATGGCAAAAACTCACATATGCATTCATTTGGTTCCAAATTCCATTCATACATTATAATTACATGCTTTTATACATACTCAAGTGTTTACATCTTATATACATCATATAATTACAAACTTTGACATCAAAATACAAATTTTCCTATTCTATTGTCAAAGTTTCATTTTCAAGGTGCTTGGCTCCCATCTCTTGCTCCACTTGGCTAGCCTAGACATGGTTAGACATATATGGGGAAAATTGAGATTCAAATAATTCCAATAGCTCTTTTACCCTTTCATACATACATATATGGCACATTTTCATGTTAAAGAATGCAAGCATGTCATAAAGGCTTTTCATAAACATACATGAGCATATTTCCATATTACATAAACTCACACAAACTAAACATAGGCTTTAAAGGATATTGGTCTGGCCTCACCCAATTTATTTGGGACTTTTGACTTAGCCTCACTCTTTCTTGAGATTTTTGGCTTTTTCTCACTCATCCTTAAGGACTTTTGGCTCTTCCTCGTCCATTCTAAAAGACTTTTGGCATAATCATATCTATTCAAGCCACTTTCTATTCAAAACCCATTTCAAGAAGCATAATGGTACCATAATATAAAATCAATGGCTATAGACATATCTTATAGTTCAAGCATACACACAAGTAACTAAAGACAATCAAACATCTAAGAAATACAGACAAGAAAGGTTAGAGAGCTACCTCAAGTCAAGAAGCACACTTTTCCCTTTGGATTTCTTTTTCTCCTTCTTGGCCACACACACACAACTAGGAGACGCTTGATTCACTTAGCCTAGACACATCAAATGAGACACAATTACATCATTGGAATAAGTTCTAGCTTCACACAAACTCTATGCAAACTTACTTTCTCCTATGATATAGTTATAGTTCTATATAAGTGCATAATGAAGCAACCCTTAGGGTTCATGATCATGGCTCCAATTTCTCATTCAATCTAAGTCTCTTGACTCCATTTAGACTCCTAGGAGTCATCACAAATTCAATTCAAGGAGCCTAGACTTAGGTTGCTTCTTTATGTCTTAAAAAGGAACATAAACTTCCATATCATAAATCATGGTTTCTAAATTCAAACCAATGCTTCCCTTGATGTTTATTAGTCATATTTAGGCCATTTCTATCCTTGGATTTAAATAAAAATCTCCCTAGGTGCTACTTTTAGCTCTGGCCAAGACATATGCTAAAAGGAGAACCCATGGAGTTTGCTTGATTTTTCTTAGGGAAATGGCACTTGTGAAGTTTCCTAGATATCTTAGGACCTTATACATCCTCTTACATAGGCTAGACTATCCTTAGAAAGCTTCAAGAATGGCTAAGTGTAACAAAATCCCTAGATTTTATAACTTGAATTTTAAAGTTTCTCTTTTAAATCTAATTGTATATTCTTATTTCTCATGCTTGATTACCCTTGTCTCTATCATGTTTTAGATTGAATTCCTTCCCTATTGAATGGGCCGAGGTTTGTCCAAGCAAAGACTTAAGAGGAACAAGCCAAGAGATGCAAGAAGGCTATGGAAATTTACCTTGTTTTAAAGCTTTTTCAAGGAGCTTTCACTCACTTCTAGCTTCTCCTTCCAATTCTAACTTCCTCTTATTAAACCAACCATAAATCAGTCCCAATTTAGTCATCAAAACTATAGGAAAAAAGAAGAGAAAGAGGAGAACAAGGTTAGTGAAATGAGAAGGATGAAAAACCATAGATTTTCTTACCTTTTTACTTGGTTTTCTTTTCCCTTTTCCCTCCCTTCTTGTGCGCCACTTTGAGATGAGTGGAGATCTATTTTGAGACAGAACAAGGTCAGTGGAAATGAGAGGAGAGTGTATGACAAGATATATAAGAGCAAAGGGTTCATTTAAGACTTTTTCAACATTTCAATTTTGTCCCTTTTCTTGGTTCTTTCCATTTGGGCTCATTTCAACTCCTTTTCAAGAACTATCTTTGCTATTATGAAATTTTGGCTCACTAATTCATAAAATGATTAGTTTCCCAAATTGGATTAAAAATCTTCTTAAACAAATCAGTTAAAGTTTTGGTTAACTGACACTTAAAATTGCATACCATAAGGGTTTAAACCATTATAGGAGATCCTACGATTTTTGAGGCCTCTGAGAACCCTAAAATACTCAATTTTCTTATTTAAAAATCCCTCCTTTGGATTTTTTAAAAGTTTTCCAAATTTACCAAAAATGCCACTTCATTTTCGTCTAATTTAATTGAGCTATTTTGGCTCTAATTTTCAAACACCTTAAGCCTTGTATCCTCATTTTTAATTGTCTAAATTATCACTCTAATTTTATTGAGCCTCTAATCATTTAACTTAAGGGACTTCCTTTAGTAATCCACTTAGTTTATGGCTTTTAAAGTGATAGGTGTTACATTATGTCAAAAGTCCCTTGATTTAGGGTGAAGTGAAGGCTAAAGTCTCTAATTAAGGGTGAGATAAGGCCAAAAGTCTCAATAATGAGCAAGGCTAAGTCAAAAGTCCCTAAAAGTGGGTGAAGCTAATCCAAAAATCCCAAATATTTAGGTGAGGATAAAGCAAAAGTTTTAGAGCTTGTTTTTTACTTTAATGGATTCATATGACTTTATATAAAAGATTATGTTTGATGTTTAAAAGCATTTAATGCATGCTTACTTTTTTTGACAAGAAAATATGCCATATATGTTTGCTTAAAAAGGTGAATAAACCATTGGAATTCTTTGAATCTCACTCTCCCCCATTTTATCTCTAACCATGTCTAAGAAATTCTCAAGGAGCAAAGAATGAAGACCAATAAACACAATTGGTGCTACTTTGATAATGATTTAGAATATTATGTAATTTAATGTCAAAGTATGGTTGTACATGTTATTTTTGTAATATAATCACCCCACTCATGTAAAAGTATATGATTATGATATAAATACCAATGGTAGATGTATACATGCTCAATTGTGTAATTTGACCACTTATGTGCTATGGGAAGTGTGTGTGTGTGTATTGCCAAGTGGATATGTCATTTTGAGTGCATGATATTTGAGACCCTATGAGATGGGCTTACATGCTAAGTTTCATGTTTGGGACGTGCTCAAATGGTCACATTCACTAAGCAAGTTCACTTGGAGCCATTTAATACCATAAATATGCCATTTTAAGTCATAATTTTCCTTTGAACCAAAATCAAACTAAATGAATGAATTTTGGCCCACATTTAGATCTTATTGAGAACTTTTCATAGAGTTAAAGAACACAATTTGTGGAGTTTTGTAGAATTTCTTATAATTTTCCAAAGTTGGCTGAATTATGTAGTTTTGCCTGTGCACTATTCATTTAGTCGGTTCTAGTTTTCTATATATTTAAAGGGCCAAGTGAACTCTAATACTTATGAAATTTTACAAAAATATATTTGGCATTATAAACTTTCTATAGCCACCAAGATCACTTAATTGGGAGTTGTGTAACTCAAGATATGCATTTCCAAAGTTTCAAGTCTACATATGCACAAAAATTTAATAATGGTACTGTTCCATTGGATTTTGTGGCCCAAAAGGATTTGTTTTGATCTAGAATTTTTACAACACGCATTTTATATCATGAGTTTTCCAAAGAGTCCTCATTTAAATGATTTGGAGTTATCTAGCTCAAGTTATATAGTTTTGAAATTAGTGGTAGATTTATGGAAGTGCATGGAATGATGTAATTGTGTTAGCATGTGATGGTTAACCTTAAACTTGAATTCCATACTTATTTTTATGGTATTTTTTATTGAACAAGCATATTAAGGATGAAAGTTAAGATTGGTAAGTTGCAATGGTGCAATTAAGCAAAAAATGAAATATTTTGACTTTTAATGTCAACAATTTTCACTATTAAAAGTGTTGAATATATGAATAAAGATGTTATAAGCACAATGAGATATAGAATTTGTGCTATCTTATCATGGTATGACATCTTTAAAGCTTTGATATGGAAGTTATTGAGCTTCATTGTGAATCAGAAAGGAATAGAAGTAGACCTTGACAAGGTAAAGATGATTCGAGAAATGCCACCTCCTCAAACAGAGAAGGAGGTACAAAGTTTTTTAGGTCAACTAAACTACATAGTAAGGTTTATTGCCAATTTAATTGTAACTTGTGTGTTAATTTTCAAATTATGAAAGAAAAATTACCAAAGAAAGTAGGATAGCAATTGTCAACAAGCCTTTGAAAAGATTAAGGATTATCAGCTAAACCCTTTGATTTTAGTTCTTTCCACCCTTGGACAACCCTTAATTCTCTATTTGACAATCCTACCAATGTTAATAGGGATTGTATTGGAACAACATGAAGTCTCTAGAAGGAAGGAGCAAGCAATTTACTACTTGAGTAAGAAGTTTAATAAATGTGAAATGTGTTACTCAATGATTGAAAGGACTTATTATAGGCTAGTTTGGATGAGCAAGTGATTAAGGTACTACATGTTAGAATTGTTCATAGGCAGAGCTAGGCTAGGCATTTAATAGGCTTGATATCTGGCTTGATTAAGACATTAAGCTTATTTTTATAGCCGTCACCTAGCTCAACTAGAACAAGCCTTATTTTATGTTAGGATAGGTAGGTTAGGGCCATTTTTTTTTCTTTATGAACTTATACTTGTAATATAAAAATAACTTTTTGCATACTTATAAACATATATTTCAAAATAATTGGCTTCTATAACCCTCATGTTTTTTATCAATAAAATAATTTCAATAAAAATAACCCAATTTTATCAAGAAAAATATAAGTAATAATAGTATAATTAGTCTTAGGTAAACATGTATATTTTCATTATTCAATAAAAAAAAATGTTAGTAAGCATGCATGTCAATAATAAAAACAATTAAGAAGCAAGGACCTTTTAGATAGGTAATGAAAAGTGCAACATGCAGAGAGAATCAAACGAAATAAGAATAAAAAAATATATAATATGAAAAAATGTTAATAACTAAAAATAAAAGTAACTATTGGGTCAGACTGGGCAAAACATATTTTCGCCCGTGGCCCAGTCCAACCTTATATAATTTTATTTAAATTTCTATCCATTTACATTTTTGGGTCAGCCCAACATGTTTTGCACGTGGCCCAATCCAACCCTATATAATTTTGTTTAAAATTCTATCCATTTACATTCTTAGGTCAGGCTAAGGGGTTAGGGCGGGCCTCTCAGGCCTAACAGGCCAATGAACACCCCTACTACATGCTTTATTACACCACCTAGTTGATTTCTAGAATGGATCCTATAAACTATATCTTTAGAAGTCCACATATCACCAGAAAAGTTTCAAAAGGGTAAGTAATACTATCCAAATACAATAAAAAGTACATTATTTAGAAGCCTATTATAGAAAGCATGATAACAAATCACCTAGTAGAGAATCCTTTAGATGAATATTAGCAATTGGACATCCATTTCCCTAATGAAGATATATTCACCATAAAGGACAATGAAAATGATAAAAAGGGCAATGAAGTGAAATGAAAGATGTATTTTGATGATGTTGGTAATGCACATGGATATAATATTGGGGCTATAATTATAATCCTCGAAGGAAAACAATTCCTAGTGGCCATCAAGTTGGAGCTTTAGTAAGCCAATAACATGGCCAAATATGAGGCTTGTGTTAATGGTTTGCATGCAACTATAGTTTTTAGTATAAAAAGTTTGGAGGTCTTTGGTTATTCAGCCCTTATAATCCATTAAGTAACCAAAGAATGGCAAATCAAGGATTCAAAATTGATTTCGTATCAAGAATTCATGACATAGTTAATTAAATATTTTGAGGAGATTAATTTCTACCATGTGACACGAAACAAGAATCAATTTGTTGATGCTTTAACAACTTTTATTGTAATGATCCAACTTGATTACAAGATCCATATCTAACCACTCCAAGTTGAAGCTAGAAGTTCACCAGCATATTGCTTGAATATAGAACATGATTTTATGACATTAAAGCCTATATAACAAGTAAAATATATCTAGCTGAAGCCACTGAAAGTGATAAAGAGATCATTAGGTTTTTTGCCATAAATTTATGTGTCATTAATGATATTTTTTACAAGAGAACTTATAATAGCACATTATTACAATGTGTGGACACAAAGGAAGCACAAAAAATAATGGTGAAAATTCATAAAGGCATATGTGGTGTCATACCATATTTAAATGTTACTTAAAATGCATGTCAAACAGCTTAAAGTAGTCAATTTCATTAAATTTACACTTAAGGCAGCAGAAACAACTGACATTATAAGCTAAAATAATTCATTATTTGCCAAATGCACCATGTGAGCTTACCATATTTATTTTTCATCCTTAACACATTCGCTCAACCAGAACTAACTTAATTTAAAGCCCAAAAGTCAGATCCAAATCATATATATCAAAATCACTTACACTTTGCAATTTTTCTTAACTTTCATAATCTGATATGAATTTTGGAAAATCATAACTAATTCTAGAAAAATCAAAATCATGCAAATTGTATGATTTTGGAAAACTACAGATGTCCTTTAACTACTATAAACATTTTAGATCAAAACAACCAAGCTTGCCCCACGAAATTCAATGAAACAGTAACACTGGTCATTGATGCATCCTACAATTGAACTCAAACTTCAAAAATTCATTTCTCCCTCTACAGAGCTCCAAATGAGATGATCTTAATGGATATAGAAATCTTATGATATCTAGTTTATACCTATAAAATTTCATGAACATTAGACATCATTTGTCCCATGAATGATATAGAAATGCAAACTAACCATATGAATAGTGACCGAGATAACTCTACATAATTTGGCCAATTTTGAAAATTTATAATAAATTCTTTAGAGATCTAAATTAAGTGCTCTTTAGCTCTACAAAAAGCTCTAGATGAGACTTATAATCATGCCAAATTTCATGCACAAAATCATCTATTTGGTTAGTTTGTAGTTCATCTCAAGATTATGTCAATTTTGGAACTACAAAGGGGTCAAAGTTGCTCCAAATGGTCTTCTAATCATTCCACAACCATTTGAGCACATCCAAAAGCATAAACACAGCCTATGAGAGCATCCCAAATGATCCAAATCATCATACATCTCAAAATCACTATCTTACATCTATGGACATTAAAGCATAAGGATGTCAAAAATCCATATAAGCATACATTTAGTTCCAAAATCCATTCATACATGATATTTACATATTCTTATACATGATCAAGTGTTTACATCTCATACACATCATTTAGGTACAAACTTTGACATTAAAATGCAAAATTTCCTATTCTATTGTCGAAGTCCTATGCTTCAAGGTGCTTGGCTCCCATTTCTTGTTCATTGAGCTTCACCTAGATATGGTTAGGTATATGTGGGGAAGAGTGAGATTCAAAGGATCCTAATAGCTCTTTACCCTTTCCAACATACATATATGATGCATTTATATGTCAAAGAATGTAAGTATACTATAAAAGCTCCTAATGAACATACATAAACGAATTTCTATATCACATAAACTCATACATGTCAAAATAGGCTTTAAGGGATGTTGGTCTAGCCTCACCCAATTTCCTTGGGATTTTTGGATTTGCCTCACCTATTTTAAGGAACTTTTGACTTAGTCTCACTCTTTCTTGAGACTTTGGGCTTTGTCTTACCCATTCTTAAAGATTTTTGGCTCATCCTCATCCATTATAAGGGACTTTTGGCACAACCTCACCCATTCAAGCCATCTTGCATTCAAAACATATTTCAAAAAAGTATCATGGTACTAAGATATTTAATCAATGGCTATAAACATATCTCATGGTTTAAACAGACACACAAACATCCAATGACAATGAGGCATCCAAGAAATGCATGTAACAAAGGTTAGAGAGCTACCTTAAGTCAAGAAGCACACTTTTCCCCATAGATTTTTCCTTCTCCTTCTCAGCCATACACACACACAACTAGGAGAAGCTTGATTCACTTGTCCTAAATACATCAAATGAGACACAATTACATTATTGGAACCAATTCTAACTTTATCTAAACTCTATACAAGCTTACTTTATTGTATGACTTCAATATGGTTCCATAAAAGGGCATAATAAAGCAACCTCTAGAATTCATGATCTTGACTCCAATTTCTCATTCAATCTAAGTCATATGACTCCAATTAAACTCGTTAGAGTTATCTCCAACTCATTTCAAGGAACCTAAACACAAGTTGCTTCTTTATGCCTTAAAATGGAGCTTAAACTTCCATCTCATAAACCATGACTTCTAAATTCAAACCAATGGTTTTCTAAGTGTTTACTAATCATATCTAGGTCATTCATATCCTTAGAATTAATTAAAACTCTCCTTAGGTGCTTGAAGCATGCTTAGCTGAAACATATACAAGAAAATGGACCCATGGAGTTTTGTTAATTTTTCTTAGGGGATTGGCACTTGTGAAGCTTCCTAAATGTCTTATGATCTCTTATATACTCATACATAAGCTAAATTATCCTTAGAAAGCTCCAAGAATGGCTAGGTGCAACAAAATCCCTAAGCATCACAACATTATAAGGCTTCTCTTTTATTTCCACTTGCATAATCTTAATTCTCACACTCCAAAACCCTTGTTCCTACCTTGCTATGATCAAAATTCACTCCCTCTTTCATAGGCCTAGGTCTAGCCAAGACTCCCCAAGAAGAAGAAGACAAGATGAAGCAACAAAAGTAATGGTTTCTTACCTTGTTTTCTAGCTTTCCCAAGGTGCTTTTCAAAGCTTCTAATCTCTCTTGCAAATTTGATAACTTAATTTTTCTCTGCATTTTTACCTATTAATTTGAGACTTTTTATTCATGAATTGATGATATTTTAGGTTTTAAACTAAATATTACTTAGTTTAGAAAATAATTTCATCTTTTAAAATTTTATTGAATAAATTAGGATTTTTAATGATTTTATTTTACTTTATTTTATTTCATTTTCTTAGATAATGATTTCATTTTATTTTGTTTTATTTTATTTTGGGCTTTGATTTATTTTATTTTATTTTGTTTTTATTTCTTTACAATTGTGTTCATCTCCACACAGCACTTGAATGAAGCTCATGTCATACACACATCAACTCGCATAGATGATGCCTTGTTTTGGTGAGAATGCAAGAAGCAGAGCAACACGTAGATAGCAACAAAGATAGAATGAAAGAAGGAACTATCTACAGGGCAAAACCAAAGAACACAGGAAGTAGCACATGAAGGAAAGCTATGAGCTCACGTCAAGAAGCTTGCACGAGCTGGAGGAATGAAGCTACGGGTTGCACGTGGAATGAGTAAAAGAAGAGCCATGCACACAGAGGCAGTAGCTGAACAGAGAAGAGAAGCAGATAACCACGGGTTAAAGAAGAAGAATATGGGTTCTGGTTTGAAAAGGAAGAGAAATATGAGACAAAAGCTACGAGCAGATGAAGCACCAGCTATAGCACATGATGAAGAGTATTAACATCAAAAAATGCCAAGAGCAGAGCAGCAGGCGAAATGAAGGAAGCAACAGACCTATAATGAAGAGAATCTAGAGCTAAGAACATGCAAAGCCATAGGACCAGCTAAAGAAGCATGGGGTTGATGTGGAAGGTACATGGAAACAATATATGGAAACTGGATGCATGAAGGAACACATGAAGAGCATGAAGAAAACACACACTAGCTGAGCACGTTGATTGGCATAGGTAGAGCGCATGCATTTGGCTTAGGCTGAAGGGGGCATTAAGAAGCCACGTGATTCATTAAAGGATTAAAAATACTCGAACAAAATAAATGAAGCACGTGAAAGTAATAAAATGAGCCACATGAGAGGAATAAAAGAAAATACACTCGGGTAGAGGCAGAGGAGGATCCACGGATCAATCCATCATCTATCAAATAAAACATGCACACACCATCTCATTCCATCATCATTCGCTATTCTCCATCCTTCGTCCATTCCACTTCGTCCAGTAGCCTCTTATCCTCCATTTTCACTCCATTTCCACTCAAATGAAGAATTAATTCCATATGTGGCTAGCTAGGAGGAAGATCCTTGATGGAAGCTTGAATCCATGGAGAAGAACTCAGAAATTTAGCTAATATTTATATCTATTTCTACATTTATTTTGGTTATTTTATTTACTTAGTTAAGCTTGTAATTGACTGGATTAATGTAGTTTAAGATTAGTTGCTAGTTAGATACTAATTAAGAGAGCAATTGATGTTTTAATTGATTAATTTTAGTGCTGAATTTTCATTTTCCTACCATTTTCCAAGTATGCAATCAAGGTGTTTGATGAAATGCTTGTTAAAATTAGTGTGCTTAATTGTCTAATTTGAAGATTCATTGGAGTTCAATTAGTTAATTAAATCTCTTATAGTGTTAATTTAGAGGCTAATTGGTCAATTAATCATTCAATTCAAATGTTCATATATCTTAATCACAAGAATTAGTAATTTAATGGTAGTTGAGGTCTTAATTAACATCAAATTGCTAAGTTCTTGAATCTTAAGTGATAATTAAAGATCATTTGCCAATGGACATAATTAGGGACTCTTAGGCTAGAATTCATCATAATTGGATTAGGATAAGGATAGTGGATATTAAGAGAAGAATCTAAAGCTAGTCACAAGATCATCATTCACCCATAATTCATACAATTAGGTAGAAATTAGAAATTTTATTTCAATTTTAATTTACTTAGTTTAATTAGATAAAAAACCCCCTTAGTTTAAAAATTTTTAGAATCTTTTAACACTTAGAAAATCCAATTAAACATTAAACTCTGATTCCAAGGGAGATGACCTAAGTTGCACCACTAGCTACATATTTAGTCCAACCTAGTTTTATTTTGAGGGTTATGCGATGAGCCTCTCAAAATTCTCTCCTCTTCTTGTTGAACCAACCACAGAACAGCCCTAATTTAATCTTTAAAACTATAAGAAAAAAAAGGAGAAAGAGGAGAACTAGTTTGAAGAAGGATAAAGCATCAAAAACTATAATTTTCTTACCCTTTTCTACTTGCTTTTCTTCCTTCTTTGCTCTCCCTTCAGTATACCTCTTCAAGTTGGTCTCTTCTCTAGTTTGGGGCAAAAATAAGGTCAGTTAGGTAGATAGGAGAAATGGGACGTGATATATAAAAAGGAGACTAAGTTAAAACACTTTTTGAAAATTTCTTTTTTGTCCCATTTTCTTGGTTCTTTACATTTAGACTCATTTCAACTCCTTTTTAAGAACTATCTTTTCCATGATAAAATTTAGGTCCTTTAATTTATAAAATGCCTCTAGTTTCATTCAAATTGGATTAAAAATCTTCCTAAATGAATCGCTCAAAGTTTTAGTCAACTGATACTCTAAAATAGATACCGAATGGGTTTTAACCATTTTAAGGGTTCTTATAGTTTTTAGGGCCTCCAAGAATCTTAAGAAACTCAAATTTTTTCATTTAAAAATCCTTCCTTTGAGTTTTTTAAAAAATGCCAAAAATTAAAAAAAAAATGCCCCTGATTTTCATTTAATTTTATTTAACTACTCTAGCTCCAAATTTTGGGCATCTTTAGCTTTGTATCCTCATTTTTAATTTTTTAGATTATTATCTTAATTTTATTTGGTTTCAAATCTTTCTATTTAACGGACCTCCTTTAATAATTCCCTTAGTTTAAGGCTTTTTAGAATAAATAGGTATTTCATATGATACACATGCAAATGGTCATACCATGGCCAAACAAATCCAAAATTGTGGTTACTTCTAAATGACAATGGGGAAAGATTACATTGAATATGTTAGAAAATGTTATAAATGTCAAATCTACTTTAATAAGATCAATGCTCCACTAATCCCATTACATAATCTAGTGGCACTTTGGCCATTCTCAATGTGGGGTATCAATGTTATTGATTTGATCAATCCTAAAACTTCAAATGGCCATCATTTCATCCTTGTTGCCACTGACTACTTCACCAAATGGATAAAAGGTAGCTTATTCGCTAATATCACTAAAAAAGCCTTCCTCAAGTTCCAAAAATAAATATCATTTGTCATGATGGATTGCTTAAAAGAATCATCATAGATAATGCTCTAAATTTGAATGGGATTAAAGTTATTAAGCTCTATGAATAGTTCAAGATAAGGCCTCATAATTTAGTGCCATATCAACCACAAATGAATGGGGTTATAGAGGCAACAAATATAAACATAACAAAACTATTATTAAAATGATGGTCATCTATAAAGACTGACATGAAATGCTCTTATAATATTACATGTTTATTGTACTACCATGCCTAAATACTCTAGGGCTACTCTTTATTCCTTGGTTTATGGAATCGAAGTTATCGCTCTAACTAAAGTTAAAATTATATCCTTATGTAATGTAAAGTCTCACATCAGATAGAATGGTCCTGGGAACGGCCCATATAAGTGGGAGCGAAGCTTTCCCCACTAAAAGCGCACTTTTAGGCTGAAATTAGAGTAAGCCCAAGGGATAAAACCCACCCCGTGCCAGCCGAAATGAGAGTAGGCTGATGGGGAACGTGTAGGACAATACCTCTGGAGGCCCTGTGTGGTGTTTGGTATCAGAGCCGGCCGTTCAAATGTGCCACCCGAGGACAGGTAAGCCGTAAAGGGGATAGAATGTAAAGTCCTACAAAGGATGGAATGGTCCTGGGAATGACCCATATAAGTGGGAGCAAAGCTCTCCCCACCAGAGGCACACTTTTGGGTTGAAATTAGAGTAAGTCCAATAGACAAAACCCATCCCTTCCCGACTGAAATAAGAGTAGGCTGATGGGGGACATGTGGGACAATACCTCTAGAGGCCCCGTGTGGTGTTTGGTATCAAAGCCGGCCGTTCGAATGTGCCACCTGAGGACAGGTAGGCCCCATAGGGGATAGAATGTAAAGTCTTACATAGGATGAAATGGTCCTGGGAATGACCCATATAAGTGGTAGCAAAGCTCTCCTCACCAGAGACACACTTTTGGGTTGAAATTAGAGTAAGTCCAATGGACAAAACTCACCCCTTCCCGATTGAAATGAGAGGAAGCTGATGGGGGACGTGTGGGACAATACCTCTGGAGGCTCTGTGTGGTGTTTGGTATCA
The DNA here is from genome assembly GCA_026724425.1 of Erythrophleum ivorense. Taxonomy (NCBI): domain Eukaryota; kingdom Viridiplantae; phylum Streptophyta; class Magnoliopsida; order Fabales; family Fabaceae; genus Erythrophleum; species Erythrophleum ivorense. Next base: position 44,073,275 of record JAIUCV010000002.1, on the reverse strand, counting down.
GAGCCGACCATTCGAATGTGCAACTTGAGGACGGGTTGGCCCCAAGCGTGGTAGAATATAAAGTCCCTCATCAGATGAAATGTTCCTGAGAATGGCCTATATAAGTGGGAGCAAAGCTCTCCCCACCAGAGGCGCACTTTTGAGCTAAAATTAAACTAAGCCCAAAGGATAAAACCCACCCCTTACAAGCCAAAATGAGAGTAGGCTAATGGGGGACGTGTCCACATAGAGCCTCCAGAGATATTGTCCCACACGCCCCCCATCAGCCTACCCTCATTTCAGCCGATCAGGGGTGGGTTTTGTCCCTTGGGCTTACTCTAATTTTAGCCCAAAAGTGCACCTCTGGTGGGGAAAGCTTCTCTCCCACTTATATGGGCCGTTCCCAGGACCATTCCATCTAATGTGACACTTTACATTCCACCTCTTTTGAGGCCAAACCGTCCTCGGGTGGCACATTTGAACGGCCGGCTCTGATACCAAATACCACATAGAGCCTCCAGAGGTATTGTCTACACATCCCCTATCAGCCTACTCTCATTTTGGCCGACAAGGGGTGGGTTTTGTCCCTTGGGCTTACTCAAATTTCAACCAAAAATGCGCCTCTGGTATGGAGAGCTTCACACCCACTTATATGGGCCATTCCAAGGACCATTCTATCCGATGTGAAACTTTGCATTCTACCTCCTTTGAGGCTAACCCGTCCTCAGATGGCACATTGGAACGGTCGTCTCTGATACCAAACACCACACAGAGCCTCCAGAGGTATTGTCCTATATGTCCCCCATAAGCTTACTCTAATTTTGGCTGGCAAGGGATGGGTTTTGTCCATTGGGCTTACTCTAACTTCAGCCCAAAAGTGCGCCTCTGGTGGGGAAAGCTTCGCTCCCACTTATATGGGCTATTCCTAGGACCATTCCATCTAATGTGAGACTTTACATTCCACCCCATTTGAGGCCAACCCATCCTCAAGTGGCACATTTGAACGACTGGCTCTGATACCAAACACCACAAAAAGCCTTTAGAGGTATTGTCCCACACATCCCCCATTAGCCTACTTTTATTACGGCTGACAATGGGAGGGTTTTGTCCCTTGAGCTTACTCAAATTTCAGCTTAAAAACGCGCCTCTGGTGGGGAGAGATTTGCTCCCACTTGTATGGGCCATTCCTAAGACCATTCCATCTGATGTGGGATTTTATATTTCACCCCCTTGAGGCCAACCCATCCTCAGGTAGCACATTCAAACGATCGGCTCTGATACTAAATACCACACAGAGCCTCTAGAGGTATTGTCCCATACGTCCCCCATCAGCCTACTCTCATTTCGAACGGCAAGGGGCGGGTTTTGTCCCTTGGGCTTACTCTAATTTCAGCCTAAAAGTACGTCTCTAGTGGGGAAAGCTTCTCTCCTACTTATATGGACCGTTCCCAAGACTATTCCATCTTATGTGAGACTTTACATTCTACCCATTTAGGGGCCAACCCATCCTCGCATTGCATATTCGAACGATCGACTTTCATACCAAACACCACACAGAGCCTCTGGAGGTATTGTCCCACACATCCCCCACCAACCTACTCTCATTTCGGCCAATAAGGAGTGGGTTTTGTCCCTTGGGCTTACTCTAATTTCAGCCCAAAAGTGCACCTCTAGTGGGGAGAGCTTCACTCCTACTTATATGGGCCATTCCCAAGACCATTCCATCCGATGTGGGACTTTACATTTCACCCTACTTAAGGCCAACCCATCCTCGGGTTGCATATTCGAATGGCCGGCTCAGATACCAAACACCACACAGAGCCTCTAAAGGTATTGTCCCACATGTCCCCCATTAGCCTCCTCTCATTTCGATCGACAAGGGGTGGGTTTTGTCTATTGGGCTTACTCTAATTTCAACCCAAAATCGTTATTCTCTCCCACTTATATGAGTCGTTCCCAGGACCATTCCATCCAATGTGGGACTTCACATTCCACCACTTTTGAGGCCAACCTGTCCTCGGGCGGCACATTTGAATGGCCAGCTCTGATACCAAATACCACTTAGAGCCTCTAAAGGTAATTGTCCTACATGTCCCCCATCAGCCTACTCTTATTTTGGCTGACAAGGGGCCGATTTTGTCCCTTGGGCTTACTCAAATTTCAACCTAAAAATGCGCCTCTGGTGTGGAGAACTTCGCACCCACTTATATGGGCCATTCCAAGGACCATTCTATCTGATGTGGAGCTTTACATTCTACCCCCTTTGAGGCCAACCTATCCTCATGTGGCACATTGGAATAGCCGGCTCTAATACCAAAAACCACGCAATGCCTTCAGAGGTATTATCCCACACATCCCCCATCAGCCTACTCTCAATTCAGTCGGCAAAGGGTAGCTTTTGTCCCTTGGGCTTACTCAAATTTCAGCCCAAAAGTGTGCCTCTGGTAGGGAGAGCTTCGCTCCCACTTATATGGGCCATTCCTAGAACCATTCCATCTAATGTGGGACTTTACATTCCACCCCTTTTGAGGCCAACCCATCCTCAAGTGGTGCATTTGAATAGCCGGCTCTGATACTAAACACCACATAGAGCCTCTAGAGGTATTGTCCCACACGTCTCCTATCAGCCTACTCTCATTACGGTCGAAAAGGGGTGGGTTTTGTCCCTTGGGATTACTCAAATTTCAGCCCAAAAACGCGCCTCTGGTGGGGAGAGATTCTCTCCCACTTATATGGGCCATTCCAAGGACCATTCCATTTAATGTGGGACTTTACATTCCATCCACTTTAAGGCTAACCCGTCCTCGGGTAGCACATTCGAATGGCCAGCTCTGATACCAAACACCACACAGAGCCTCCAGAGTATTGTCCCATATGTCCCCCATCAGCCTACTCTCATTTCGGATGGCAAAGGGCGGGTTTTATCCCTTGGGCTTACTTTAATTTCAGTTTGAAAGAGCGCCTCTGGTTGGGAGAGCTTCTCTTGCACTTATATGGGCCATTCCCAGGACCATTCCATCTATTATGGGACTTCACATTCCACCCTCTAGAGGCCAATCCATCCTCGGGTTGCATATTCGAACGATCGGCTCTAATACCAAACACCACACAGAGCCTCTAAAGGTATTGTCCCACACATCCCCTATCAGCATACTCTCATTTCGGTTAACAAGGAGTAGGTTATGTCCTTTAGGCTTACTCTAATTTTAGCCTAAAAGCGTGCCTCTGATGGGAAGAGCTTCGCTCCCACTTATGTAAGCCATTCTCAAGACCATTCCATCCGATATGGGACTTTACATTCTACCCTACTTGAGGCCAAGCTGTCCTCGGGTTGCACATTCGAACGGCCAACTCAGATACCAAACACCACACAGAGCCTCCAGAGGTATTGTCCCACACGTCCCTCATCAGCTTCCTCTCATTTTGGCCGCAAGGGATGGGTTTTATCCATTGGGCTTATTGAAATTTCAATTCAAAAGTGCGATTTTGATGGGAAGGCTTCGCTCCCACTTATATGGGCCATTCCCAGGACCATTCCATCTGATGTGGGACTTTACATTCCACCCTTTTTACAGCCAACCTGTCCTCGGACGGCACATTTGAATGGCCAACTCTAATACCAAACACCACAAAGAGCCTTTAGAGGTATTATCCCACATGTCCCCCATCAGCATACTCTCATTTTAACTGACAAAGGGGTGGGTTTTGTCCCTTGGGCTTACTCAAATTTTAGCCCAAAAGCATGCCTCTGGTAGGGAGAGATTCGCTCCCACATATATGGGTCATTCTGAGGATCATTCCATCCGATGTGGGACTTTACATTCTACCCCCCTTGAGGCCAACCTGTCTTCGGGTAGCACATTCGAACGGCCAGCTCTGATACCAGACACCACACAGAGCCTCCAAAGGTACTGACCCACACATCCCCTATCACCCTACTCTTATTTCGAATGGAAAAAGGTAGGGTTTGTCCCCTAGGCTAACTCTAATTTAAGCTCAAGAGCACGTTTCTGAAAGGGAAAGCATCGCTCCCACTTATATAGGCCATTCCCAGGACCATCCCATCCAATGTGGGACTTTACATTCCACCCCCTAAGGGCCAACCCGTTCTCAGGTGGCACATTCAAATGGTCGTCTATGATACCAAACACCACACAGAGCCTCTAGAAGTATTACTCCACAAGTCCCCCATCAGCCTACTCTCATTTCGGCCAACAAGGGGTGGGTTTTCTCCCTTGGGCTTACTCAAATTTCCACACAAAAGCCCATCTCTAGTAGGGAGAGCTTCTCTCCCATTTATATGGGCTATTCTCAGGACCATTCTATCCGATATGCGACTTTACATTCCACTACCCTTGCGGCCTACTTGCCCTCTAGTGGCACATTCGAACGGCCGGTTCTGATACCAAACACCACACAGAGCCTCCAGAGGTATTGTCCCACACGTCCCTCATCAGCCTATTCTCATTTCAGCCAGTATGGGGTAGGTTTTATCCCTTATGCTAACTCTACTTTCTGCCTAAAAGCAGGCCTCTGGTAGGGAGAGCTTCGCTCCTACTTATATGGGCCGTTCCCAGGACCATTCTAACCGATGTGGGGCTTTACATTCCATTACCTTTGGGATTAACCCGTCCTCGGGTGGCACATTCGAATAGCCATCTCTGATACCAAACACCACACAGAGCCTCCAGAGGTATTGTCCTACATGTCCCTTATCAACCTCCTTTCATTTTAGACGGCAAAAGGTGGGATTTGTCCATTTGGCTTACTATAATTTCAACCTAAATGCGCGCCTCTGGTGGGAAGAGCTTTGCTCCCACTTTTTTAGGCCATTCCTAGGACATTCGAATAGCCGTCTCTGATACCAAACCCTACACAAAGCCTCCAGAGGTATTGTCCCCCATTAGCCTCCTGTCATTTTGACCAGCAAGGGGTGGGTTTTATCCATTGGGATTACTTTAATTTCAACCCAAAAGCGCACCTCTGGTGGGAAGAGCTTCGCACCCACTAATATGGGCCATTCCCAGGACCATTCCATTCGATGTGAGACTTTACATTCCACCCTCTTTGAGGCTAACTCATCCTCAGGTGGCACATTTAAATGGTCGTCAAACTCTAATTTTAGCCCAAAAGCGTGCCTCTGATGAGGAGAGCTTCGCTCCCACTTATATGGGCTGTACTAAGGACCATTCCATCTGATCTGGGACTTTACATTCCACCCCTTTAGGGCTAACTCGTCCTCTGGTTGCACATTTGAACGACTAGCTCTGATACCAGACACCACACAGAGCCTCCAGAGGTATTATCCTACACATCCCCCATCAACCTACTCTCATTTCGGCTGGCAAAGGGTGGGTTTCCCTTGGGCTTACTCTAATTTTAGCCTAATAGGGTACCTCTGCTGGGGAAAGCTTTGCTCCCACTTATATGGGTCATTCCTAAGACCATTCCATCTGATGTGGGACTTTACATTCCGCCCCTATTTGGGCCAACCTGTCTTCTAGTTGCTCATTTGAACTCTCTGCTCTGATACCCAACCCTACACAGAGCCTCAAGAGGTATTGTCCTACACATCCCCCATTAGCCTCTTTTCATTTCGATTGGTAAGGGGTGGGTTTTATCCATTGGGCTTACAATAATTTCAACCCAAAAGCGCACCTCTGGTGAAGAGAGCTTCGCTCCTACTTACATGGGTCATTCCAAGGACCATTCCATCTGATGTGGAACTTTACATTCTACCCCCTTTGACACCAACCATCCTCGGGTGGCATAATTGAACTGCCAGCTCTAATACCAAACACCACACAGAGCCTCCAAAGGTATTATCCTATACGGCCCCCATCAGCCTACTCTCATTTCGGTCGGAAAGGGGTGGGTTTTGTCCCTTAGGCATACTTAAATTTCAGCCCAAAAGCACACCTCTGGTGTGGAGAGCTTCGCTCCCACTTATATGGACCATTCCATCCGATGTGAAACTTTACATTCTACCCCCTTTGAGGCCAACCCATCCTCGGGTGGCACATTCAAACAGCCAGCTCTAATACTAAAAACCACTCAGAGCCTTCAGAGGTATTATCCCACACATCCCCCATCAGCCTACTCTCAATTTGGTCAGTAAGGGGTGGGTTTTGTCCCTTAGGCTTTCTTAAATTTAAGTCCAAAAGCGCACCTCTGGTGGGGAGAATTTCTCTCCCACTTATATAGGTCGTTCCCAGGACCATTCCATCTGATGTGGGACTTAACATTCTACCCCCCTTGGGGCCAACCTATCATCGGGTTGCATATTCGAATAGCTGGCTTTGATACCAAACACCACACAGAGCCTCCAGAGGTATTGTCCTACACGTCCCCAATCAGCTTCCTCTCATTTCGACCGGCAAGGGGTGGGTTTTGCCTATTAGGCTTACTTTAATTTCTACCTAAAAGTGTGCCTCTGGTGGGGAGGACTTCGCTCCACTTATATGGGCCGTTCCCATGACCATTCTATCCAATGTGACACTTTACATTCCATCCCCCTTAGGGCCAACCCGTTCTCAAGTTGCACATTCGAACGACAGGCCCTGATACCAAACACCACACAGAAGCTCCAAAGGTATTATCCCACACATCCCCCATCAGCCTACTCTCATTTTGGCCAATAAGGGGTGGGTTTTGTCTCTTGAAATTATTCTAATTTTAGCCCAAAAGCGCGCTTCTGGTGGGAAGAGATTCGCTCCCACTTATATGGGTCATTCTCAAGACCATTCCAACCGATATGGGACTTTACATTCCACCACCTTTAGAGCCAACTTATCCTTGGGTGGCACATTCGAATGGCCATCTTTGATACCAAACACCACATAGTGCCTCCAGAGGTATTGTCCCACACGTCCCCTATCAGCCTCCTCTCATTTTGAGCGACAAGGGGTGGGTTATGTCCATTGGGCTTACTCTAATTTTAACCCAAAAGCACGCCTCTGGCGGGAAGAGCTTCGCTCCCACTTATATGGGCCATTCCCAAGACCATTCCTTCCGATGTGCGACTTTACATTTCACCTCCCTTGGGGCCTACCCGTCCTCGGGTGGCACATTCGAGCAACCGGCTCTGATACCAAACACTACACAGAGCCTCTAGAAGTATTATCCCACACGTCCCCCATCAGCCTACTCTCATTTCGACGGGCAAAGGATGGGTTTTCTCCCTTGGGCTAACTATAATTTCAGCCCAAAAGCGCACCTCTAATGGGAAAAATTTCGCTCCAACTTATATGGGCCATTCCTAGGACAATTCCATCCGATGTAGGACTTTACATTCTACCCCCTTGGGGCCAACCCATCCTTGGGTTGCATATTCGAATGGCTGGCTCTGATACCATACACCACACAGAGCCTCAAGAGGTATTATACCACATGTCCTCCATCAGTCTATTCTCATTTTGGCCAGCATGGGGTGGGTTTTATCCCTTATGCTTACTCTACTTTCTGTCCAAAAGTGCACCTCTGATAGCGAGAGCTTAGCTCCCACTTATATGGGTCATTCTAAGGACCATTCCATCCGATATGCGACTTTACATTCCACCACCCTTGAGGCCTACCCGTCCTTGGGTGGCACATTTGAACGGTCGGCTCTGATACCAAACACCACACAGAGCCTCCATAGGTATTGTCCCACACGTCCCTCATTAGCCTACTCTCATTTCAGCCAGCATCGGGTAAGTTTTATCCCTTATGCACACTCTACTTTCTGCCCAAAAGCGCACCTCTGGTAGGGAGAGCTTCACTCTCACTCATATGGGTCATTCCCAGGACCATTCCATCAGATGTGGGGCTTTACATTCCATTACCTTTGGGACTAACCCGTCTTCGGGTGGCACATTCGAACGGCCATATCTGATACCAAACACCACACAGAGCCTCCAGAAGTATTGTCCTACACGTCCCCCATCAACCTCCTTTCATTTTAGCCGGCAAGGGGTGGGATTTGTCCATTGGGCTTACTATAATTTCAACCTAAATGTGCGCCTCTAGTGGGAAGAGCTTCGCTCCCACTTTTATTGGCCATTCCTAGGACCATTCCATCCGACATGGGACCTTACATTCTATTCCCTTTCAAGCCAACTCGACCTCGGTTGCACAATCAAACGGCCGTCTCTGATACCAAACCCCACACAGAGCCTCCAGAGGTATTGTCCCACACGTCCCCCATTAGCCTCCTGTCATTTTGACCGGCAAGGGGTGGGTTTTATCCATTGGGCTTACTCTAATTTCAACCCAAAAGAGCGCTGCTGGTGGGAAGAGCTTTGCACCCACTAATATGGGTAATTCCTAGGACCATTCCATCCAACGTGGGACTTTATATTCCACCCCCTTTGAGGCTAACTCATCCTCGGATGGCACATTCAAATGATCATCTATGATACCAAACACCACACAGAGCCTCTAGAAGTATTATTCCACAAGTCCCCCATCAGCCTACTCTCATTTCAGCCAGCAAGGGGTGCGTTTTCTCCCTTGGGCTTACTCAAATTTCCACACAAAAGCCCATCTCTAGTAGGGAGAGCTTCTCCCCTACTTATATGGGCTATTCTCAGGACCATTCTATCCTATGTGTGACTTTACATTCCATTACCCTTGGGGCCTACTTGTCCTCGGGTGGCACATTCAAACGGCCAGTTCTGATACCAAACACCACACAGAGCCTCCAAAGGTATTGTCCCACACGTCCCTCATCAACCTATTCTCATTTCAGCCAGTATGGGGTAGGTTTTATCCCTTATGCTAACTCTACTTTCTACCCAAAAGCACGCCTCTGGTAGGGAGAGCTTCGCTCCTACTTATATGGGCCGTTCCCAGGACCATTCTATCCGATGTAAGGCTTTACATTCCATTACCTTTGGGACTAACCCGTCCTTGGGTGGCACATTTGAACAGCCATCTCTGATACCAAACACCACACAGAGTCTCCAAAGGTATTATCCTACATGTCCCCTATCAACCTCCTTTCATTTCAGCCAGCAAAAGGTGGGATTTATCCATTTGGCTTACTATAATTTCAACCTAAATGCGCGCCTCTAGTGGGAAGAGCTTTGCTCCCACTTTTTTAGGCCATTCCTAGGACAATTCCATCCGACATGGGACCTTATATTCTACCCCCTTTCAGGCCAACCCGACTTTGATGGCACATTCGAACAGCCGTCTCTGATACCAAACCCTACACAGAGCCTCCAAAGGTATTGTCCCATATGTCCCCCATCAGCCTCCTGTCATTTTGACCAACAAAGGGTGGGTTTTGTCTATTGGGATTACTTTAATTTCAACCCAAAAGCGCACCTCTAATGGGAAGAGCTTCGCACCCACTAATATGGACCATTCCCAGGACCATTCCATTCGACGTGAGACTTTACATTCCACCCTCTTTGAGTCTAACTCATCCTCAGGTGGCACATTTAAATGGTCGTCTATGATACCACACACCACACAGAGCCTCCAGAGGTATTATCCCACAGATCCCCCATCAGCCTACTCTCATTTCGGCCAGTAAGGGGTGGGTTTTCTCCCTTGGGCTTACTCAAATTTCAGCACAAAAGCCCACCTCTGGTAGGGAGAGCTTCGCTCCCACTTATATGGGCCATTCTCAGGACCATTCCATCCAATGTGTGACTTTACATTCCACCACCCTTTGGGCCTACCCATCCTCAGGTAGTACATTCGAACGGCCAACTCTGATACCAAACACCACACAGAGCCTTCAGAGGTATTGTCCCACACGTCCCCCATCAGCCTACTCTTATTTCGACCAATAAGGAATGGGTTTTCTCCCTTGGGATTACTCTAATTTTAGCCCAAAAATGTGCCTCTGGTGGGGAGAGCTTCGCTCCCACTTATATGGGCCGTTCCAAGGACTATTCCATCCGATGTAGGACTTTATATTCCATTACCTTTGGGACTAACCCGTCCTCGGGTGGCACATTCAAATGACCGTCTCTATTATCAAACACCACATAGAGCCTCCAGAGGTATTGTCCCACACATCCCCCATCAACCTCCTCTCATTTTAGCCGACAAGGGGTGGGATTTGTCCATTAGGTTTACTAAAATTTCATGCTAAATGCGCGCCTCTGGTGGGAAAAGCTTCGCTCCTACTTTTATGGGTCATTCCTAGGACCATTTTATCTGATGTGGGACTTTACATTCCACCCCCTTTGAGGCCAACTTGTCCTCGGGTGGCACATTCGAACTGTCGTCTCGGATATCAAATACTACACAGAGCCTCCAGAGGTATTGTCCCACACGTCTCCCATCAGCCTCCTATCATTTCGGCCGGCAATGGGTGGATTTTGTCCATTGGGCTTACTCTAATTTCAACCTAAAAGCACGCCTCTGGTGGGAAGAGCTTCGCACTCACTTATATGGGTCGTTCCCAGGAGCATTCCATCCGATGTGGGACTTTACATTCCACCCCCTTTGAGGCCAATCCATCCTTGAGATGCACATTCAAACGGCCGTCTCTGATACCAAACACCGCATAGAGCCTCCAGTTGTATTATCCTACACATGCCCCATCAGCCTACTCTTATTTCGGCCCACAAAGGGTGGGTTTTGTCCCTTGGGCTTACTCTAATTTCAGCCCAAAAACGCATCTCTAGTAGGGAGAGGTTCGCTCCCACTTATATGGGCCATTCCCAGGACCATTCCATCTGATGTGTGACTTTACATTCCACCCCCTTTGGGGACAACCCATTCTCAAGTGGCACATTCAAATGGCCAGCACTAATACCAAACACCAAACAGAGCCTCCAGAGGTATTGTCCCACAAGTCACCCGTCTGCCTCCTCTCATTTCGGCCGACAAGGGGTGGGATTTGTCCATTGGGCTTACTCTAATTTCAACCCAAATGCGCGTCTTTGGTGGGGAAAGCTTTGCTTTCACTTATGCCGGCCATTCCCAGAACAATTCCATCTAATGAGGGACTTTATATTCCACCCCCCTTGGGACCTACCTGTCCACGAGTGGTACATTCGAACGGCCGGTTCTAATACTAAACACCACACAAAGCCTCCAGAAGTATTGTCCCTCACGTCCCCCATCGGCCTACTCTCATTTTGGCAGGCAAAGGGTGGGTTTTGTCCCTCAACTTAATCTAATTTAAGCCCAAAAGCCCACCTCTGGAGGTAAAAGCTTCGCTCCTACTTATATGGGCCATATGACGACCTTAATTTCTAATCATTGTAATTAAGGTTAAACATGTGGTTAATAACCATAAAGTAGGGTTATGTGTCATTAAGACTAATTACATTATGGAAATATAGGAAAATTTGAACCTTAATATTATTAGAATCCTTAACCATAAAATTTCAAACACTTACGTATCTCAGGGAGAGCAAACATTCCTTTATGAGGGTATCAGGACATGCTTTGTGGGCCGAAACGATAGGTTAATGGGGCATGTGGTTAATAACCATAAAGTAGGGTTTTTCACATCGTTTCCAACTCACATTCATCTTCAATTAATGTCTCTAAGTCACCCCTTAGGGTTACCATGTGAAAAACCATGATTTCTAGGTTAGAATGAGGGTATCAGGACGTTAGCCACGACCAATTTCTCCTTAGCCGCAGCCAATTCCCCTCGACTTCACCCCTCGCATTGTTACTAATTTTTTGCGCCGCGGCGAAAAAACCTCCTGGAACTCCCCTTGCTCGCCTCTTGCTATTGGCCGCGGCCAATTCCTCTCTGGAATGCGAGACTCATTTTCACAAAAGTTCGCTGCTTCCAATTCCCCACTTCGCCACAGCGAATTTCCCTTTGGACAACTCCCAGTTTAGCCTCTCATATTTCATCACGGCCAATTCCACATTAGTTGCGGCGAATTGCTCTCTAGTATTCTCCCTGGGTAACGTCACCACTATTGGCCTTGGCTAACAACATTTTGGCTGTGGCCAAATGCCTTCTGATCCTACTACTCTTAAAACCTTATCTCATACTCTCCACTCTCCCTCTAATAACCTCCTAGGATCACTCTACTTTAAATTATGAAACTCTAATAGTGTTTATGCGCCTTATTTACCTAGCTATTCTACCATCACTAATTGAAAACTTAAGTATAAGTTCCTACTCCTTCAATTACCATATGTCAGCAATTTCACATATTGATATTAGCAGAAATTATATAAGCTTCCAATAATTAACATTCAAGCATACATTTCGTTAAGGTTCCATACATCACTGATTCAAATCAACAATCTAATATATCATAAGATTTCATTACTCAAATAGTCAATATATCATAGGTTCACTAGCCAAAATGAGTGTCAAGGTCTATACATCTATCAACAGCTAATGTAAAGCCTATTTCTCATTAGTTACATTTCATGTTATCAAAATATAATCTCTTACACTTGGCAATATAGATACATGATGATGCTATACAAAGGTTAACAAAATTAACATTTACTCTATTCTACTCAGACCAAGTAGCTCCCCACACCAGGCTTCAGCTCATGGATGTTCATCCACTTGCTTGCCCTTATCCTTACCCGAAGAACCTTCACCTGAAATGTTTAATCCCATAAAACGGGGTGAGATACGAATCTCAGTAACTAAGGCAATTCCATCATATATTCCAGTTTAATTAGCATACATGCATAATTTCACATAAGCATCAGCTAAATACCAGTCATATCAGTAAATAAAACAATTAGGCTATCATGATTACTATCCCATACTAGCAATCATATTCTCACATGTTAAAGGCCATTAACACTGGGAGAGGCCCGTCCACGGTGCTACTCCCCATTGAGCACAACCAGGGCTCAGTGCATCTGGGGTTTAATCATAACTCAGTACCCGATCAAAGCACATGCACGGGTGGCAGCCGCACCACAGCTCCACTATGGAATCACAAGGTCCAATCACAATATAATGATAGCTAACCAATTCATTCAATATTTCAAATCATTCATGTACAACAAAATATGAAATTAAAATAGATATATGCATGGAATTAATATAAATCTGGTTACCTCACTTGTAGACAATTGCAACAGCCACCAATGGTATAAAATCTCCTTATAATTATAGCATCAGATAATTACTATTATAATTCATCATTAACAGTTGCAACAAGTACCTAAGAAATTTAAAATGCTAATAACTATCTAGGGATCACTTACCTAGTCACTACAAGTCTCAAATTCGGATTGAAGTGTCCTCTACCAGAAACCTCAATATTTCATCCAAAATCCTAAGCAAATTTGTACAAAATTAATACCCATATTATAATCAAGTCATTAGGGTCTCAAATTAGTAGAATTGCCTTAAAAAGAAGAGTTCATACCTATCTAATGACAGCCCTAGCCTCAACCTACGAATTTCATCAAGAAAATTCCAAACACCCATATTTCAGATTTTGGGTATGGTGAAAATACTCCAAATGAAAAACTAATTAGACCAAAATGAAGAGAAAGATGAGAGGATTAAGTTATATAACTATTACCTTAGCTAATTTTGAGTTTAGAGGTGAGAAATGGTGGATTTATGCCATGAACCCTAGAGCCTCCTTTGAACCTCCGAATTTTGAGATGTGTTTGTGTTTGTGTTTCAGAAAAATGGGATAGTGACTGAAACATTTAGGGTTTTAGTTAGGTTTAAGTTAGGTCAAATATGGGTCATGGGTTGCTCCAAAGTCTAACTCCTAATGGGCTTCAGGTTTGTACTTTGTTGGGCCAGTTCTTATGTATTGGGTTGCTAAAATTCCATTAGGTCAGAACAAGTTTTAAGAGCTCAAAGGTTTTGGGTCTATATAAAGGTTATTAGGCCAATTATAAGAGCTTATACAAGGTGGATCTTAGGCCTCTATCAGATTGAATTATATTGGGCCTAGATGAAATTTCTCTCTCAATTAAATCTCAAACCCATATTAATAATTTATCTTTCTAAAATTTTCATTTACGCAACTTACCCGATTATCCCATCTTAATTATTCCTAATTAACCTAATCCATAATTAATACCTTAATTAATTTTTAGGCTGTTACAAGCCATTCTCAGGACCATTCTATCCGACGTGGGACTTTACATTCCACCCCCTATGCTGCTACCCATCCAAGGATTCCACATTCAAACGGTGGCCTTTGATACCATACACCACACAGTTCCTCCAAAGGTATTGTCCCACACGTCCCCTATTAGCCTACTGTCATTTCAGCCGACAAGGGGTGGGTTTTGTCCATTAGGCTTGCTCTAATTTCAACCTAAAAGCGCGCCTCAAGTGGGAAGAGCTTTGCACCCACTTATATGGGTTGTTCCCAGGACCATTTCATCTGATGTGGGACATTACATTCTATACCCTTTGAGGCCAACCCGTCCTCGGGTGGCACATTCAAACAGTCGTCTCTGATACCAAACACCATACAGAACCTCCACAGGTATTATCCTACACATCCCCCATAAGCCTACCCTCATTTTGGCCTACAATGAGTGGGTTTTTTCCCTTGGGCTTACTCTAATTTTAGCCTAAAACTGCACCTTTGGTGGGGAAAGCTTTGCTCCCACTTATATTAGCCGTTCCTAGGACCATTCAATCTGATGTAGGACTTTACATTCTACCCCTGTTAGGGCCAACCTGTCCTCGAGTTGCACATTTGAACTGCCTGCTCTGATACCAAACCCCACACAGAGCCTCAAGAGGTATTGTCCCATACATCCCACATCAGCCTCCTTTCATTTTGGCCAACAAGCGGTGGGTTTTGTCCCTTGCGCTTACTCTAATTTAAGCCTAAAAGCGCACCTTTAGTGGAGAGAGCTTCGCTCCCACTTATATGGGCCGTTCCTATAACCATTCCATCCGATGTGGGATTTTACATTCCACCCCCACTGCTGCGAACTCGTCCTCGGGTTATACATTCAAACAACGGGCTCGGATACAAACACCACACAAAGCCTCCAGAGGTATTGTCCCACATGTCCACCATCAGCCTCTTCTCATTTCGATCGGCAAGGGGTAGGTTTTATCCATTGGGCTCACCTTAATTTCAACCCAAAAGCACACCTCTGGGCAGTTCCCAAGACCATTCATTCTTATGTGCCACTTTACATTTCACCTCCCTTAGGGCCAACCCGTCCTCAAGTGGCACATTCGAACGGTCGGCTCTGATACCAAACACCAGACAGAGCCTCCAGAAGTATTGTCCCACATGTCCCCCATCAGCCTACTCTCATTTTGACTGGCAAGGGATGGGTTTTCTCCCTTATGCTAACTCTAATTTCAGCCCAAAGTGTGCCTCTGGTAGGGAAAGCTTCGCTCTAACTTATATAGGCCATTCCCAAGACCATTCCATCCGACGTGGGACTTTACATTCTACCCCCTTGAGGCCAACCCATCCTTGGGTTGCATATTCGAATGGCTGGCTCTGATACCAAACACCACACAGAGCCTCAAAAGGTATTATACCACACGTCTCCCATCAGCCTATTCTGATTTCGGCCGACAAGGGGTAGGTTTTGTCCTTTGGGCTTACTCAAATTTTAGCCCAAAAGCACGCCTTTGGTGGGGAGAGCTTTGCTTCCACTTATATGAGCCGTTCCCAGGACCATTCCATCCGATGTAAGACTTTACATTCCACCCCCCTCGGGGCCACCCGTCCTTGGGTAGCACATTCAAACGACCAGCTCTGGTACCAAACACCACAAAGAGCCACTAGAGGTATTGTCCCACACGTCCACCATCAACCTACTCTCATTTTGGCAGGTAAGGGGTGGGTTTTATCCCTTGGGCTTACTCTAATTTTAACCCTAAAGTACGCCTCTGGTGGGGAGAGCTTCGCTCCCACTTATATGGGCTATTCCCAGGACCATTCCATCCGATGTAAGACTTTACATTCTACCCCTTAGGGCTAACCCATACTTGGGTTGCACATTCGAACGCCCAACTCTAATACCAAATGACACACAGAGCCTCCAGAGGTATTGTCCCACATGTCCCCCATTAACCTACTCTAATTTTGGCAGGCAAGGGGAGGGTTTTATCCTTTGGCCTTACTCTAATTTTAGCCCCAAAGTATGCCTCTAGTGGGGAGAGTTTTGCTCTCACTTATATGGGCTGTTCCCAGGACCATTTCATCTGATGTAAGACTTTACATTTCACCCCCCTTAGGGCCAACCCATCCTCGGGTTGCACATTCGAACAGCCAGCTCTGATACCAAATGACACACAAAGCCTCCAGAGGTATTGTCCCATACGTCCCCTATTAGCCTACTTTAATTTTAGTAGGCAAGGGATGGGTTTTGTCCTTTGGGCTTAGTCTAATTTTAGCCTTATAGTACACCTCTGGTGGGGAGAGCTTCGCTCCCACTTATATGGGCTGTTCCCGAATCATTCCATCCGATGAGGGACTTTATATTCCACCCTCTTAGGGCTAACCCGTCCTCGAGTGGCACATTCGAACGGCCGACTTTGATACCAAACACCACACAAAGCCTCCAGAGGTATTGTCCCACACGTGCCCCATCAGCCTACTCTAATTTTGGTAAGTAAGGGGAGGGTTTTGTCCTTTGGGCGTACTTTAATTTTAGCCCCAAAGTGCGCCTCTAGTAGGGAAAGTTTCACTCCCACTTATATGGGCCATTCCTAGGACAATTCCATCCGATGTGGGACTTTACATTCCACTCTAGTTGGGGACAACCCGTCCTCGGGTAGCACATTCGAATTGCTAGCACTGATACTAAACACCACACAGAGCCTCCAGAGGTATTGTCCCACAAGTCACCCATCTGCCTCTTCTTATTTTAGCCAACAAGGGGTGGGATTTGTCCATTGGACTTACTCTACTTTAAATCCAAAAGCGTGCCTTTGTGGGGAGAGCTTCGCTCTCTCTTATATGGGCCATTCCCTGAACCATTCCATCCGATGAGGGACTTTACATTTCACCCCCTTTGGGGCTAACCCGTCCTCGAGTGGCACATTTGAACGGCCAGTTCTGATACCAAACACCACACAGAGCCTCCAAAAGTACTATCCCTCCCGTCCCCCATCGGCCTACTCTCATCTTTTTAGGCAAGGGGTGGATTTTGTCCCTCAGCTTACTCTAATTTCAGCCCAAAAGCCATCCTTTGGTGGGGTGAGCTTCCCTCCCACTTCTATGGGTCATTCCAAGGACCATTCCATCCGATGTGAAACTTTACATTCTACCCCCATTGAGGCCAACCCATCCTCGGGTGGCATATTCGAATGGCCGGCTCTGATACCAAAGACCACTCAGAGCCTCCAAAGGTATTATCCCACACGTCCCCCATTAGCCTATTCTAATTTTGGGTGGTAAGGGGTGGGTTTTATCCCTTGGGCTTACTCTAATTTTAGCCCAAAAGTGCGCCTCTAGTGGGGAGAGCTTCGCTCCCACTTATATGGACTGTTCCCAGGACCATTCCATCCGATGTGGGACTTTACATTCCACCCCCTTGAGGCTAACCCATCCATGGGTTGCACATTTGAACGGTCGGCTCTGATACCAAACACCACACAGAACCTCCAAAGGTATTGTCCCATACATCCCCCATCAGCCTACTCTAATTTTGGCAGGCAAGGGGTGGGTTTTATCTTTTAGGCTTACTTTAATTTTAGCACCAAAGTATGCCTCTGGTAGGGAGAGTTTCGCTCCCACTTATATAGGCCATTCCCAGGACAATTCCATCCGCTGTGGGACTTTACATTCCACCCCCTTTGGGGACAACCCGTCCTCGAGTAGCACATTTGAATGGCTGACACTGATACCAAACACCACACAGAGCCTCCAGAGGTATTGTCCCACACATCACCCATCTGCCTCTTCTTATTTTAGTCCACAAGGGGTGGGATTTGTCCATTAGACTTACTCTAATTTAAACCTAAAAGCGCGCCTTTAATAAGGAGAGCTTCGCTCTCACTTATATGGGTCGTTCCCCGAACCATTCCATCCGATGAGAGACTTTACATTCCACCCCCTCGAGGCCAACCTATCCTCAGGTGGTACATTCGAACGATCGACTCTGAAACCAAACACCACATAGAGCCTTCAGAAGTATTGTCCCTCATGTCCCCCATTAGCCTACTTTCATTTTGGCAGGCAAGGGGTAGGTTTTGTCCCTCAGCTTACTCTAATTTAAGCCCAAAAGCTCACCTCTGATGGGGAAAGCTTCGCTCCCACTTATATGGGTCGTTCCCAGGACCATTCCATCTGATGTGGGACTTTACATTCCACCCCCCTTAGGGCTACCCATCCAAGGGTTACACATTCAAACAACGGGCTTTGATACCAAACACCACACAGAGCCTCCAGAGGTATTGTCCCACACGTCATCCATAAGCCTCTTCTCATTTTGGCCGACAAGGGGTGGGTTTTATCCATTGGGCTTACACTAATTTCAACCTAAAAGTGCACCTCTGGTATGGGGAGCTTCGCTCCTACTTTTATGGGCCATTCCAAGAACCATTCCATCCGATGTGGAATTTTACATTCTACCCCCTTTGAGGCTAACCCGTCCTCGGGTGGCACATTCAAACGGCCGGCTCTAATATCAAACACCACTCAGAGCCTCCAGAGTATTGTCCCACACGTCCCTCATCAGCTTACTCTCATTTCGGGCAGTAAGGGGTGGGTTTTGTCCCTTGGGCTTACTCTAATTTCAGCCTAAAAGCGCGCCTCTGGTGGGGAAAGCTTCACTCCCACTTATATGGGCTGTTCTCAGGACCATTCCATTTGATGTGGGACTTTACATTCTACCCCCTTGGGGCTAACCCGTCCTTGGGTGGCACATTTAAACTTCTAGCTCTGATACCAAATACCACACAGAGCCTCCAAAGGTATTATCCCACACGTCCCCCATCAGCCTACTTTCATTTTGGCAGGCAAGGGGTGGGTTTTGTCCCTTGGGCTTACTCTAATTTCTGCCCAAAAGCACGCCTCTAGTGGGGAGAGCTTCTCTCCCACTTATATGAGTCGTTCCCAGGACCATTCCATCTGATGTTGGACTTTATATTCCACCCCCTGAGAGCCAACTTGTCCTTGGGTTACGCATTCGAACGACAGGCTCTGATACCAAACACCACACAAAGCCTCCAAAGGTATTATCCCACATGTCCACCATCAGCCTACTCTCATTTTGGCTGATAAGGGGTGGGTTTTGTCCCTTGGGCATACTCTAATTTTAGCCCAAAAGCGCACCTCTAGTGGGGAGAGCTTTGCTCCCACTTATATGGGTCATTCCCAAAACTATTTCATCTGATGTGGGACTTTACATTCCACTTTCTGTGGGGCTAACTAGTCCTCAGGTTACACATTCGAACAACTGGCTCTGATACCAAATACCATACAAAGCCTGTGGGGCCAACTAGTCCTCAGGTTGCACTTTACATTCCACTCCCTGTGGGCCCAACTAGTCCTCAGGTTGCACATTCGAACAACCGGCTCTGATACCAAATACCATACAGAGCCTGTGGGGCCATCTAGTCCTTAGGTTGCATTTTACATTCCACTCCCTGTGGGGCCAACTAGTTCTCAGGTAGCACATTCAAACAGTCGGCTCTGATACCAAACACCATACAGAGCCTCTAGAGGTATTGTCCCATACGTCCCCCATCAGCCTACTCTCATTTCGGCTGGAAAGGGGTGGGTTTTATCCCTTGGGCTTACTTAAATTTCAGCCCAAAAGTGCGTCTTTGGTGGGGAGAGCTTTGCTTCCACTTATATGGGCCATTCTCAGGACCATTCCATCCAATGTGAAAGTTTACATTCCACTCTCCTTTGGGCCAACCTATTCTCGGGTGGCATATTCGAATGGCCGGCTCTGATACCAAACACCACAAAAAGCCTCCAGAGATATTATCCCACACGTCCCCCATCAGCCTACTCTAATTTTAGATGGCAAGAGGTGGGTTTTGTCCCTTGGGCTTACTCTAATTTTAGCCTAAAAGCGCACCTCTGGTAGGAAGAGCTTCTCTCTCACTTATATGGGTTTTTCCTAGGACTATTCCATCTGATGTGGGACTTTACATTCCACCCCCCTTGGGGCCAACCCGTCCTTGGGTGGTATATTCGAACGGCCGACTCTAATACTAAACACCACACAGAGCATCTAGAGGTATTGTCCCACACGTCCCCCATCAACCTACTCTAATTTTGGCAGGCAAGGGGTGGGTTTTGTCCTTTGGGCTTACTTTAATTTTAGCCCAAAAGCGCGCCTCTGGTGAGGAGAGCTTCACCCTACTTATATGGGTCATTCCCAGGATCATTCCATCTGATGTGGGACTTTACATTCTGTCCCCTTGGGACTAACCCGTTCTCGAGTTGCACATTCGAATGACCAGCTTTAATTCCAAACACCACACAGAGCCTTCAGAGGTATTGTCCCACACGTCCCTCATCAGCCTACTCTATTTTCAGCCAATAAAGGGTGGTTTTTATCCGTTTGGCTTATTTTAATTTTAGCCCAAAAGTGCGCCTCTAGTGGGGAGATCTTCGTTCTCACTTATATGGGCCATTCTTGGAACCATCCATCCGATGTGAAACTTTACATTCCACCCTCTGTGGGGCCAACTCGTCCTCGGGTTGCACATTCGAATGACCAGCTCTGATACCAAATACCACACAGAGCCTCTAGAGGTATTGTCCCACACGTCCCCCATTAGCCTCCTCTCGTTTCGGCCTGCAAGGGATAGGTTTTTTTCCTTGGGCTTACTCTAATTTCATCCCAAAAGCACACCTCATGTGGGGAGAGCTTCGCTCCCACTTATATAGGCCGTTCCCAAGACCATTCCATCCGTTGTGGGATTTTACATTCCACCCCCTTGGGGCTAACCCATCCTCAAGTTGCACATTCGAACGGTAGGCTCTGATACCAAACACCACACAGGGCCTCCAAAGGTATTATCCCACACGTCCCCCATCAACCTGCTCTCATTTTGTCCAGCAAGGGATGAGTTTTGTCCCTTAGGCTTATTCTAATTTCAGCCCAAAAGCACAGCTCTGGTGGGGAGAGCTTTGCTCCCACTTATATGGGCCCTTCCTAAGACCATTCCATCTGATGTGTGACTTTATATTCTACCCCCTTGGGGCCAACCCATCCTTGGGTGGCACATTCGAACAGCCAGCTCTGATACCAAACACCACACAGAGCCTTTAGAGGTACTGTCCTATAAGTCCCCATCAGCCTAGTCTCATTTTCGTAGGCAAATGGTGGGTTTTGTCCCTTGGGCTTACTATAATTTTAGCCCAAAAGCGCGCCTCTAGTGGGGAGAGTTTCGCTCCCACTTATATGGGCTATTCCCAGGATCATTCCATCCGATATGAGACTTTACATTCCATCCCATTGGGGCCAACCCGTCCTCGGGTTGCACATTCGAACGGCTGGCTCTAATACCAAGTACCACACAGAGCCTCTAGAGGTATTGTCTTACACATCCGACATCAGCCTACTCTCATTTCAGCTGGCAAAAGGTAGGTTTTGTCCCTTGGACTTACTCTAAGTTCAGCCTAAAAGCGTGGCTCTGGTGGGGAGAGCTTCGCTCCCACTTATATGGGCTGTTCCCAAGACCATTTCATCCGATGTGGGACTTTATATTCTGCCCCTCTTGGGGCCAACCCATCCTCGGGTTGCACATTTGAACAGTCGGATTTCATGCTTATTTCTAGCTTATATTTCATAATTTCATGCTTTACATCATACATTTCATGAATGATCAAGAAAAAAGGGATTAAAATAATACATTTTCTAGCGTTGCGTCACGTATAAAAATTTCATTTAATGTCATGTGAACCGTGTGAATTCATACATTGCATTCTCATATTTAATTACATGAATAAAACTCATTTGAATCATTTAAAGTGGCCTACATCTCATGGAAACTAAAGGGAAGTATAAAATACATATATATTTTTTGCCAAATTTTTCTCATTTCTGTCACAAATTTTGGAAAATCATAACTAATTTTAGAAAAATCAGAATTATGCATTCTTAGCCATTATGGAAAGCTACAAATGTCTAATTTATGGTAAAAATATGTCTAGACCATAAATCCAACACAAAAGATGTTTGACATTCAAAATTGTCCACAGGTTAGGTTATTCACTAGTGCCATCAGAGAATTCTGTAGCAAATTTCAAAAATGTCCATTTAATTCCACAAAAATTTAATCCATGCAAATGATACCAATATCAAAATTTATGGATGTTAGCTAGAGGAAAAAAATAAGTTTAGACCAGTTCAGGCATGCTCATACCTCGAAACCTAATCAAACAGTATCTTAGGTCAGTTGGAGATAGATTCTTTATAAATTCATATCTCCCTCTTTAGACCTCCAAATGAGATGCTTCTAGTTGGCACGAGTCATTGGAAATGTA
Source organism: Erythrophleum ivorense (assembly GCA_026724425.1). Lineage (NCBI taxonomy): Eukaryota > Viridiplantae > Streptophyta > Magnoliopsida > Fabales > Fabaceae > Erythrophleum > Erythrophleum ivorense. The sequence goes on along the minus strand of JAIUCV010000002.1, from coordinate 44,050,950 downwards.
TAGTTTCTTTATATAAAATTTCATGGCAATTAGACATCATTTGAACTCTGTATGACAAATTTCATTTTCGGACCTAAGTGAACAGTGACATAACCAAAATTAGAATTTTTGCCAACTTTAAAAATTCACCAAATATTCTCTAAACCTCTGAAAATTCTATTCTTTAACTTTCCAAAAAGCTCTCAACTAGATCTAATTGCTTGACAAATCTCAAATCAAGAAGAGCTCATTTGGACAAAAAGTGATATAAGGTTCCCTTCTGGTCAATTTTGACTATATATAGGATACTAAAATATCCAAATGGCTTTCCTTGGGGTTTGGCACCTCTTGGGCAAGTCTAAAAATATAAATAGGACTTGTGTGAGCTGCCCAAATGATCCCAAATTCCATACATCTCAATTTGGCCATTTCACTTACACCTATACACATTTACATAAAACCATTTAAGATGCCACATTGCCATAACATACTCAAATCACATTCTTTCATTCAAATGACACATCCTCTCATTTCTACATCACATATTATCATAATTACATATGTTTATAACATCATAATACATATACAACTATTAGTTACATCAGTTGCCACTTGAATGTCCTTAAAGTAGCAAAAATCATGCTCCTGAATATCATACTCTCATCTTTAAGGTGGTTGGCTTCCATTACCTTGCTCACTTGGTCCAACTAGCATATTAGATCATTGGAGAGGAGGGAATGAGATTCAAAGAATTCCAATAGCTCATCTCCCATTCAATCATGCATAAAAGATGCAAAACAAGTCTTACAAATGCATGCATGGCATATGGACATGTGCAATCATTCAAGAAGCATTCTTGGCATTTGAAAAAGTCATAAATAGCATACATAGGCTTGTCAAGTAAGTGGATTAGCCTCACCCATTTACTTGTGGATTTTGGACTTGCCTCACCCATTCTTTAAGAGGTTCTTAGACTCAACTATGCTTTTGAGAGTCAACCTCACTTTTGGAAGATCCTTTACTTTGTCTCAACCAATTTTAAGGGTTCTTGGCTCATCCTCACTATAGCTAAGGGTTCTTGGCCTCACCACATTCAAGTACACCCAAGCACACATCATAAACATCATATGAAAGCATATTGTAACATCATGGCACCATAGAATCAAAGTCATGCTAAAACACTTTTTATGGCTTAAAAATACACATACACACATTCAAAGACAAGTAAAGCAAGCAACCATGTATGAGAGAAGGAGGAGTGAGTTACCTTGAATACAATCACACACTTTTTCTCTTGAATCAAAACTCCCTCCTTTGGCCACACACACACAAAAGTGTGGGGATGATTTCTTTTAGCCTAAACACAATTTATGGAAGCCAATTAAGTTCATAGAATTAATTCTAAGACCACACAACTTGTTCTGACACTAGCTTGATCTATAAACCTCATTATGGTTCCATAAATGCACCTAATGAAGCAATACCCCTCAAATAAATTCTAGGCTTCATTTTTTCCTTTCAAATATGATTCTTGACTCCTTTTAAGCCTCTTGGAGTTATCACACAATCAAAATCAAGAGCCTAACTACATGTTGCTTCTTTAAGCCATATTATGGAACATAAAGCACCAACTCATTCTCTAAACTTCCTAAATTTTTTCCAAGGCTTCCTCTCATATTTATTCATCATATATGATTCAAAAATAGGTTTAGAAAAATTTAAAACTCTCCCTAGCTACATGAACCTCTCTTGGCTGAACTTATGCTAAGTTTTTAGTTCCATGAACTTTACTTTATTTTCTCAAGGGAAGAAGCACATGGGGAGGCTTATAGGGATGTTAAGAACTCATTCAAACACTTATTTAGGCATAGAAATTAAGAGATTAAATCAGATTTGAAAGAACACTTGAAACCCTAGAAATTGCATCTTGAAATTCTATGATTTTTTGTTAATTCTCTTTGCATATTCTTAATCTCCACACCCTTTTTCCTAAGAATTATCCTTAGTTCTGCCTAAAAACCAAGTCCTTCTAGGGTTTCTTAGGAGAGGCAAAATGGAGAAGGGAGAGGAACAAAAGGTAGCAATTATGGGAGAAGAAATTACCTTGTTTTCTTGCTTTTTCTCACTTGAATCTTATGTTCTTTGAACTCTTCTCTTCAAATCCAAATTTTTCCGTTAATATCTCCCTTAAAACATATTTCTAAACTTCATTTTAATTAAAGGAAACAAAGAAGAATGGAGGAGAGGAGGTTTGGATGGAAGAAAGCATGAAAAACTACTAAAATTTCTTACCTTTAAGCCTTAATTTCTCTTTTCCTTCTTCTTCCTTTGGTGCGCCACTCTCCTAGGGTTTCTTCTCTAAATTTGGGCAAAAAAATATGAGACTCAAATGATGGAAGAGTGGGGTGCCTCTTATTTATAGGTAAAGGAGAATGGCTTTTTCAAAAATTCTCATTTTACCCTTCATTTTTGACATTTTTGTTTCTAATTCATTTTAACTCCTTTTTTAGAATTGTTTTTTCCATTATAAAATTTAGGTTCCCAATTTAGCAAAATATCATGGGAATCACTCAAATTGGAGCTAAAACCTCCCTGAACGAATTCGTCGAAGTTTAGATATACTAACATTAGAAAATATCCATCAGAGGAGATTTAACTGTCCTAGGGCTTTTCATGGTTTTCAGGGCTTCTGAGAACCCCAAAAAACTCAAAACTTTCATTTAAAAAGCCTTCCTGTGTGAATTCCAAAAGTTACTCAAAATTATGAAAATGCCATTACATTTCGTAAGATTTTTATCAAAATTTGTTTCTTCATTCTAGCTCTATTTTTCTTTCAGTCTGAGCCTAGAATTCTCATTTTTAAGAGTCTAGAATGTTATTCAAATTTGTTGGGACCTTAACTAATTCATTTCAAAGGATTTGCTTTGAAAATGCGTCCATTTCCGCCGTTTAACAAAAATCGGACATTACACCTTACAAGTGCTTATTAAAGCAAATTTAGATGAGTGATTAGGTAAGAACCTGATACTGTAACACTATATTTATCTAGTCTTTCCCCATGTCATTCCTAGTTACTTTCCTTTAGCATGGCACTTTTCAAGGGAAAAACTCAAATAAAATAATGGATTATTTTACATTGCATAGCACTTAGATTTCTCATTTCACATTTCATGGACCATATTAACTTATTCATATCATTCTCCAATCAAAATACATTCATACAACTCAAAACATCTCAAAATGTCACAAAAACCCTGAGTTTGGAGCATACATACACAAAACAACACAACCAGCCTCGGGTTCTGTTGTTAAATTTCTAGTGCCAATTTTGAAAAATCATAACTAAATCTAGACAAATCAAAATCAAGCACACTATACCATTCTAAAAATTTACAGATATTAAATTATGCTAAAAATAAGTCTAGATCAAAATAGGAACGTTTAGCCATTGGAAATTGATAGAACAATACCAAAGGTACTACTATATTACTAGTATTGACTCTAAACTTCAAAAATTCATATCTCTCTGCTCAAACATCCAAATGAGGTTATCTTAGTGGCTATAAAAATTTTATTATGTCTAGTTTCTATCTATAAAATTTTATGAGTATTGGACACCATTTGGCCCTTGAATGTAGGAGAAGAAACTAACTATATGAACAGTAACCATACCAGTTCAATAGCTTTTTGGCAACTTTGAAAATTTATAATTAATTCTATAGAGCTCCAAATAATCTAGTATTTATCTTTCCGAAAAGCTTTAAATGAGATCTATGTGCATGTCAAATTTCATAGGGAAATTCGTCTATTTGGTCAGCTTGTGACATAAGATTGCAAAATGTCACAATTTGGCCTCTTTAAGGGTCACAAATGGTTCCATTTAGCTTCTAACTTGTCTAGGGCCACTTAAGCATGTGGGAAAGCATCAAAATAGCCTATTAAACATGTTTCAAAGGTCCAAAAACCTAGATATTCGCTCTCCCACTTGATGATATACATAAGGCACATATAAGCTCTACTTTTCCATTCAATGTCAAAAACATGTTATTCCATTCATTTGCTTCCAATTCCCATATATACATCACATATCCATGTATTCATACATATTCAAAAGAGTATACATCATTGAATTACATCTTCTGATAACAAAGTAATTACAAAAAGAGAAAATAAAACATTTCTTTATCAATCTCTCATCTTCCAACTTAGTGGCTCTTACTTCCTTACTCACTTGGTCTAGCTAGACATGTAAGGCAATAGGGAGAGAAGAGTGAGATTTTAAGAATTCCAATAGCCCATCTCCCTTTCAACTATACATAAAGGATGCAATTTCAAGTCTAAAAATGCATGCATGGATATCTTGAATTTCATAAACATACATAGCACATTTCCTTCATTCAAAAAGTCACATATAACATATATAGGCTTGCTAAGATAATAGTTTAGCCTCACCCATTCTCTTTGGGACTTTTGGACTTGTCTCACCCATTTTATCAAGGGACTTTTGACTAAGCCTCACTCTTTAGAGACTTTTGGCTTTGTCTTACCCATTTTTAAGAACTTACGGCTCATCCTCACCCTAACTAAAGGACTTTTGGCTTCACCAAACTCAAGAAGCCAAACACATTCATAAAAACATCATTCAAGTATATAAGCAAAGCATCATGGTAACATGGCATATAAATACTTGCGAGAAACATTTTACATGGTTTAAACATATATGCACACATTCAAAGATAAGAAAACATCCAAAGATGCATGAGAGAAAGAAGAGAGAACTACCTTGTATGCAAGAACACACTTTCTTTCTTGGAAATTCATCCTCTCTCTTGGCCAAACACTCACAAAGAAGTGGGACTTGATTCCTTTAGCCTAAACACATCAAATGAGATCTAATTATACCCTTGAAACATCTACTAAAGCTACACACACACTACAAGAGCTAGGTTGCTCTTATGGTTCAATTATGGTTCTATAAAGCACCTAATGCAGTAACCTTGGGAATTCATGATCTTGGCTTCATTCTCTCCCTTAATCCATGACTCTTGGCTCCATTTAGACTTGTTGGAGCCATCATAAATTCATTTAAAATAGCCTAGCTATGTGTTACTTTATTATGCTACAACATGAAACCTATACCTCCATTACACTTTCTAGGCTTTCTAAATTTTTTCCGAGGCTTCCTCTCATCATATATGATGCAAAACTAAGCTTGGAAGAAATTAAAACACCCCCTTGGTGCTCCTTATAGGCTAGGTCGAGGCAATGCTTCTTCTTAACACCAAGGAAGCTATTTTGTTTCCTTTGATAGGAGATGCATGTGGGAGGCTTCCTTGATGCCTTAGGAGCTCATACAAAATTTTAGACATCTTAAATTATAGCTAGAAACTTTCTTGCAAACCAAGGTGCAACTAAAACCTTAAGTTATGCATCTTGAAAAATCATGGTTTTTTCTTTGTTTTCTTTGCATATTCTTGATTCCCACACTCAAATTCCTAAGATTCATCCTTCGTTTGGTTCAAAATTCAATCCCTCTTGGCTGCCCATATAGTGGCCAAAATCTACAACAAAGAAGACAAGGAGGAGCAAGCATGGAAATAGCAAAACTACCTTGGTTTCCTAGCTTTTCTTAGATGCTCTTCCTTTTGCTTTAATTCTCCTCCTCCAATTTGAACTTCTCCCCTTTGGTTTGAGCTCAAAATAGAACTAAATACTTCAAGAAAACTATGGGAAGAAGGAGGAGATTAAGTTTACTAAAGGAAAAACCAAGAAAATCCATGAATTTCATACCTTTCTTGCTTTTGTTTTCCTCTTCCTCTTTCCTTCTCTTGTGCACCTCTCTCCCTTGGTCTAACTTCTATTCTAAGGCAGATGGAAGGTCGGTTAAGTGAGGGAAAGAAAGGGGCATCCATATATAAGAAGAAGGAATAAAAATTTGTTCATTAAAAATTCTCGTTATGTCCTGTCTTTTTAACATTTGCATTTCTGGTTCATTTTAGCTCCTTTTTTAGAACCGTATTTTCTATCATAAAATTTAGATTATTAATCTTATAAAATGCCTTTGGAATCACTCAATTTGGAACTCAAACCTTCTCGAATGAAAAGGTTAAAGTTCAGGTCAACCCTTGTTAAAAAATATACATAAGAGGGATTTTAACTATCCTAGGGCTTCCCATGATTTTCATGGCCTTAAAGAACCTCGGATAGCTCAAATTTTTCATTTAAAAAGCCCTCTTCTGAGTATTAAAAATTATCCAAAATTTCAAAAATGTCATTATGTTTTGTAACTATTTCATTAAATTCTGTCTAGTTATTTTGACTCTAGTTTCAGGATATCTCTGGCCTCTTATTTTCATTACTTAATATCTAGATCATTATTCTAATTTTTTTAGATCTTAACCAATTCATTTCAAAGGACTTACTCTTAAAACATGTTTGTTTTTGTCGCTTTTCAAAAACCAGACATTACAAATACAAGTAGTTGAACATGATTAAAGGATGATGGCTCACCATTATGTGCCACAAGTAATCATATCAGAAGAGAATGACAAGAGTTTTCAATAAATGGCTTCGCCCCTAAGAATTTAAAGTCGGCAATCTGATTCTTAAGAAGATTTTACCAAATTAAGATAATGCTCTAGGTAAATAGGCTCCTACTTATGAATAGTCTTACATTTTTAAACGCATTTTCTCAAGAGGTGCACTAGTCTCAACTGACATGGAAGGTCATAACTTGGCTAGGCCCCTCAATTTAGATGTTGTCAAAAAATATTTTGCATAAAAAGCTTATTAGGTTGAAAACTCAAAAGAGCAACTAGGTAAAAGTTAGAGCATAAAGAGAGAAAGAGAGAAAGAGAGAGAGAAAGAAGTTGGCTAGGTTGAAAACATGAAAGGGTAGCCCAAGCAAAAGTTAAAGCATAATAAAAGCTCGCTAAGTTAAAAACCTAAAAGGGTAGTATAGGTAAAAGCAAGAGCATGAAAAAACAAAGAGCCTACTAGGCAATTCAAGAGAATAACTAGGCAAAAGTTAGGGTAAAAATAAGGACAATCATGTTGAACCTAAAGCCCAATCTTTGAGGACATAAGGAAGCAATGGATAGTACAAAATTAGGCAAGATTGAGAATTCCTAATCAGTATCGATGACATGCATATCTATGGTAACATGAGAAACCACTTAATGAGAGCACATAGAACTAATAGTAGAGGACATTTCTCAAAAGAACTTGTCATGCCTGGTTATTTTAATTTTCTTTGTCTTAAGTTGCTTGTTGCTTCTACCATAAAAGTGCTTTATTTGGAATAGTTATTAATAAGGATCATTCTTTTAATAATTTCTCATTCATTTTATAGATATTTCATTTTTAATTTATGCCATGGCTATTGCATTTATGCTTTATGTAAATATAAATTAATAACTAAGGAATGGCATTTATCAAAATGTTTGCTTGACATAATGTCTTTGATGCTTTCTTTGGACCATTTAACCTTTGAGAGCTCATAGTCATTGTTTAGGAGATAGGTTAAAGGGGAATAGTGGAAATGGATGGCTTGATGCCAATATCATTTTAAATTTTGCCACTAAAACATTCAAGGGTGACACTTAAAATTACTTGCTCAATAGTAGTTCTATTGGTGAAGATGTAACAACTTCAACACATAATCTAAGTGTGGACAAGAGTATTAAGGGTCTAGTTAGATGGACATCACTCCAAGGAAAAGCAAAGTACTTCACCTACGTAATTGATCATTTTTTCATAAAATTTAATTTAAAAGGTCAACACCTTTTTCCATTTTATTTCTTGACAAAGGTAATACCTCTGAAATGTTGCTCTTACTCTTACTATGATAAAATCAAGAAAATAATCTAATACTTCACCTATGTCATACTTTTCCTATGTGTAGATACTAAGGTAATTGGAAAAGCAAAATTCATATTTTATGAAATAAAGCATTTCATATACTTCATGAATCTTACATGTACATACATTACAGACCCAAGTTTAAATTAGGGCAAGTAAAAAGAAGCATTTTCCAAATAACCAAAAATCACAAACATGAAAACAATCAAACAATCATTTATCTCACATGTATACATGTATTGCATAACATTTTTTCATTACAAGGCCTATGTCATTCAAGAATCTCACTCCCATGCTATAACTCATTTACGTTCCATCTTGAACTAAGAGCATCTTTGTTTTATTTTAAAGCCCTACACAGAACAAGTACTCTTAAAAGCCTTACATAAAACAAGCACTCTTCAAACCTTGTACAAAATAGGCATTCTTTAAAGTCTTACATAGAATAGGCACTTTTCAAGTCCTATGTAGTATAGACATTCTTTAAAGTCCTAAACAAAATAGTTACTCTTTAAGCTTTACACAACCAAGCACCTACTCAAAAGTCTTGTAACGACAAGCACTACCTTCCATCCTTAGGTTTTTCTTAAGCCCAAGCATTTAAAAGAAACTTCAGGTCCTCGTATTTCCAGGTAAGTTTTTAGCTTCCCAAACAAAATACATGTTCTTTTCTTTATTTATTCCCTAAGGGAGATTACATTTTATCTCTTTTTACCTAAAATACAAGTAAAAAGGGATAACTTATTACCATCATATTTTGTTTGGATCACTTATTCTCTTCCTTTAAATTGAGTCTGGTTTAGTTATGTTAAGAAGTTCATTGAACTGGCTCAATATAGTCAGATACTTAAGTCTAGTCATGCCAACAATAAAAAGTGAAGACAACATGTTCTTATCAAGTTATCTCAAAAAGAATACATATTTTTATCTTTACTCCTTCTTTAGTCAGGAATATCAATTTTTCATTTTTAGTCTTCTCACTTAATGTACAAGTAAAAAGGAAAACCCATCAACATCCTATTTTGTTTTGATTGCTTAATCTTTTCACTTTTAGGTTTTGATTTGAGTCTGTGTCTATTTGTTTGTAGTCCAATTGTATTTATCAAGGGGCTTTAGAGCCCAGCTCAATTCCATCAAATCTTCAAGTCTAATATAGTCATATTGTCTAGTTTAGTCAACCCTAAATTCTTATTTTTATTTTTTCCTTATGCAAGAATATCAAAAATTACATTTTAAATTTCCTTATCTAAAAAACAAATAAAGTGGGGCAACTATGAATATCATATTTTGTTCAAGCATTTCCTCAAAACAATAATAAAAATTGAATTAAAACATTTGAATTTCAAGTTTTATTCAAGTAATGTTAGAATCATCTATTTGAGTTATATTTAATTTTACAACAATTTTAATATTATTTTGAGTTAATAAAATAACTAAAAAATATTAAAAAGCTTATTAGAATTTAAAAAAAAAAGAATCTTTAGAGTCTTAGAGGAGACCAATAATATCTTATTTAATTTTAATTTAATATAAGTCATATTTAATTATTTTCTAGATAATCTTATTTTTAATTCCAAATAAAAATAATATTACTAAAAATAGATAAAAAAGTAAAATATCTTAAGAAAAAGGACTTTAAAGGGAAAAAGATAACACAAAACAAAATGTTCAAAATTTTAATAGCCCATAAAAAAGCTCAAATAACCTAGTACCTTAAAAAAATAAAAAGTAACAAATAAATAAAAGTAAATAAGTAAATAAAAAAAAGGAACAAAGCAACAACAAAACAAAAATTAATAAAATAATAAAACAAAAATCAGAAATGCCAAAAACAAAAAGGATATTAGAAAATGCAAAAATAAACCCTACAACTCACACACTCAACCATTCTATTAGAAAGAGGGATGAAGTGTTCAGAGAGCAGCTACGTGAGGGATCCTCCCATTCTAAGATTCTCTCAAACAACTTGCCACAAGTGATGCACTTGAGAAAGGAAGTGAAAGGCAATCTCAAATCTGCTATAAAATGAGTTCAAATCAAAAGCAAAGGGGTTTTTCCTTTTTTGTCGAGGGGTAGAGGGAGGAGGCTTTTAGATTTATTTTCTTTTTTGGGTTGTGGAAGAACATCACACCTTTATTAGTGCTTACACACCACAAGTAAGATTAGAAAAACATTACAAGATAAAAGTTTGGAAGGATCTAGAAAGTTTAACTTAGGAAATACCTTTGGAAGAAAAAATTCTCCTATAAGGAAATCTTAATGGGCATGTAGGAGTGCATCTAGAGATGAGGGTTCACATAGGGGATATAGCTTAGGGGAAGTAAATGCAAAGGGTAAAACTATTCTAAACTTTTCAATAACATTCGACTTTATAATAACTAACACTTGTTTTAGGAAGCATAAGGAACATCTTATCATGCATAAAAATAGATGGGTATGTTCTCAAATTAATTTCTTTCTAATAAAGAAAATGGATAGAAAACTACAAAGTTATACCTAAAGAGAACTTGACTATCCAACATAAAGTCTTGGTTATAGATATTCAAGTTAATAGAAAAGTAAAGTGCAAAGACCAAGATAGGATGTTAAGGATCAAATGGTGGAAATTGGAGATAAAGAAAAGAGCTTAGAAAGAAGAATTTTGGAGGAAGGGTTCTGAAAAGTACAAAGAAGTGCTAACAATATATAGGATGAAAAAGCTAAAAATATTAGAAAGGCGATAAAAAAAATATCTAGTGAATCAAAAGGCTTTGGATCTAAGGATAAAGAATCTTGATAGTGGTATGCAAACGTGCACGATAAAGTTAAAGTTAAAAGAGAGTGTTATAAAGCGTGGTCATTTTATAAAAGTGATAAAAATTAGGAAAAATATAAGTTAACTAAGAAAGCAGTGAGCAAAGTGAGAACTAAGGCACTTGATGAGTTATACTAGTCTTTAGGTACTAAAGCTAGTAAAAGAAATATTTATAAGCTAACTAAAAGTAAGTAAATAAAGATAAGAGATGTGGACTAACTAAAATGCATTAAGGATGAAAAAGGAAAAGTCTTAGTCACAGAATGAGATATCAAGGAAAGGTGGAAGGATTATTTTTATAAACTATTTAATAAAAGACACAAAATTTTATTGCACTCGAATAGGTTAAACACCAAAGAGGAGGGCTAAAATTATACCTTTTATTGTAGAATTCAAAAGTCAGAAGAAAAAGAAGCATTAAAGTGAATGGAGAATGACAGAGCAGTTAGACCAGATAATATACCTATTGAGATATGGAAGGGTTTAAAGGTGAAAGGCATAAGTTAGTTCACAAAGTCATTTAATGAAATTATAAGGTTTAAGAGAATGTTGTACGAGTAAAGGAGAAGTACTTTAATCCCTATTTATAAGAATGAGGGAGATATACAAAACTATACAAATTATAGGGAAATTAAGTTCATAAGTCATACTATAAAGTTATGGGAGAGAGTAATTAAGCAAAAATTAAGGCAAAAGATTCAAGTTACTGAGAATCAATTTGGTTTTATGCCAAGAAGGTTGACCATGAAAGTGATACACTAGTTGCAAAAATTGATGGAGAGATATTGAAGAATAAAAAAAAAATTACACATAGTATTCATCAATTTGGAGAAGTCATATGATAGGGTGCTAAGAGAAGTTTTATAGAAGGCTTTGAAGAAAAAAGGAGTTTGTATTGCTTATATTTGAGCTATCCAGGATATGTATAATTGGGTTACAACTAGTGCGAGAACAAAATGTTTACCTATAGAAGATTTTTCGATAAACATTTATCTATATCAAAGGTCAACTTTGAGCCTTTATCTTTTTACTTTAGTTTTAAATATGCTCACTAAACATATCCAAGAATAATGCTACAATATATACTTTTTGCAAATAATATAATGAGCATTGAGAAAATAAATGAATGAGAAGTTAAAGATATAAATATTAGCTTTAGAAGGACATGAATTTTATTTAAGTAAAAGTAAAATGGAGTATATGGAATGCAAGTTTGGTGAGAGATACACTAATTTTAATGTAAAAGTGAAAATTGAAGAACATACCATACTACAAGTCATACGGTTTAAGTATCTTAAATCTATCATACAATATAACTGGAAAATAAAGAAAGATGTAAAACATGAGATTCAAGTAAAGTGGATGAAATGAAAGAGTACTTCAAGTATTATTTTTGATAGAAGGGTACCACTCTAGCTTAAAAAAAATTTATTGCACAATTATAAAACCTGCAATATTGTATAAGACTGAATATTGGGTAATAAAAAGTCAAGAAAAGGATATGTTATAGAGATGAAAATATTGCGTTAGATAAGTGGACACACCAAATAAAATAGAATTAGAAATAAATACATTAAAAAGAAAGCGGAGATCACACTTATTGTAGAAAAGATTATAAAATCATGTCTTAGATGGTTTGGAATTATATGAAGAAGATCTGTAGAAACCTCAATAAGGAAAGTAGATCAAATAGAGAGTAGTGCAATAATTAGAAGTATAGAAAGAATAAGAAAAACTATAGATGAAACCATTAAAAAGGATTTAGACGTTTCATGGTTTATCTAAAATTATGATTTACGATAGGACTTTATGTCGTCAATTGATCCATGTAGCCAACCCCACTTAGTAGGAAAAGGCTTATTGTCATTGTTGTTTAGGTTGTGGAAGAAGCAATACGAATGAGTCATAAAGAAATTAAGAAAAAATGTTAGGGAGAAGTTAACATTAAGAAGGATAGAAGAGGTCATGTGCTAAGGACAACTAAAATAGAGAAAGAGACAGAGAGAAGGATTTGAAAAAGCAGAAGACCAAGACCAAAAGGAGATAAAAATAGAAACAGAGAATAGATGCTATATGTTCCCTTTGGCTTTTTTAATTTTCTTTGCTAGATCTTTTGGTTAGATGAATAATGGGTTTAGTTTGCCTTTTAATATGAGTATTGCTTTGATGTCTCTTTTTCTCTTTATTAGTTTTGGTTTTGGTTTTGATTCTTGTTCATTGGCTTGGATCTAAAATTGATATGCCAAATATGTGTGTATGAAAGAGATTCTCTGAGCCTTCAATATATTTCTTATGTTGTTGATTTCCTTCTCCCCTGTTTTGGTGATGTCGCATCATTATCACTATAGTTAGTTCACTTGGGAGGTTTGTTTTAGTTTTTGCTTGTTGTTACTAAATGGTGATTTTAAATCTATCTTGGTGCAATTTGCTACAAGATTGGATATGGGTAATCTAGAATGATCAAGATGAGAGAGACTATCAGTAAGCCCAAGGGAGTTTGGTAAAAGATTTATGATATTATGTATAGAATGTGAAATGTAAACATGTTAGATGATGATTTGTTTGCATGTTGGCTTAATAAAAATGGTGGATGTTATTTTGGACCATTTGATCTTTATCCAAAGGGTTCTGCTCATAAAAGATTAAATTCCTTTTGATACTTATCTTATTAGTGTTTAAATTTTGTTTGTGTGATACTCCTTTCATGATTTGATTTTCTTTTGTCTTGGAATTATTTCTAATTTCATTTGGCATGTGGTTAAAACTAATCCATACCAAGCATGACTAAAGAGAACATGGAGAAGTTGAGGAGTGCAAAGGCAAACAAGTTAATGCAATTAGGTTCTTCCATTTTATGTTTGTATAATATATATGAATAATATAATATTTGGTTGGCTGCACAAAGCTTACACATACATTAGACACTGCACATTTGTAAATATTTATATTCTATTTTATTTTATTTTTAATTTGATTTTAAAGTTTTCATATGAGACTCTTTGTCGCTTGAAGCTTATAAGGTATTAATTAGTGAATCATATGTGATAATAATTTTCTATATTAGTTAGATTGCATCATCACATTTTAACAATTTTAGGATTTCAATAACCCATATTTAGTTAACTATGTTCTCAGAGGTCCAAATATTAAAAAAAATATTCAAAAAAGTTCAAAAGTTAGTTTTTTAAAAAAGTCAAATGATTTCCTTTTTTATAGGAACGTTTCTTAAAATTTTCTTTGAATAAGATTACAAAAAGTTACTAAAACAAAATCAAGTTGGATTCCAATTGCCCGTATTTTGTCAATTTTTTTTAATGAGAAGTATGAAAATAAAATTAGTTGATTAAATAAATCCTTTTTTATTTGTTAACAATAAAAAATCAGATATGAAAAAATCAAAAATTAAAAAAAATGATTTTTTAAAATTCAAAAGTTAATCTTTGAAAAACAAACAGATTAAATAAACCTCTTTTTCTTATAAATTTTTTACATTCAAAAGTTAGTGTTTTAAAATTTTCAATTCAACAATTTTTTTAAAAGACTTTCATTCCAAAAATAAATAAAAATAAAAATGAATTAAATTCTTTTTTTAAAACTTAGGAATTTTCTTTAAATTTTCTTTTAAAAAGAAACTATAAGAATTAAAATTATACTTCATAAAATTTTTTTTAAAAATCCTTTTTACTTAAATAAAAAAATTTATTTCCAAAATAAAAAAATAAGGAGAATAAAAAAGTGAAATTAATTTAAATTTTATAAATTAAAACACATCAAGTAATTCAAAATTTGTTTTATTTGTAAAGACAAGTTAATTCTTATTTTATTTTTTTTTCATAAAAAAAAGCATCAACCAATAGACATGAATTTTTACTTAGTTGAATTACATAGATTTTGATTATTTTCATAAGGTACATAGATCTTAGGTTTTTATTATAAATTAAGTCTATCTTTGTAAATAAACTTTTTTCCTTTTGTTTTTCTTTTATTAATTTTTTTTATTTATTTACATGTGATTAATAAGAATAATTAAAATAATATTAAGATCATATTATTTTTACACAATTAACTTAAGGTAATTGCTTCTAAGAACATGTGCTGTAAGGTGCCTAACACCTTTTCCATATGCACAATTGACTTCCAAATTTATTCTTGGTTTGCGAATTATCGCTTTTTACCCTTTACAAAAAATTTTTTTTTAAAGTTTTACTTATCTAAATTAAAATTTTAGTGATAACTCTATTTTACTTTATTTTTGTTTTCAAAAATCAAAATTTTCTTTTTTGGCATCTTACAATTACATTTCGAGTGTTACACTCACTCTTTTGTCTTTTTATAAGTGTTTAAAATTGAACATAAGCTTATGCCTATTTTGATCATTTGTAATAGTATATTATATATGTCATACCTAGCTCTCCATAACCCATTCATACATTATGTAAGGTTTAAGACAAATTCATATCCATTCATAACCTTTTTGACACCAAAATCAGTCCATTTACAATTCATTTTGAGTTATAGAAGTCCAAACTTTATTTTTTATTTTCATCTATTCATTTTCATCATAAACAAGTCTGTTTATACCCATGTTATCATGTTTAACTCGTATGATAGCCAAGAAATGGTTATAGCTTGAAATGACAATATAAAGCGAAAATCTGCACTAACTTTGAAAATTCATAACTCAGATTATACAACTTCAAATCATACAAAATAGATGTCTATGGAAAGCTTAGAATGTGAACTACATGATGTAAAATTTTTAAGTGAAATTAAGTTCATTTGCCCTACCAAATGCAATGGAACAATAACTAGGTTTGGGTTGGAAGCCATATGACAGACCTAAACTTTGAAAATGTATATCTTAGCTTACACAACTCCAAATTGGGTGATCTCAGTAGCCACGTGAAAATTTATAATTCCAACTATATGTTTGTAAAATTTTATGAGTATTGGAATTCATTTAGCCCCTCAAACGTATGAAACATCAGAGTTGTGCAGTGTAAACAGTATCAAGACAATTTGATAATTCTATACAATTTTTGGAAATTTTTAAAATATTTTGTATAACTCCAAAAATTATATTTCTTAGCTTGTTAGTAAGCTCTAGAAGGGACCTAAAAACATACCAAATCTTAGGATCAAACTAGGTCATTAAGGCAACTTTTGACATAGTAGTTATTTATAGAAAATCTAATACTAACTTTGGTTTCAATTTAGACTATTTGATGTCCAATTAGTTTTTTTTTTTCACTTTGAGTACATTTCTCTCATCCTAGATGGCTTTTCTAACCATCTCATAACATGCCAAAATGGTTGGATCAAAATTTGACACCTTGACATCCAATTATAGGCACATCCCTATTGGCACTTACATGGTCATTTGTCATCAAAATGCTCATACATTACCATAACTTGTTCTACATCCATATTCTCATACTCTTATATATAGTTTCATCATTAAACATAAAGTATCATCATCAATTACATCATAAGAGCATCATGGTACATGTAGAATGCCATATACATTTATACATCAAATTTTGGTACAAAATAGAATCATAGTTCATGAAGTCTAAAATCTAAATTCTTTCAACATCCTTATCCTTGGTTGGTGACCCTAAAAATGGATAGTGGGAGCATAGGGGTGAGATTCAGGAGAATCTCAGTAGCTAATTTCAACTAATTCAATGCATACAATAATGCTATGAGTATATGCCATGCATGTGGTGCAAGAATGCTATGCTTATGCTTCATATGAATCAAATATATCATAAAACATGAAAGCTTATAAATTTCTTAGCCATGGCATTATCATAAACTTGCTAGGTTCAACTATTCTCAACCCAAGGCCAAGAAAGAGCTACCACACTTAATTCCATGCTTTAAGAGAGTTAGGAGCCGAAATACATCTCATATTCATGCATAAAGCTCATTATGGAAATCATGCTAAATATGTCTCATGAATGAATCAAGCAACAATACATACAAGCATTCAAACTCATTCAAGCACTCAAATGTATGCAAGAAAATGAGATAAAACTACCTTGAAGCTTGCAAGAACTCAAATAGCCACTAACCCACTTAATCCTAGCTTTTCTCTTGCCTTTCTTTCTCTTGGCACTTACACTTTATAGTGTTTGGGCTAGATGGACCTACACATAACAATTTTAAGACACATTAGCCTCATAGAACTCATCATAGACTTATGATTCTTGCTTAGTCTCATTAGAGCTCCATGTAATACAAAAAGCTAATTTTGGTTCATAATGAAGCTACCCTTGGTTCTTGCTTTCAAAACCCCAAACTCTTGATTGTTACTAGTCTTATAACTCTTAGGAAACTCATTTGAATTATTACATGCTTGGTTGGAAGGGTTTAAAGCCAGCTTGCTTCATGAACCTCTTTTAGGCCTTAAAATTTCAGCTTTTATTCTAAGACTCCTAAATTCAATCCAATGCTACCATAATTACTTATTCATCATATCTAAGTCTCTGATTCAAAGAAACATTCCCCAGGTGCTCCTTTTCTCTCTAGGCCAAGACACCATTACAAGAGAAGCAAACATGGACTTTTGTTGATTCTTGCTAGAAGTTTGATGCATACTCATGTTCTTTGGTTTCTCTACAACTTAGCCATAAATTCATATGGCCTAAAATACCTTTCAATGATCCCAAAACTCCTAAGGTGCAATTGAAATCATAACTTTCATATCTTAAATTCTAAAGCTTTTTAACTGATTCTAATTATATAATCTTGTTTCTCATGCCTCTAACCCTCTAATTCAATCATGTTTTAGCCACAAATATATTCCTTCTAGCATTTCCATAGGGAGGCTAAACCAAGAAAAAAGGAGAACACAAGGGAAGAGCAAGTATTCTAGTTGGTATCTTACCTTACTTGATTCTTTATTCCATGGAAAATTTGATACTATTAATAGTTTTCTCAAATCCTCCCTTTCTTCCAAGAGACCAACCACAAAAGTGTTCTTTTCAAGAAGCTAAAACCACCATTGGAGAGAGCTTAGAGAGGAGAAGAAAGTTAGTGAAGGCAAGACCATGAAATTTTGCAAATTTTCATACCTATTTTGCCTTGTTCTTCCTTCTCTCTCCTCCCCCTTTGGATGCCATTTCAAACCTGTTTGGAGCTGCTTCAGGTCGATGGAAATGAAGAAGAAGAAGAAGAAGGTGTGCCATGTAATAAAAGGTGGGAGAGATTTTTATAGTATTTTCCTATAATTACACTTTTGCAACGATACTTGAATTGCTCCATTTGCATTCGTTTTAAATCTTTTTTTAGAACTGTCTTTTCTATATAAAAAGTTAAGTCCTTTAGTTTATTAAAAATATTTACTTTCAATTTTATGAGCTTCAAAGCCATTTCGAATCATCCAATCAAATTTTGGATAAACTAACAACCTAAAATATACACTGGAGGGGTTTTGGTTATTCTAAGGGTTTCCATATTTTTTAGAGCTTCTAAGAATCCTAGAAGACTCAATTTTATCATTTAAAACTCCCTCCTTTGAGTTTCTAAAAAAATTATCTAAAATTATAAAAATGTTACTGCATTTTCAAAAGATTTTATTTAGTCATTCTGACTCCAATTTTGTGGCATCTTTGGCTTTATATCCTCATTTCTAAATGTCTATATTATTATTTTAATCTTATTTAGCCTCTAACCATTTCATTCTAGGGTCTTCCTTTTATATCTCACCAGTTTCAATTCAATTTTAGGAAGATTGGGTATTACATTTCCCCCCTTTAATAAAATTTCATCCTTGAAATTTTGGAGTATAGTCATCGTTCTGTATTTCTTATACTTTTTTAAGCTAATTACTCCTAGATTCTTTTATACAAGAAGTTTGAATAACTTGCTGGAAATATTCTATTCCTCTGGTTTTCTCCTCATGAAGTGTATTATGAGGTCATTACTTGCTCTCTTACCTCTTATGGTAAGAGGGTTATCTCTGATACTATCACTCATCCTTAACTTGTCTCTAAGCAAAGGTTTTAAAGATTATACTTTTCTATATTTAGTTGGTCCAAGACCAATTTATAAGGGTTAAGCTATTCTATTTAGTAGACTTTCTTGCATTTGTAATTGGAGATATCTTACTAATATCCAATCTCTAATATTACTTTCTAATAGCTTTTTGTAAAGTCTTCTTATTTTCTTTGTTCATTGCAAGCTATTAAAGTTTCTTTCTAGTTTAACTTATCTTATTCAAAGGTTTAGTCCACTGTTTATCCTTAGTTTCTTTCTTACTAGCTCATTCCATAATAAGGCCTCATATACTAGCTAATTATTAAGATTATAGCTCTTCTGATGAGTTTATATTTTTTTTTTATTATCCCCACTTCTTTATTCACTACTATACTTTCTTTTTAAATCTAAAATTTTTATATTTCTTTTAGCTACTTGATAGTGAGCATTACTCAAATTCTCAATTTTACCATTGACTTTGTATAACCTTAACTCTTTTGTGCTATTATTGAGGAGCAATTAATACTGACTAATATTGTCTTCATAGGGAGACTGATTTCTCATAGCCTTAGCTTCTAGAAGTGTAATACCTTAACCTCCTAGCTCTTACACCATGGTCACATAGTATATCTCAATATGTCTCATGCATATTGGAATACATTTTGCAAGAAAACATATATTTTATGCATGGATGATTGTGTAATGAGGAAGCCATATACATGTTCCATGGCTTTAGGGGCCTTTTGAACTTACCAATATTATTTTCCATCCATAACATATCCATTCAAGTCATAAACATCCCAATTCATCTCATATGCTACGGATTTGGAACTAAAATTCAAGAACAAGTATAATTGCTATCGGGTTGTTGTCACAAGTTTCTGATATAAACTTTGAAAATTCATAACTAATTCTAAAAAAATTAAAATCATGGATATGATAGCTTTCTAGAAAGCTCTGGATGTTACTAATGGATAAAAATAGTTCCAAACCAAAACAGAAGCATTTATCCTATGAAAAGTAATAGAACAATAGCTCATGTCATTTCTCAAACAGCTTCAGGACCTATAACTTAAAAAATTTGTTCTCCCTCTACAAAGATCCAAATGAGGAGATCTTAGTGGCTAGGGAAATCTTATGGTATTTAGTTTATTCCTGTAAAATTTCATGAGTATTAGACTTCATTTGGCCCACATGTGACATAAAGAAATAAACTAACTATATAAACAATGTACATATCAATTTTACATAATTTGGCCAACTTTAAAAAATCGTAATAAATTCTCTAAAGTTCCAAATTAAATACTTTTTAGCTCTATGAAAAACTCTAGATGAGACCTACTTATGGCCAAATTTCATGCAAAAACTCATCTGTTTGGTTAAACTTTGGATTAACTCAAGAATTAGTCAATTTTGAAGTCCAAAATAAGATGCTAAGATGCCAAATGGCCTTCTTATGGTTTCATAGCCACTTGGGCATGTCCTAAAGCACCATTCTAGCTTAGGAAAGCATGCCAAATGGTTCAAATAATCATGGAGCTCAATCTCACTATGCCACTCACATTTATACACATGCATACATAGGTTCATGGGTGGCAAAAACTTACATATCCATTCATATGGTTCCAAAATAGGTATATACATCATGTTTACACACTTTTGAACATGCTCAATGTTTTATATTACATATACACCATATGAGT
Organism: Erythrophleum ivorense; assembly: GCA_026724425.1. NCBI lineage: Eukaryota > Viridiplantae > Streptophyta > Magnoliopsida > Fabales > Fabaceae > Erythrophleum > Erythrophleum ivorense. The sequence goes on along the minus strand of JAIUCV010000002.1, from coordinate 44,030,631 downwards.
ACAATTCTTGACATCAAAATACTATTAAAATGCCTATTTCCCCACTCTTTTGTCAAAGTCTTGCTCTTCAAGGGATTTGACCTCCATTTCTCAGTTCACTTAGTTGACCTAGACATGATTACACATATGGAGGGGAAGAGTGAGATTCAAAGAATTTCAATAACTCTTTACCCCTTCAAACATACATAATAAATGCAATTTTAAATTAAAGAATGCATGCATGTCCTTTAAGCTTGTCATGAACATACATAAATCATTTTCTTCATCACATAAACTTATACATATTATACATAGGCTCTCAAGGGTATTGGTCTACCCTTACCTAACTTTTTAGGGACTTTTGGATTTGCCTCATCTACTTTCAAGGACTTTTGATTAAGTCTCACTCTTTTTAAAACTTTTGGCTTTGTCTCACTAAATCCTCAAAAATTTTAACTTATCTTCACCTATACTAAGGGATTTTTAGCTTAATCATACCTATTCAAGCCATATTTCATACATAAACATATTTCAAGAAATATAATGGTATCATAATATGTAATCAATGGTTAGAAACATTTCTCATAGTGCAAACATATACACAAGCACTCAATGACAAGAAAACAACTAAGCTAGGCATGTAAGAAAGGTTAGAGAGCTACCTTGAAGCAAGTATCACACACTTTTTCTTTAATTATTCTTCCCCTTTTTTGGCCAAGCACTTGGAGCTAGGTGGCACTTGATCCTCTTGGCCTAAACACATCAAATGAGACATATTTTAATCTTTGGAACAAACTCTAGTTTGATACAACCTCTATAGAGAGTTACTTTCTCATATGACTACATAATGGCTCCATACAAGACACAATGAAGCAACTAATAGAATTCATGATTTTGACCCTGTTTTCTCCTTCAATTCAAGTCTCTTGACTCCATTTAGACTCCTTGGAGTCATTATAATTTCATTTCAAGGAGCCTAGATACAAGTTTCTTCTTAATGTCTTAAAATGAAACCTAAACCTCCATCTCACAACCTATGCTTCTTAAATTCATTCCAATGCTTCCTTTGATGTTCATCTATCATATTTAGTCTTTTTCTAGCCTTAAAAAAATTTAAAACAATTCTTAGGTGCTTTAAGTAGTCTAGGCTGAGACATAAAGGAGCAATTGGACTCATAGAGTTTGCTTGCTTTTCTTAAAGGAATGGTCACTTGTAAGATTTTTTAGGTGTCTTGAGAACTCATTCATACTCTAACATAAGTTAAATTATCCCTAGAGAGCTTCAAGAATGGCTAGGTGCAATTAAATCCTTAGCTTCCATATCTTGAATCATAAAGCTTTTTAATTGATTCCACTTGCATATTCTTGTTCCCCTTGCTTCTAAACCTATAATTCAACCATGTTTTTATCACAAATATATTCCCTCTAGTGTGCTTCTAGGGTGGCCAAACCAACAAGGGAGAAAAGTGTAACACCATAATATCTTAACTCCAATTCATCTCCCTCTAGGCTTGATTCCATACGATTTCCAAAGAAAATGACCAAATTGTGGTATTTTACAACTTTAAGTTGGGGTATAACCGGTCATATTTTGCCCCGTGGGTCCCGTGAACCCATCATTCACATACTCTACTCAATTACCATTTATACGAGTCATACATAGCCTCAAAAAACTCATAAACCACGGATATGAAGCCAAAAACCAAGAAAATGTCATTTCTCCAATGAGCCCAAAAGTCAGATTTTTGGCTCTAATTTTGGAAAATTATAACTAATTCTAGAAAAATGCAAAATCAAGCAAATCATAGCTCTCTAGAAAGTTTTGGATGTTAGCTTCACACTAAAAATAACTCCCAACCATAATCTCAACGTCTGGACCATCATTGACATCGAAAAAGGAACAGATGTCTGGCTGTCCCTAATACCGGTGCAGTTTACTGTCATGAACTTTGAAAATTTGTAATTAATTCCACAAAAATCCAATCTGGGAAATCTATACCAATTTGGAAAGCTACAGATGTTAAACAGAGGAAAAAAATAAGTCCAGATCAGTTCAGGAGCTCTTGGACCTCGAAAACTGGTGAAACAGTAACGAAGGTCTGAAACTTCCCTGATGCTGATATAGAACTTCAGAAAGTCATTTCTCTCTCTACAGACCTCCAATTGAGGTGCTTCTAGTTGGTATAGGTCACTGTGGGTATCTAGTTTATGCTCATAAAATTTCATGACAATTGGACACCATTTGGTCTATGAATGACATGAATTCATTTTCAGACTTAGTGCACAGTACCATGACCAAACCATTAAAATTTCCCAACTTCAACAATTCACCAAATATTCCCTAAACCTCCAAATATTACCCACTTTAGCTTCTCAAGAAGCTCTCAATAGACTCTAAAGGCATGCCAAATTTCATATCAAGAAGAGCTCGTCTAGTCATACTTTGACAGAGCTCACAAAATTGGTGGTTTTGGCACCTACAATGGTTCATAATGGGTCCAAATGACCTCCCACATGCTCTAACATCTTTGGTGCAAGTTTGAAAGTTTAAACATAGCATATATGAATCTAAGTGATCCAAATCATCATACATTTCAAAATCACTGTGCTACGGAGCAAAATGCACTATCACATGTAAGTCACAAAAGGGCCAAATTCTACATTCTCATTGCTTTGGCTCTTTACACAGTTCATACATCATTTATACATATGTTTACATGTGCTCACATATTTACAACTCAAAAATGATATGTGCATATTCATTTTGGCACCTTTTTACATCAAAAGAACCAAAAGAACTACACATTCCTCAACTAGACTCCTTGGTGTGCACTTGCTTCTCCTTGAGCTCCACCTAAGATGTTAAGATGGGAGAGGGAAGGGGGTGAGATTCAGGGAATCTCAATAGCTCATACTTATTCAAGAAGCAATCAAGATATATAAACCAGTCAAAGCATGCAAACAAGTCATAATGTCACAAGATATGTGTTTCATGCCATGAATATCATATCAATGCCAAGATTAGGCTCTAGGGACTTTTGGTCTAGCCTCACCCGAGCTTTGGGACTTTTGGATTGGCCTCACCCTTAATTTAGGGACTTTTGGCTCCACCTTACCCGTCTCAAGGGACTTTCGGCACCACCTCACCCTAGCAATTTCCACAATTCATATCATGAACATATTGGTACCAATGCATCAAGGCAACATCAATAGCATATCTCATCATACAAGCACATACACAAGCATACAATGACTATTACACATCCAAGAATGCAACAAGAAAGAGTAAAGAGCTACCTTATCGGCTAATACAAATCTTTCCTTTCAATTTCTCTTTTCCCTTCTTGATTTCACACTCACAACTAGATGGAGTTGCTTCCTTTGAGCCTAAGCACAACAAAGAGCATGGGATTATTCTCTCATAACTCAAATAAGTACTCACAAAGCTAAAGGGCTCTTCATCGAAGCAAACCCCTACTACTCATGTAAGAAACTAGGGATTCTCTTTTTAGAATTTCACTCACTCTCCTTCCTCTCTCAAGCTCTCAAAGAGGAAAGGAAAGAAGAAGAAAGGAAGCTACATAAGCTCTACCCTTCCTCAAGAGTGGTTTTCCATTTCTCTCCTCTGAACCAAACCCAAATCAATCACTAAAACCATAGAAAGAGAGGGCAAAGAGAGAAAAGTAACATGCTAAGGAGAAAAGCTATGGAAGTCTCAAGATTGCTTACATGTTTGCTTGTTCTCCTTCCTTCTCTAGGTCTCTCTCTCTCTCCACAGCCCTTTTCTCTCTCTTAGTCGAAGCTTAGGTTGGTTTACAGAGAAAAGAAGAGTTTGGAAGTTTAAAAAGGTCAAAATCTCACTTTTCACGCTTTTTCGGACTAACCCTCGCTATAGCGAGCCATAACCCTCGCTACAGCGAGTTCGTGTCAGTTCCAGACCTCTACCTTCGCTATAGCGTACGCTACGGCGAGCAATTCCCTGATTTTTGTATGGAATGCTCGCACTCGCTATAGCTAGAAGCATTTTCGCTATAGCGAGAAGGGTCTCTCGCTATAGCTAGGCTATAGCGAACAGGTACATTCGCTATAGCTAGCAGACTTAGAAAATTTTTAGTTTTCGAAAATTTTCAGCTTTTCTTTTCTTTCCCTTTTCTTTTCTCTTTTTCTTTTCTTTTCTTTTTCTGGTCGTTACAAAAAGTATAAGGAAAGAGCATGCATTTTAGTTAGTATCTTACCTTGTTTGATTCCTTATTCCAAGGAGAAATTTATGCCATCAAGAGTTTTCTTAAATTCTCCCTTTCCTCCAAGAGACCAACCATGAACATGCTCCTTTCAATAAGATAAAACCATCATTGGAAAGGGCTTAGAGAGGGGAAGAAATTTTGTGAAGACAAGACCATGCAATTTTGTAAAATTTCATATCTATTTTGCCTTCTTTCTCCTCCCTCTTTTGGACGCCATTCCAGATCTGTTTGGAGCTACTTCAAGTTGTGGAGAATGAAGGTGAAGTGGCTGGACATGATTTATGAATCAAAAAGGTAAAGTTATCCACTTTTTCAATTTTTTATTTTAGTCCCTAAACCATTGTTTGTCCGTTTGGCCTCATATTAACTCTTTTTTTAGAATTGTCTTTTTCATAATAAAAGTTAGGTCCTCTAACTTATAAATTACCTTTAGTTTCACCCAAATTGGATTTAAAGTCATTTCAAACCGTTTAGTCAAAGGTTTGGTCAACCAACGGCTAAAATCGTTCATTGAAGGAGTTTCAACTGTTCTAGGGATTCTCATGATTTTTAGGGCTTTTGAGAATTTTGAAAAGCTTAAATTTTTTGTTTAAAAAGCCCCTGTGTGAGTTTTTCAAAATTTTTAAAAATTACTAAAATGCCCCAACTTCGTTTCGTAAATTTCCTTAGCTCTTCTAGTTCGGGTTTCCAAACAACTCAAACATCCAATCTTTATTTTTAGGGGTTTAGATTATCACTCTAATTTTATTTGGCCCCTTACTTTAGAGGACTTCCTTTGAAAAATCGCACAATTTTAGCCTTTTTTCAGTAAACCGAGTGTTACAAGAAGCATACCATACCACTTATTGTAGCATGAAAAACTACACTTAGCCCCTTTTCTAAGTTCTGGTATATAGGAATTACTTTCTTACTTCTCTTATCCCACATGCTGTACGTATCTATCAAGGAAGATCTAGTCAGTGGCTTGGCTATCTAAGTAAAGCCTTAATAATTATGTGTCAATAGTTTGCTAGACTTATAAAAATTCAAGTCTCTAAGACTAAACTGTCTAATATTGCATCAATTTTTGAGACTAATTGATCTGTAAAAACTATTCTAGGTCGTTATTTCCCAAGAAAACTACTGTATTGTAACTTTGAACTTTCAGTAACTCTGTCGGATCTACTGCGATCCCCTAGGTCTATTGCAATCATTTAGAACCTGACTAGGGTCTATTAAAATCCACTGAATTGTGCTAAGATTTGTTGTGATCTATTTATGGAAGATTTCCAAGCTTAAGATTTTTGTCTCTATAAATAAAACTCATACTCATTAAGTTTGTCACTATAACAGTATATAACAAATATATGATTTGTATGCAATTATATATATATATATATATATTATTTTCATAAAAAATTTAATATTACAACAACAAACTTTAGGATTTTTTTTTGTAATCGATTCTTCTAGTAAGTTTTTTTTTTTAAATCCTACTCCTTCATTTTGTGTTTGAAATTAATTAGAATTGGTGGTTAGAGATCAAATTAAGGATTATGCATGTATTGATTTCGGCAGAAATTTGAACCTCAGGTACCGTGTGCGCGCTTGCTTTAGTCCTGGTAGTTTTGGTGTATAAATTTCCTATACCTTGAAATCATCACCTCGCTCTCTCTTCTCTCATTTTTCGCTTAATCACTTGATTTCCTCTCTCTCTCTCAATAATTTGTTTTATTATTTTTTCTGTAACTCTGTACCATTTTTTTTCTATTCCATTTCTTACCGCTAGTACTTTCTCTGATTATATTCTTCACTAGTTAAAGCGTTTCATCTATATTTCAATTTCACATGGAAAAATTGACATTGTCCTCAGGAAAATTTGAGTAAGCTTTGTTTCATTAATTTCTTTAATTATTTTTCTATGATCAATGGCAGAGTTGCATGTATTTGAAGATGGGCAAATACTTTCCTCAAATTTGATAAATTTATATGTATATAATATTGAATCACTCAATTACACACGTGTATAGTGATTTATTTAATATACAAAACTAGTAGAATAAAAATTAATTTTAAAAATAAAAAAATAGCACTTATACTTTCTTTTTAAAAAATAATAACAAAATACTATCAAATAATAATCATAAAATCATAATAAACAATACATGAAATTTTAACTCTACATTAGAATATTAAGCCGAGGTCAAACACCCAATCCACCCAGTGACCCAAAAGAAATAGCAATGCTCGAAGCCGCAGACGCTAAAAATTTGTGTTCTTCTGTGTTCGTCTTTATGACAACGCGTAGTATCCGAGAGACGGAGAGGGACGGACCAGACCAGAGGGAGGGAGGCAGCTGAGTCTGATTCATAGACGAACCAACGGCGATTCGGCGAACCTTCATCCTCATTGTAAAATTTTCCCTTCGTTCTGGGTTTGATTCTCTATTTCATGAAGCTTGCCATCAAATGATTCATGCTGAGACATATGGGTTCTTCTTAGTTTTCATTTGATTCTTCAAGCAATTTTCTGTATTTGGTGACTTGGTCTTGGGGTTTTGGTTTAAATACTGGTTGATTCCTTATTGTTTTAGCTTGGGGTTATTTTGTCTGGGTCCCCGTCTTATGGTTGCTTGAAATTTCATCGCGAATCAAGATGAATGTCTTGGGTCTAAATTCTGTGATGCTGGCTTTGGTTTTTTTTTAATAAAATCTGGTTCTGTTAATTTTCTTTTCATGAGTTTTAAGTTAAGGAGCACCGCACCAATATGGGCATGACATAATATCATATATGAGATACGATAATTTTTAAAATGTAGGCAAGGAAAAAATATGAATTTTAAATAAGCATTTCAAATGTAAAATAAGATATACATCACAAATTATAAATAAAAATATAAGATAAATTAAAAGAAAAGTTTCTAATTCAAATTAAATATTAATTTTTTTCTTTATTCATATCACTAAAATTTTTGGTAGTTGTTTCGGTGTATTTTGAAATGTTTCGGAGCGTTTTGAAAAAAAAACAAAAAAAGCCAAATATGAATGCTGGAGCATGTATCGTATCGGATGTGTCCGATACGGGTACGCCCCCTTTTTTGATGTATCAGCGCTTACGACGTTTCAAGCATCAGTGATATTATTATTTCATAAGCCTTGCAATTTCTCATGTTAAATTTTATTTATAATTTCGATTTCTAGCTTTTTATTTAAAAAATTATACTATAAAAGTACAAATTTTTTTGAATAGGATATGGACATTTTTTTGAAGAGAAAATTGACATATTCCAGCTTTCCAACTCCCCAGATGTTATCTATAAATTCCTACGGGTTTGATGAAGAAATTGACATTTTTCTTTCTATGTCTTCAATGGCCTACTGGCGTTGCTTAATAACAGCAATGGCAATGAGACTTGCAATGCTTAAAAACACTGAAGGGAAAATGGCTAACATGTTAGGATTAAAAAGGTGGACCCATTGCAATCCCCAACCTCGACCTTTATCTGGAAGCATTAACCACGGGTTTGCTTCACCTCAATATGTTTTGCCTGAGTTTAGTTTCCCAAGTTTCTCTTTTGGTGGATCTATGGAGCTTATGGCAGTCCCAAAAAAGAAGGTACTCTTTTAACTTATCTTTCATTTAGCATTTCTTGTTCTTGATTGGCACTTTATTATAGAAATATTAATCAATGTATCATAGAAATATCATTTTTTAGGCAAAATTGGTGCGAGTGTCTTAATTTGCATGCTGTTCTATTATTTCATTTTTTGGATTTGAATTTGTTCTTTCATGACTTTGTCTGTCACGTAGGTCTCTCCCCATAAAAGAGGAATAAGAAATGGACCAAAAGCTTTGAAACCTATTCCCGTGATAGTTCGATGCAGGTAAGCTTTAGTTCTTTTCCCCAATAATGCTATCTGAGCTGTGCATACTGCGCTTTATATAAATTATTATGTTTTGGAAATATCTAGTCATTTTCATTATCAAATATAGTGGAGTCTCTGCATGCTGAGTTTGTGCTTTTATTTGGTTTCTAAGATAGTTTCATTTGAGCGTCATGCTTCTTGTGAATTACTTAATCTTGCCCGGACCTGGCCGTATATGCCAAGCTATGAATCATAGTTTTAGGGTGTGCTGGTTGAGCTGAAAGTAGGCAGGTGAAAACAGGGAGGTAGAAAGTGTGGAGTGAAATTTATCCTTGCTTTGTACAATTTTGCAAGTGATGCAACTTGTTTTCATTCTAAGCGTACAAGCACCAAAGAATGAAAATCAATCCCCAAGGGGTTGGCTTGGTGGTGATGGGTATGCATCAGTCTCGTTGTGGCGGGTGTTGGGGGCTTGCATTTGATCGACCAGGGAATGGATTTTGGTTTAGGTTCATGCAAGTTGGCTTAAAACACTAGCGAACCTCAATTCCTAGAAAGGAGTGAAAATTAAAACCTTCCCATTCTACTTCAGTTGCACTCCCCTGCCAACCACCAATAACTTTTCACATGCGGATCTAGCTTGGGAAGGAACAAAAAAATAAATTGGTAACTTACAGCTGGTAATAATACGGGATCCAATAAATTGTTGCAAATTCATGTTAGATCCGTATTATGCATAATTTAAATTGAACGGCCTCAATAAATTTGATAGAAACAGACATAGTGATTGTAGATATTTTGGAAGAACCAAAAGGGGAGAATGAGGTACACAAGAATGAAAATACCTGGTTATGTATTTTTAGCTAAGAATATGAGATGAGATCTGTTGGAGAACGTCATTCTTGAAGATGTTAAAATGACATCCTTTATTCTACGTGTTATTTAGTAGCATTTTTAATATTCATTTTATTATTATTTAGTAGCATTTTAATATTAGTTTATTTATTTATTTTATTCTAAAAGACATTATTTTGTTAGGTTTTTTTATTATCTTATCTTTTGGTTAGGATAGGATAATTAGGTTTTAAATTTTTATATGTTTGTTAGGTTATTAAGCTTTTATTCTGACTTTGTATTTTGGTCAAGTTAGTTTTAATTTAAAATTCATATTAGCTATTTCCTTGGGATTTTGGACATTGCAACCTAACACTTCAACCCCTAATTGTACTCGAACTATTCAGCTTTAATGAACAAGAGTCAAAGCATCATTAAACTCTAAAATTCTTCAAGATCCAACAAATGTTGTAAATTCTCAATAATTTTATTTGATGATGAGTTTATTGAACCAACCCCGCCCAACGTAAGGTTTTGCACCTTTTGTGTGTGTGTGTGTGTGTTTTTTTGTGGGGGGGGGGGGGTGTTATGCATAGGGTTTTTTAAGGTGTGTTTGAATAGATAACAAAAGATAGAATGGCAAGGAATGGTAGGCTAAATCATTCTTTGGAAGTTTTTTTTTTTTTAAGATAAAATGGAATGGCAAAAGAGGGACTCAAAGATTTCACCTTGTTATTCAAAATCCATTTTTTTTAGGTCCATCCAAATTGGTGAGTTTGAGATGGAATGGAATAGATATATGAAACATTTATAATCTTATCCTCTTTAGCTAAAAGCTTGCTAGAATTCCATTCTAATTTTAAGGATAATATTAAAAAAAGTTAATTTATAAGCCATTCAACTCATTGATGACTCCCTCCTTTCCTCAATAAATTTCCAAACAATGGAATTACATATGACTTGCCATTTGATGAACGCCAAACCTTGCATGTATATTTAAGGAGGAAAAGGAAAAAGAATGTTGAAGTGTCTTAAGAAGGTAGAATAGACATTTTGGTGTCAGTAACTAACTTGGTAGGAGAGAAATGATGTGATTTTCTGTTAAGGGAGTATTTTGGGATAGGGAGCATGAGAGGAAGGGGAGGACATTTTGTGTGACATTTGTGGAAAGAATAGCCTCTTGAATGCTAGATCCTTCTTCTTCTTTCTTCATATTTTTTTTCTTTTCTTGCATCATTGTAATTCATCTATGCTACTCCATGATTTGGCAGATGTGTTTGCCTATTATTAATAATACCAATACGGAGCGTTTCCCATCAATTTCAGTATCAAAGCAATCAATTCTGGGGAGTGGTAAACACTAAGATGGAGGGGAGAATTAAAACTGTGGATAAACATATGATGGGAATGGAATAGAATGTGACGAAAATGGAACAGGAGGTTGCTACTTTAAAAGATTTGGTAATTGAAGTGTTGAATGAGGTCAGAAATGAATGAAAGGTGGATGAAAAAATGAAGTCGGTGGAAGAAGCACCCCCTTCTAGCATGATAGAGATTTCGACATGTCAAGTGGAAGTGGGGGAAAGTAGTGAAGTTGAACGAGAACCCCTAGATTCTGACATCTAAAGTTATTGTTGTTTGTTGGAAAGGAACTGATGGATTGGGTCTTTAGAGTTGAGTGATACTTCCATGTGAATAAAATAGCCAAGGAAGAGGAATTCGATGTAACAACAGTATGCTAAGAAGGATGTGCGTTAAATTGGTTTTAATAGAAAGAGGCCAAGTGTCCAGCGAAGTCATGGACTAAGCTCAAAAGGGACTTCATCTTGCGATTTCATAATTCACAATATGGAGACACTTATGAGATGATGATGTCCCTGAGGTACGATAGCACAGTGGCTGAATATAGGGAATGTTTTGAGCTTTTCACTGCAACTTTAAACAAAGTGGCATATGATGTATTAATTAGAGCATTCAAGAATAGGTTAAAAGATGACATCAAAGTTGAAATTCGCATGCTCAACATCCATTCCTTACAAGAGCTAATGGATATGGCCTAGAGGATTAATGATAGAAATTTGATTTTGAAAAGAGTAAAGGAATTAAAGTGGACTATGGTAACCAGGTCATTTAGTTTTTCAGAACCTATAAAGAGTACATTCATTGTAAGTTCTAGTAAGAACTCAAATATGAAGGGAGGCCAATATTCAAAATCTACTAGCATACTAGTGACTTACTCCTCGTCAATTAGCAATTCTAGAAGAATGACTGATGCAGAGATAGCCAAGAAAAGAGAGATGAGATTGTATTTAAAATGTAATGAAAAATTTGGCCCATATCATAGATGAAAAAAAAGAAGAGCTCTTCGTGCTGATTTATCTTAATTGAATGATGACAACGAAGATCCAGAAGTGGCCAAGATGGCTAAAATAGAACTAGGATACCTAACCAAACAAACCATTGATGGCTTTATCTATGAATTCCATAGTGGGAATAACTGGAAGTAAGACACTAAAGTTGAAGAGAAAAATTCAAAACAAGGAAGTGATGGTATTGATAGATTGTAGGGCTACACATAACTTCATTGATGCAAATTTGATTGATAAGCTACATTTGCACTTAAACAAAACTGTTTCATTCGAAGTGCAAGTTAGAGATGGGTATCGTGTTAAGAGGGTGGGAATTTGCCATAATATAATGTTGGAGATGCAAAATTTAAAGGTTTAGCAATCATTTTAGCCTTTTAACTTAGGAGGAGCTAATGTAATTTTAGGAGTGGATTGGCTTGAATTGTTAGGGGAAATTAGAGTCGATTAGGGAAAATCAACTCTTAAAATTAACATTTGGGGGGGGGGGGGCGAATGGGTATGTTTGCATGGAGATCCATCATTGTCCAAGACTCTAGTATCAACTAAATCCATGATCCGAACTCTAAGATGGGGAGAACAAGGCTTGACCTTTGCCGCAGTGACTACTTCAACCGTGGCACTTGAAATTCAAAGTATACTAGATGATTTTTCTACAGTGCAAGAACCAGTGAATGGATTACCTCTTAATCGCTTCAAGGATCATGCCATTGAGTTCAAACAAGGGGAGGCACCTCCCAACATAAGACCTTATAGGTATCCCCACTCTTAAAAAGCTGAGATTGAATGCTTAATTAAGGAGATGATTGTGTTAGGGATCATTAGACCCAATTGCAACATTTACTCAGGTCCAATACTCTTGGTAAAAAAGAAAGATGAAAGTTGGCGCTTTTGCATGGACTATAGGACTCCTAATAAAATAACTATACTTGATAAATTTTGTATTCTAGCCATTGAGGAATTACTTGATGAACTTGGGGGAGCTAAGGTGCTTTCGAAACTAGACCTTAAATTAGGGCACCGTCAAATGTGCATCAAAGAGGGAGATAAGCATAAGACAGCTTTTAGGACTCATAAAAGTTATTATGAGTTTATGGTAATGCCATTTAACGTAACTAACGTCTTCTCTACCTTCCAATTTGTAATAAATGACATCTTTAGAAAATATCTTTGAAAATTTATTTGTGTTTTTTGATGATATATTGGTTTATAGTGGAGATGTTCCCTCTTATTTTCAACACCTTCGACAAGCCCTATAAATACTCCAACAAAATCAGTTGGTTATTAATACCAAAAAGTGTATTTGCTCAACAAAAGCTAGAATACTTGGGGCATATCATCTAAGGTGATAGAGTGCAAGTTGATCCCTAAAAAATTAAGAATATGGTGGAATGGCCTGTTTTAAAGATTTGAAGGCTTTAAGGGGATTTTTGGGGCTTATGGAGTATTATAGGAAATTTGTGAAGATTATGGTAAGATTGCTACCCCTTTAACAAACTTGCTTAAAAAGGACACTTTTCAATAGAGTGAGGAGGTGCAATGAGCCTTTGAAGCTCTGAAAAAAGCTATGACAACTACCCGGTTTTAGCTCTACCTGATTTTTCTCAACACTTTATAATAAAAGTTGATGCCTCTGGTTTCAGTGTTGGAGCAATGTTAATGTAGCAAGGGTGACCAATAGTTTACCATAGTCAAGCTTTATCTCTCAAACATTAGCATTGTTCGATTTATGAGAGGGAGTTAATGGCTCTTTTGTTTACAATTAAGAAATGGCACCATTATTTGATGGGGCATCCTTTCCTTATCAAAACTTATAAAAAAGCTCTCAAATTTCTCTTGGAACAACAGGTCATTGTTTCTGACTAGTAGAGGTGGGTTTCCAAGATGATGGGCTATCGTTTTGAAGTCTAATACAAACCAAGAAAAGAAAACACAATAGCTGACACCTTATCAAGGAGGAAAACAATAATGGAGCTGCATAATGTATCTTTGTGGCAATTAAGTGATTGGGATGACTTGGAAAATGAGATTCATCAAGACCCTGCATTGTCTTCTATTATACATCAAATTACAATGGTATCCACTGACCATCTAGATTACATTATGAAATGTGGTTTTCTATTTTACAAGGGTTGCTTAGTGCTCCCTAAATCCTTTACTAGGATTCCTCTCTTACTTAATGAGTTTCATGATTCACCACTTAAGGGACACTCAGGATATTTGAGGACATAGAAGAGGTTAGCTTCTCTATTTCATTGGGAAGGAATGCAAAAGGATGTGCAAGCTTATGTCACTAAATGTGATGTTTGCCAGCACTACAAACATTAGGCTTTAAGCCCAGCTAGTCTTTTGCAATCTTTACTAATTCATTAACATGTTTGAAAAGATATAAGTATGGATTTTATCACTAGCCTACCTAGATCTCACAAATATAATACTATTATGGTGGTGGTCGACTAGTTAACAAAATATGCCCATTTTATACCTCTCCCTCACCCCTTCTTAGCCAAAGATGGTGCTGCTATTTTTATTAAAGGGTGGTATGATTGCATGGATTCTCAAAATCTATAGTATTGGATAGGGATAGAGTGTTCCTTAGTGTTTTCTAGAAAGAATTATTTAAGCAATTAGAAACTACTCTTGCTTATAGTTCAGAGTACCATCCCCAAACCAATGGGTAAACTGAAGTTGTAAATAGAGGATTAGAAACATACATCAGGTGTTTCATTGGTGACAAGCCTAAGCAATGAGTTACATGGTTAAGTTGGGTTGAATATTGGTTCAATACCAATTATAATAGGTCCAAGGGTATGACTCATTTTAAAGCTCTGTATGGTAAAGATCCCACCATTCTTTTTAAGTTGGAGGATAGCTTTATTAGAGTTGATGAGATCAATGATCGGATCAAAATAAGAAATCTAATACTAGCAAAGTTAAAGACTAATTCAAAGAAGGCTCAGGTTTAGATAAAGCTCCATACAAACAAAAGGAGAAGAGATGTTACTGTTAACATTAGGGACATGGTTGACTTAAAATTGCATCCTTATTGTAAATTTAAGTCTCTTGCAAAGAAGCCTAATGAGAAACTTGGCTCACATTTCTATGGTCCATTCAAGATCATTCAGAAGGTGGCTAAAGTGGCTTACAAGCTGGACTTGCCACCTATAGCTCGTATTCATCTTGTATTCCATGTCTCTTAGCTTAAACCATCCTTCCCTCGCTTGGTTGTCTCTCAAAATCTCTCTAACTTTTTAACTGAAGACATGGAACTATAGGTTCAACCTGAAGCTATTTGAAAATCCAAGCTACTGACCAATGGATAGACTAAAGTCTTAGTGAAATGGACCAATTTACTTGAGCATGACCTAGGAAGCACCGATACCAGTACACGTATCGGGTATGACACGATACAATACATGGGATACGGCAATTTCTAAAATTTTAGGATTCGGGTATGGGAATATATATATAAATAATATGACATATTAAATATTAAATTAAATCATAAATAAGTTACAATAGCATAAATGATAAAATAATTTACAAACATAAATAAGATGTTCATAACAAATTACATTCCCTATAAGCATTAATACTAAAATTTTCAATTCAAACTAATCTTTATTTTCGTCTATATCTACATTAGTAACATTCTCTATGAGCTCTTATTCTAAATCTGGTTTATCTAAAGACAAATTTGCAACTTCAAGACTTCCAGCCTATCAAATGGCTCCCAATGATCTCCATTAACATTCCACGTCTTAGTCGCTCCACTAAAATATTTTTCACTCTTTCTTAATAGAAGATGAAGATTGGTATAAACTTAAACCAAGTCTTCAATCTTTTTTTTTGGATTCAACTTGTTCCTTTTTAGTGAGTGAATGAAAGAGTAGGTGCTCCAATTCTTTTCATAACAAGATGATGAGCATGGTTGACGAAGAAATTTTAATGCAAGCCATTGGAACATTGGGGTTGAAGAACCATAATTTAACTACCAATCTTTAGGCTCTAAATTCCACCTATCTTGTAAGGAATTAAATAATGAATATACATCTAAAATTCCACAAAACATTGAAAACTCTTGAAGAACCAATTTTCTTTTCCTAGGATCTCTAAAGTACATATTAAAGCATTTGGTTCTCACGATTGAAATTTCAGCATCGAGATGAAGGGGAACTCTATTTGGTGCCATGTCACGTCATTGAGGAATGTAATACCTATGTTGTATGCAATAAAAACAATGAAATTTGGACTTATTTAACACAAAATTAAATGTGGAGAGAAAATGAACAACATAAATATAGAATATTAGTATAGCTTACCTAGGATTCAATGAATGAGCAACGCAATGAAGTGATATGCTACTCTTTCTCCAATGATTAATTATAATACCATACACAACTTCATAAAATTTTGAATGCTCATTAAATTCCTTTCTCTCATGCTTGTATATTGATACCTTCAATTGTTCTATCATTGGATCTCACATATTATAAATTAAGTGAAATGTAGACTTGTCCGTATCACAAAATCTAAACATGTCATAAATAGGTTTTGTGAAAGAGAGGATGTAATTAATCTTATCCTATCAAAAGTCATCAAGAATTAACTCTTTAATAGTATTAGCATTTCTAACATTGTCCTCTTTATATGTATTTCATTTGTCACTAATTATCATTATGCAAAGAGACATTTTTATGAGTCTAAGTCTTTCCAGTATCACAATGGTTGAAGCAAACCTAGTCTTAGCAATGACAAGCAATTTCAAGGACACAAATTCATTGAAAATGGCCAACCTCATGAAATGATTCTCGATAAAAGTCTTAATAAAAATTATATCATCCTTCATTTGAGTGATCCAATGACATTCTTCGTATACTAATTCATTTGCTTCAATATTTTTAAATGCACATATGTTTTCCAACGGGAGATTGAGAGTGTGGACAACACATGATGTCTAAAAAATATGAGGATATACTCATCCTCAATAATCTTGTTAACAGTTTTACAAATAAGGGTATTCTCAGTAATAATTTAAACCACATTTTAAGGTTTTACTTTTTCAATTGTCTACTTTATCAACTCAGTTATTTAGAATTTGTCCTTATATTCTCTAGTCCCATCAATTGCCTTTAAAAAATAAGACCCCCATTAGATATAGCCATAAAATTAATTAATGGCCTTCATTGTGTATCAGTCCAACCATCTATCACTATACTTACTCTCTTCTCACTCCAAGTCCTTTTTATGGGCTCAAGTAACCTCTCAACATTTGTCCTTTCTTGTTGTAATAAAAGGTCTCTTAATGTATTATAACCAAGAGGTTTAAAACCAAAAATCACATTGTTTGTAGCATATTGATAAGAACTAATGTAATCTACATTGCGTGCCAAATTAAAAGATAAATCACCTAAATAAAACATTTTAGTAATTTCTGCACACAAATTTTTCTTATCTGTTTGGTTGAAGGCTTTTTCTAAATTGTCAACAGCCCTTTGTTTTCCTTGATTGTACTTACTTTCAATACCTAAAGGAGATAAGCCTCTAGCTGGTAGTGGTAATGGCATTTCTTTTGGTTTTAATATATTCTCAGCCTTCTCTTGTAATTTTTTCATCTTTACTAAATAATGGGCATAAACTTTGGGACACTGAGAAATTCCTTTACCAGATGCTCCCAATAAATGCCACTTAATTCTAGAATAAAACCTTTGAAATTCACGATTACAATAATAACACTTCCAATACTTGTTTCTATCTCCCTCTCTTTTTCTAATCATCAAAGTTATATAAGCCTACAAAAGAGTTCCCTCTTTTTGAAAAACATTACTGGAACAATATTCAGCAGAAGCAGTGGTCTTAGAATTACTAGCAAAACTAAAAATTTCAATGGCCATGATATCTATAATGAAAGAGCAACAACAAAGCACATCACATACCTATAATGGAGTGAACATAGCATTTAGATTTTACATTTAGCATTCTTTTCATTACACAAATTGAAATCCAAAAGATGCAATTTTCACAAATATATAGTGCCAATCCTTTCTCTGTAGGATTGAAACTGAACACGAGCAAAAAATACGGGGGAAGATAACTAAGTAATAGGAAGAACCTTGATAATCATAGCCCTCTCCAAATGGGACAACAAAGCAGCATAGACAAACAACATTTCCAATACATAGACTAACCATAAAGAATCATTAGTTCACAAGCAGAACATCAAACCATATTTAGTTAGCTCAACCAATTGAATAGTAAGGAGAAGTTCACTGGCGTGAAGCTTTTAGAAATATTAGTAGCCTACTAATTGTTTGTTATCAATGTTACAACAAATATCATTAGCTTTTAAACAAAATTTAGTAACCAAATCAGAATTAGTAGTTATGCTCTCCTTCAAAATTTCACTAATCAAACTAAAAAATTCCACTAATCAAATCAAATCAAAATCAGTGAAAAATAATCAATCAAAATAATTATTAGTTCAATAAGAAATAATGAATTCATTAAGGAGAAAGAATAAGAGTTCAAGATGGAAATAAATTTCATTAATGTCAGTTGATATGCTCCCATTCAAAATAATTATTAGGGTTTCATACTCTTGCTACAAAAAATTGTATGGTTAAAATGCTTACCTCAAAATCGATTCTTCCTTCCTCCTCCAAAGAAAATGCAGTGTCCCAAGCTTTCCACGAAGTGCATACCAGAACGAACGAGATCATTTTCCCCATACTGCGAAATAAATAGAGGCGAGATCATTTGCACTAGACTATGAGATTGTTTTCCCCCACAAAGGAACCTATATGCACTAGCCATTAGCACCAGCACCTATCAGAAAAGATGATGGAGGAACTAAAGCATTGAGTGCGAAGGCAGGCGACGAATCACAAACACAGAAGCTAGGATGAAGCATGAGTGCAAGGCTTTTGAAGGATGTAGGGCTTTTGATCAAATGCTACAAAAAATGGCATTGCTTGGGATATAGTTGTTTCCTCTCATATCAAAACGTTTCAATGCGCACCAAAACGTTTCAAAACATACCTTAAAAAAAAGAACATTTTGGATATGTTTGTACTTGTACGGTACATGTACCCGTACCGGATACATATCTAATATAGATACAGCTCATAAATAGCCGTACTCATGCTTCTTAGAGCATGACAATACATGAGAGAGTTATGATGTTATTCAAACTCAATTCTCTACCTTTCACCTCAAGGACAAGGTGTCCCTAAATAGGAGGATAATGATGCATGCTAGACCTTGCACATGTATTCAAGGAGGAAGACAAAAAAGAACGCTGAGGTGGCTTAGGAGGGCAAAATAGACATTGTAGTGTTAGTAACCAACTTGGCAAGAGAGGGTGTATTTTTTGTTAGGGGAGTATGTTGGACATGGGGAGTGTGAGAGGTGGAGGAGGAGATTTTGTGTGACATCTGTGGAGAGACTAACCTCTCAACTGCTAGATCCTTCTTCTTCTGTCTTCATTTTTTTCTTCTTTTCTTGCATCATTGTAATTCATCTCTGCTACTCCATACTCTGGTGGAGGTGTTTGCCTACTATTAATAATTACCAATACGGAGCGTTTCCCATCACCATTCTACTCCTTGTTTTTTCATTCCATTGCATTGTTTATCATTCTATTGCATTCCTTTATAAACTCCCAAACATAGCCTTAAGCATTTATGATAGGTTTGTTCTTTTGAAATTACTAACATAAATGTTTATGCTCTACTTATGATGAATCCGTCTGTTTTCTATTGCCAAGAGACCAAGAAATTAAGTGCGTGCACGTGTGTTTTTCTGATTCAGATGCGAGTATAATACATTACTCTTTTGCAGAAGTTGTGGCCGTGTCAAGCTTCCACACTTCTTCTGTTGCAGTGGGAATAGGAGTAATAATGGTGAGCAAAACGGTTCAACTAATTGATCACGTCGTTTGCAGCCATTACATGTTGGCCTTCCGCTTGACTGTAAGGCCGTTATTGGATGTTACCTTCTTTATTATTTTTTTTTCAGAAGTGCGGAATAGGAACTCGAATCTTAAGATTGCTTCCATTGAAGATGTCAATTAACACAAGCAAGGCATAAGGCTAGTTATTTTTAATTAAAATACTGTTCTCTTGGAGCTACAGAGAACTAGAGAATTAGAGATATTGCGTATTTATGGTGATTCTTGCATTAATTTAGACTATTAATTTACTATTTAATCATAGCTATATATATATATATAAGGATTAATTGACTCTCTAAGATTTGATACTCACACCCTCTAATATTATTTTTAGTAATATAACTGTTGGATAGAAACAATTATGTTAAATTTTAGAAAAATTAAATAACTAAGAATTTGCTATCAAATAGATATATAAGGCATATTAATTTTTACATTAATTGAAGGAGCATAAAATAATTTCAAATTAATGTCATTTTATTCGGATAATTTCCATGATAAAACTCAGTAATTTAATGGATAAATTTTGTGAAAAAATTAATCCTACAGATAGTTTTTTATAGTATGAGATTAATAATTCATACGGGCTAAGAAGACAAGACGGCAAACTGGCCCAAACTTGAATTTAATTACATGTTGGCTGAACCTAAGGATTTAGGGTTGTTTGGTATGTAAAAAATTAATTATAGAAATAAAAATGAAAAGAAAAAAAATACAATTTTAGAGATAAAAAATAATTTTAATGTATTTATTTTTAATGATTGAATAATAATTAATGGATAATATTAAATAATAATTGAATAATAATTATAAAAATAAAATAGATATTATACCCTTTGTTTTTTTTCAATGGGGCCTATTCCGCGGGAATTACAAGCATGGGTGGATGTGCCCATCTTTCAGGAGTCAAGTCCACCCTTCAGCAGCACTAGATTATGATTTCAACTAAAGAAAATATACAGATTGGGAAAGGGTGCGAAATAACACGCATAGTAGAAAGGTAAAATAATTACACACACAAGAAAATAACATTATTTGCCAAAGCCTCCAACTTAAGTTGTAATTGACCCCCTGTGAGCTTCGGTGAGATAGGGACCTCCGATTTCTGAATCAAGGAATTGTATACGAAAGATTATAATTAAAAGCTTAAAGTTAATGGTATTTATATTAAAAAGTTTTACACTTTAAAATTATTTTTAAAAACTTTAAGAGGACTAAATATTTTAATTTAAAATCTTGAAATTAATTTATTCACAGTCAAAATTATTGGTTCTAAAATCTTTTAAAACATTTTCAAAATTTAAGATGTTTTAATATAGATATTTTAATTTAAAATTCTGAATTATAATTTTCCCAATTATATATCTCCTGTCAGAGAAGCACTTAGGGCTCGTTTGATAGGAGACAAAAAGGGAAGGAAAAAATAAATGAAAAGAAAAAGTTGGGTAAAATTAAAATTTTATCCTTATAATTATTATTCAATTTTTATTTAATATTCTCTAATAATAATTATTCAATCATTAAAAATAAAGATATTATAGATATTTTTAATTTATAAAATTATTTTTTTAATTTTTATATTAAATTTTTTGCGTATGCTTATTTACAATCTTAAGAAAAAATAGGCCATATGATTTTGTCATCTATGTCAAATCAAATTCATGGATTGCAAGCAATCATTCCTGAAAAGATTTATGAGAAATACAAATTACAGACAAGAAGATAAAAAATAATTAGGTTGAAGGCTGATCTCTACAACTCCTTCTACTCTCTATGTGGGCCCAATCCAAATATCTGCATTTAGGAATAAATGTATGGCATATAGTTAAAAATAAATAAATTGAAAAGAATAGAGTCCTGTAACTTTTAACATTCAAAATTCGAGAAAAAAAGTTTTCAATATTAAAAATTCATTTGCATGCGGGGCCATGATTCACAAACAAGTCTAAGAACATCGTTGTCATTGTAGCAACACTGAAGATTAGTGAGACTGAGAGGCTTCTATAGAACCGTTTAAGCTTTGGAGCCACAGAAATTTAGAACACCATTCCAGTACCCATTAAAATAGCACAAGTCTAAATACTTAGATAATGTAATGAGTAGCAATAAGAAAAGGAGGAACATAGGACAGAAGCCAACAATTATTTATAATGCTAAGTTCAATCTCATCAAGAAGAAACTTATCATGGAAGAAGAAATTCATTTTTCTTAGATGCTTACATTTTCAGGTGTCTTGATATCAGTCTGACAGAACCATTTACAAATTCAATTTGAATCCTCTGTAGTTCCTTCCAAAATTGATATCCTACAATTGAAAAGAGATAAATTTAGTGAGATGAGACCATATAGTTTTCAACATTGAAAGTTGTGAAAAGAAGTTGTTAATGTTAACAACTCTTTAATCTTTTTCTCTCTCTGTACTTTATACAGTGTTGCAAAGGCTCACAACGGTAGAAATTTAGTCACAAATCCCTCCTGCTCCCAAAAAATAAAAATAAAAAAGAGAACTTGAGATGCCGCCTGAATATAAGAGATGATATATCAATTAAATGAAAAATGTCATATCATATATATTTCATTATCATACTCTTTCATTCGGGGCATTGGGTGTGCACTTATAAGGTAAAAGTAAGGAAAAATATGAAAATAATGTATTTTTATTTACGCAACGTCGGAGTTAATTTTTTATTTCGTATTATATGGGCCTTGTGAATGTTCCAACATCATCCCCTAGTCATTTATCATTGGAACAAGTCATAATCAACTTAAAATAGCACGCAATCCACAAATCTCAAGTCAAAAACCACAAAAATCCCTTCATTCATCATGAATTGTACAGTGGCGGATTTAAGAAAAATTTTAAAAATTCATAACTAAATATAAAAAAATTGAAATCTGTCATGCCATAACTTTTTGGAAATCTCTAAGTGTTAACTTTACGCTAAAAATAATTTCAAGTTATGAACATAGCATCTGGACCACGTTTGACATCAAAAAATGCACAGAGGTCCGATTGGCTATTGGTACTAATACAGGTTTCTGATATGAATTTAAAAAATATCCAATTAATTCCAAAAAAATCAATCCATAAAAATGATACAAAACTAGAAAGTTATGGATGTTAGATAGAGAGAAAAAATCATTCTAGATCATTCCAGGTTCGTTCAGACCACGAAAACTAATCAAATAATGACATAGGTCTGAATGAATGCTTGGCACTGGACAGCAATTTTAAAAATTTATATCTCCCTCTCTAGATATTCAAATGGGATGATTCTAGTTGGCACAAGTTAATGGAAAAGTCTAGTTTCTGACTATAAAATTTCATAGAAATTGGACATCTTTTGCCCCATATTTGACACAGATTCATTTTTGGACTATTGGAACAGTAATAGTGACCATATCAGAAAAATTTCCCAATTTCAAAAGTTCATCAAATATTCTATAAACCTCCAAAAATTACCCACTTTAACTTCTTAAAAATCTCTTAACAAGCTCTAGATACATGCCAAATTTCAGACTAAGAAGAGCTCATTTGGATAAAAAGTGATATAACCTCCCAATTTGGTCAATTTTAATCCAATTGAGGTACTAAATTTGTCCAAATGATTTATTTTAGTGTTTGGCATCTCTTTGGCAAATTTAAAAGCATGAATATGATTTGTAGACACTACCCAAATGGTCCCAAATCCCATGCATTTCATTTTGACCATCTCACACTCAATAATACATTAATACATACATGCCATCCATGATTCAAAATTCATATTTCCATTGCTTCCATGCTAAGAAGGGTCTATACAAGGTTCATACACTATATTACATTTGTTCATGATCTTACATTACAAAAGTAACATGTACAAGGTAGCTTTGGCATTCAACTACAAAATAAGGTTACATAATTAGCAAACTATAACATGTCAAGTGCCATGGCTTGCATTCCCTTGGTCTTAAACCCCACCTAGACATTTTAAGAGTGAGAGGGAAAGGAGAGTGAGGTTCTAAGAATCTTAATAGCTCACACACCCATTCACACATACATTCAAAGCATATATACATCAAAATCACAAGTGTGTAATGCCACAATTCTATGCCACATTTTCATTTTCTAGAGATTTTTGGTTTTGCCTCACTCCATTCTTATGACTTTTGGATTTTCTTCACCCTTGGCTTTAGGACTTTTGATTTAGCCTCACCCATCCAAGAGACTTTTTCCCTAGTCTCATCCATACTTTGAAACTTTTGGCACATCTTCACCCATATTAAGGGACTTTTGACATGACCTCACCCTTATGAGCCAATTCTCACAATCAAACCATTCAAGAATACAGATTGGTACCAATGCAACATTAAAACATCAAGTGGCATGTCATCAAATCACAAGAGTACATGCAAACATACAATGACATACATCTGCACACAAGAAAGTATGAAGAATAAGGTGGAGAGCTACCTTGAATTGGTGCAAGCCTTTCTTGATCCTTTTTCTTCCCTTTTTGGTCCCACAAACACACCTAGATGGATTGAAGTTCTCTCGGCCTAAGCATCATAAATAGCACACAATTACATTCTTGAAGCAAGCCAAGACACTACACTTTTTCTTAAAAAGAAAAGGATTCCATGGTTCACATAATGGCTCCATTGGTGGCCTATTGAAGCAACCCTTGTAATTTAAGCTCTATACTCTATTCTCTTTTCACTTATAGGCTTCTTGACCCTATTCAAGGTTCTTGAAGCCATCACACAATTATTTGCACAATTAGAAAACTAAGTTACTTTTTAAGACACCATTATGGATACCATTTCTCCATCTCTCATTCCATAGCTCCTAAATTTTTCTTAATGGTTCCTCCCATCTTTTAACATCATATGGAGTCCTAAACTAAGGCTAGAATAATTTAAAACACTCTCTAACCTAATACTCTTGCCTTGGCCGAACCTATGGACAAGAATGAGATTCTTGGAGTTTCAAGTTTTTCTTTGATGGGAGAGTTACTTAGGGAGGTTTCTAAGAGTACTAGGAGCTCAATAGAATACTTACATATGCAAGAAAACTTATACATTAAATCAATTTTTAAGTTGCATTTAAGAACTTTACACTTTTCCTTCATGCATTTCATTGATTTTTCTTAAAATCTCTTAGCATATTCCATGTTTCCATAGCCTAATTCATCAAATTCTCAATGGTTCTTGAAGAAAAACCCTCCCCCTCTCTCTTGGGTTTGCATAGGGCCGAGACATGGAAGAAGAAGCATTATCTTATAAGAAATTTACCTTGAATCAAGTTCTCTCCAAGGGATTCTTCATTTGCTTAAATCTCCTCCTTGAATCCTTACACTTCCCCCTCTGAATTCAACCCAAAACAAAACCATATGAGCACTCCAAATCATGGAAAGAGAGAGCAAAGAGAGAGGAATAAGGTTTAAAGAAGGAGAAGTATGAAATTTCTTAGAAATTCTTACATTTTTCTTAGTTTTTCTCCTCCTTTTTTTCTTTCTATTTGTGCGCCTAAAGGAGCTACTCCATTTCTGAAATTTGGGCAGAAGAAATGTCGGTCTAAGTAGGAGGACAAGGAACGTGAGTTTTAAAGAAGAACCAAGAAACTTCTTTTTAAAGTTTTTTCTAATTTTACCCTTTCGTAATAGCATTTTTAGTTTGGCTTTGTTTTATCTCTTTTTTAGAGTTGTTTTTTTCATTATAACATTTAGGTTTCCAATTTAATAAAATATCTTTAGAATCTCTTAAATCGGAGCTAAAACTTTTTCGAATGAACCGGTCAAAATTTGAGTCAATCGACATTGAAAAAAGTACACTAGAGGGGCTTTATCAGTCCTGGGACTTTCCACTATTTTCGGGGTCTCTGAGAACCTTAAGCAACTCAAAATTTTCATTTAAAAAACCCTTATGTGTGTTTTTCTAAAATTACACTTATTAACAAAAATACCATTAATCTTTTGGTAAATTTTTTGAATTACTCTGATTTCGGCAACTCAAGGCTCAAATTCTCATTTTCTATTATTTAAAATTTTATTTGGTTTTGAATTACTCATCTCAAGGAATTTACTTTTCAAACTGGCCCATTCTGATGTTTTTATAATATACCAGATGTTACAAAAAAATTGTTGAAATAACCGTCATTATTTTAATCAGATAAAGAACTTAGATGTGTAGGTGGTACAAAACAAATGGGACAAAATAACGCTAAGAGAGAAAGGCATAAAGCCAACGTCATATGTGTTGAAGATATGCAAGAAAGGACCAAGTTGATTATGCATATTGTAAGAAGCTTAACTTTCAGCTTTGGAAACTCAAATGGCGTCAGAGATTGCAAGACATATAATAAGAACCAGGAATTGTGTATAATTTTTTGCAGAGAACATACAGTAGTTTATTGAAAATATCAACCTAGAATTATAAGGAAAATCAATTCAGATCTTTCTTAGAAAATTATATAAGATACAAATGGACGGATTCTCAATAGGATAGTAATACATGGGTTAAAGTTGGCATGTTGACTCATTTAAAATCCGATAAAATGTTTTTTTCTTTTTGTGGGAATACTCCGAGTTTGCACTTATTATCGGTTTTTTACAGTTATTTATTTTCTATTCGCCGTCCCACTCGTTGGTTTCCCCTGTGGTTTTCTGGTGCTTACACTATGTGTAAACCCTTATGCTCCGGGTTCGAAACCTAGTACGGTGTTTCTGTGTGTTTGTGTGTGAATATGTATGCATATATATATTCAACCTCAATGAGGTACTTTAAAGTACCTCTCTTTTTAATTTAATTCTTTAAAAATAAAAATTGTTCATTTAAATTTTAAAATATTACTCCCCTGAAATTAATTTTTCTAGAAATAAAATCTTTTAATTTAATCTACTAAATATTTTTTTTCCAATAAAATGGTATTGGTTTGTGATTCTCTAATATACTGAAATTTAGTTTTGGTGTAATTTTAAAGATTGAAGATATGTGAGCAAATTTATATTAATGACTATGTGTGATTTCATTCTTGTCTAATGAAAGAAACATAATAATTGAAAAGAAACTATGTGAAGACTACATTATTTTATTTTTGAAAGACTAAATTAAAAGATTTTATCGGATAAAATTAAAAAAATAAAAATATTTCTATGACTAAATCAGTAATTCACTCAAGTTATTTTTGTTTTACTGAAAAAACAAAAAAAAAAATGGTTGTAGAGTAAAATTATATTTGGGCCAATTTAGGCATTAATTGAGACTAATTTTTTTTTTTTGGATAATTTTAAAGACACAAGGTATTATTTACACAAATACGTCAAATTCTTGCTATGTTTATGAACTCCATACGCTAACAATTAACAAGCACACCACCGTACATCTTCCTTTTTTATTTTCATCAAACGATTAAAAAAAGGGTAACCAATTTTCTTTTTTTTGGGGATAAAACAGAACCAAATTTATAAAATGAACACTACATCGTTCTGGAATTGAGTTCTAACTGAAAATCTAAAGTCTGCGAAATACAAAAATATCTGACCGAAGAAAACTTAGAAGCCAAAACTGTATATAAATATCTTGTTTCAATACTTGTGATTGAACTGGAAGATTATGCTACGATTGTGGTATCCCGCATTGAAGATTCTCAAAAAGTGGAACATGCAGAGGATATATATGCGGATTTTGAATTATTTCCTGAATACCCAACTTTTTTAATGTACTTAGCAACGTGGACATATTGTTACACTTTACGACAATGACATGATACAATTTGTTCCCTGGAACTCTGTATTATTTATATAAGTAAACTAATACTTTAGTTTTTAAAAGATTTTATTTTTATTTGGTCATAAAATTTTTAAATTTAGTCACAACATATCTTTCTCTAATCAAAACAATTCATTAGTTTGACAAAAATGAGATTTTACATAACCTAACCATCAACAAATTCAATTTGGATTCTCTATAGTTTCTCCCTAAATTAATGCTAAGAAATTGAAGAGATAAATTTAGAGATTTAGAACCAAACAACTTTCAACACTAAAAGTTGTAAAGAGAAATTTCTAATGTTGAAAATTCTTTATTTTTTTTTCTTTAACTACATTTTTTTCTCTCTAGTTATACCTCGTGCAACATTATAAAAGATTTATTATACTACAAATCTATCTAGTTGCAAAAAAAAAAAAAAAAGAATTTGAGATGCAGCCTAAATATAAGATATGATATCATTGATCAAATGAAAAAAATTGTTGAAATAACCATCATTATTTCAACCAGATAAAGGACTTAGATGTGTAAGCAATATAAGGGAAATGGGACAAAATAACGCTGAAAGATAAAGGCATAAAGCCAACATTATATGTTTGAAAAGACCAAGTTGATTATGCATATTGTAACAAACTTTAACTTTCAATTTTGCAAACCTCAAGTGGCGTCAAAGATTCCAAGACATTTAATAAGAACCAGGAATTGCATATAAGTCTTCTAAAATCATTATAGTTTTTTGCAGAGAACATACAGTAGTTAATTGAAAATATTAACCTAGAATTATAAAGAAAGTCAATTCAGATCTTTCTCAGAAAATTATATAGGATACAAATGGACAGATTCTCAATAGGATTGTAATAGATGGGGTAAAGTTGGCCTTTTGACCCATTTAAAATGTTTTTCTTGAATAATCCAAATGGAGCTGTACTTGTTATTGGCTTTTTATAGTTATCTATTCATCATTTGCGATCACGGTCACTAGGTTCCCCTGTTGCCTTCTGGTGCTTACACCATGTGTAAACCACATTGCTTCGGGTTCGAAACCTAGTACGCTCTCTGTGTGTGAATATGTGAGTATATATATATATATATATATATATATATATATTCTCCACTTTAATGAGGTACTTTAAAGTACCTTTCTTTTTAATTTAATCTACTAAATATTCTTTTTCAATAAAAATGGTCTTTGTTTGTAATTTTGTAATATCCTGAAGTCTAGTTTTGGTGTAATTTTAAATATTGAAGAGATGTGAGCAAATTTATATCATTAGTTAATGATTATATGTGATTTTACTTTTTGTCTAGTGAAAAAAAAAACATAATAATTGAAGGAAATTATTTGAATATTAAATCAAAATACTTTATTTTATCTTTAAATGAATAAATTAATAAAATAAAAATCTTTTGATGACTAAATCGTTGATTCACTCAAGTTATTATTTTGTTTTACTACAAGGAATGCTTGCAAATGTAGAGTAAAATTATCTTTGGGCCAATTTAGGCTTTAATTGAGATTAAATTATTATTTTTTTGATAATTTTGAAGATACCATCTCCATATTAATTCAATATATTTATAGAAATAGTTTTTTTAATTGCTGAACTCAAAATTTAAATCTAAAGAGGTTGAAAGATAATTGTACAGACACAACGTATTATTTACGCCAAATATGCCAAATTCTTGCTATGTTTATGGACTCCATACGCTAATAACTAACAAGCACACCACCGTACATTTTCCTTTTTTATTTTCAGCAAACGATTAAAAAACAAAGGTAACCACCTTTTTTTTTGGGGATAAAACGGAAACTAATTTATAAAATAAACACTACATCGTTCTGGAATTGAGTTTCTAACAAATATCTGACCGAAGAAAACTTAGAAGCCAAAACTCTATATAAATATCTTGTTTTAATACTTGTAATTGAACTGGAAGATTATGCTGCGATTGTAGTATCCTTCATTGAAAATTCTCAAAAAGTAGAACATGCAATGGATATATACATGTGGATTTTGAATTATTTCTTGAATACCCAACTTCTTTAATGTACTTAGCAACGTGGACATATAGTTCCACTTTACGACAATGACATGATACAATTTTTTCCTTGGAACTCTGTATTATTTATATAAGTAAATTAATAATTTAGTTTTTAAAAGATTTTATTTTTTATTTTTATTTGGTCTTTTGAAGATAAAATTTTTAAATTTAGTCACAACATATATTTCTCTAATCAAAACAATTCATTAGTTTGACAAAAAATGAGATTTCACGTAACCTAACCATTAATTGATGATGAAATTTTTTAAGAGTAAAATTTTTGTTTGATCTTTCATAAATAGGGTACTTTTTAACTTGGTTTCCTATATAGATTTTTCATATAAGAAATTGTTATCAATAATATCATTTTTTTTTAATCTAAGACAAATTAATTTCATTTTCAATATACTGATAAAAAATATTATTATTAATGATTTTATTTGTGAGCTATTGAATTAAAAAGTATCTATTTGTAAAATATCAAATTAAAAAGGAAATTCTATAAAAGACTAGATTGAGAAATTTTTTATTTATGATGAACTAAATTGAGAAAATTTTATAAAAGACTAAACTAAAAAATATTACATTTGTAAAAAGATCCAAATGAAGTTTTAGTCAACTCTCTCATGTGTCTTTGATCTCAAAAACTAAGATGTTGTATATTAGAGCTATATTTAAATACATCAAAGAGCTATAAATGCTTTTAGAGATGATTATTTTGAGTAAAAATATTTAAAAATTAAAGTAAGAGATTTTATCTTTAAAGAATTAAATTAAAAAATAAACTTTCAAAAACTAAATTATTAATTTATTAAACCATCACATTATACAAACAAAATTGAATTTTTTTTAGCAAAATTCTTTGGTTGAAGTCCTGTTTAAATGTATCTTCTTCTCCTATTAATGGCTGGAGGACCTTAATTATTTTGATTAGTGATGAGTGATATGTACTCTGATTCTATACCATTCAAAAGTCATATGGCTGCTTCATATTATTTGAAAATGAATCCTGTTATGATAGTACTTTGCTGTCCCAATAGAAATGTTCAAATTAAAAAAAAAAAAGATTAAAGGGGGGGCCCACTGTATTAGGAGGCCATAGCACCTGTTGTGGGATGCTCACATAGAAGTTATCAATTTTTCATTATGTCAAAATTCTTCAGATATTTACTCTCGATCACTCAATTTTGTTTTGGGACTAAATCACTTTCACATTTTCTGTATCTTATTGAAATTAGCGTTTTTATTTAAAAATTACACCAAAAATTTATTTAAGGTTATATTTGGAAATTTCATAACTAAACAATATGAAACAAAATAAAAATAAATGGAATAAGAAGAAAGAAAACATAGTTCTTCTTTCTATTTGAAGGTATATTATGAAAATGGGTGAAAATTTTATTCTTGTTTTATTTAAGAGTTATACTAAAAATAAATAGAAGGATAAATATCATTGATACCAAATTTCAACCAAATCCTTTTATGTAAAATAAAAGAAAACTCTTAATGGGCATCGTATTATTTGCATTTTAATGTCAATTTGGATGCAATCTTAATAGAAGAAACACAACAAACAAAAATACTACCAATGTAAAGGAAAACCATGAAGTTCCTGAATAAGAGAAGGAACACAAATTTCATATAAAAATTTAAATTCAAGGATGATAATTCTATATTCTTAGTCAAAAAATGTGGGAAAGAATGGAGCAAGAAAAAAAGCAAAAGTCGTCAATTATACTATTATTTTTAATAATGATAATAAGGATATAATAGATATTTTTTAATCTTTTTGAAAACATTTCCATTCCTTTAGATGTATTGTTTGGTACTAAACGTGGCTTTAAGTTCCTTCTTTACCTCCTCATTTGGGAGAAAATAAAAATTGGTGTTACAAGAAAATATAAATGAGAACATTACCGCTTAATTTTATTCTCTCCCTTTTCTATTTAAAATATTTAAATAAGGAAAATTTCCTCTTTTTTTTCAATTCGCTTTTTTTTTCAATGAGTTGCCTTCCTTTTGGAAAATGCAAGGGGGATTCAGAAAATGTCCTATAGGTTTCACAAAATAAAAATTTTAAAAAAATGTGTGAACAATACATGCAAGGACATAAATAGTGCACTGGCACACAACCCCATAGGAGTCGCACAATAAACAATTTATAAACTATGTGGCTCCACAAATTTATATATATATATATATATATATTCTATCACGATCCTCGTTTGTCCAAATTTATTATATGTTATAGCTGAATTTTTAATTAAGTCTCTACACTTTTTTTTCAAACAAATCCTTATATTTTATTATCATTTTCAAACTAGTCCCTGACATTGGCTTATGTATAACTTCGTCAAACTCACGCTAAGTTGGCTAACAAATTGCTTATGTGCTACAAGCAAGAAGTGATGTGCGTTTATTTTGTCCATGTATGATTTATGTTGGCAAGAGATTATTAGAATTATACCACCAAAAGAGCCATATAAAGACTTTCATGTTAAATATCTTAATAATCTTAGAGAAAATAAAACATTTAAGTAATTTTTAAAAATTGAAAAATCAAATTAGAATAAAATAAAATAAAGAAATAAAAATAAAATGCAAGATAAAGTTAAAAGATTAAATTAAAACAAAATTAAATTAAAGGATGAAAGTGAAATAAAAAATAAAGTTACTGAATTAATTTAAAATAAAATAAGATTAAGAGATAAAATAAAATTTAAGATAAAATTAAAATGTCAAAGTTATATTTTTGCTTTTTGTTTTATAAATTTTTGGACAAAATTTGCAGTGTATAGGAAGTAAATATAAATCATCAAACTACAACACTAATGTACAGGTAGTACATTATTGATTTTCTATCTCAATAGAATTTTTTTAAATCATATAATTATGTAAATGTTGTAGCTTTTAAAGAATGACTATTTAGGATTTTTTTTTATATTTAATAACATATATTTTATAACTTTTAAAGAATTTATATTGTATAATTATGTAAATTAATTTTTCATTTATATTATTGTAATTTATAGATCTGTCTTTATGATTGAAAATATATAAATAGATACTATATATTAAATATGAAATATCTGAATGAAAGAAAATTAGATTCTCCTTTCTTCTTTCAATTTTTTCTCTTCCTCTTATTATATTTTTATATTTTCATTAATTTTACAACAAATTTTAATTTGAGTCACTGGGTATGATTTTGTTCCGATCCAATTTCTGAGTCATGACTAGCGCATAAGTTAAACTAATCTAATGATTGGATTAGCTTAGCAAGTATTAAAAATTTATAGTTAACTATTATATCATATATTTAAGCTAACCATACAACCCATAAATTTTGAAAAATTAAGTATTTATTTCATTGCGTCACTAGGGGACTACAAAAAATTTGGCAGCATCTCTCCTAAAAATTAAACATCCCAACATGTTAAATAAATTAAACCAGCATCAGTACCAGCAACAACAAGTTACATACAACTAAAATACTTAGTTAAGAAAATATAAATAATGTTTACACATTCTAAGTGACCATATAACAGACACCTATTCCAAAATACTTTCTCTATATCTAAGTGCCACCACATCATGGAGTCTGACACAATTTCACAAAATTAAGCACATACTCTTAAGGGTCTAATAGCATACAAGCTCCCAAATCACTTCACTTCTTTACTTATTGGTTTGTAAAATAATGAAAGAAGAGAGATAAGCCTACAACTAACTTTACGAGTGCATAAATAATAAAGTGCGTGGAAGGAAAACAGGGCATGTGTGAGTTTTTCGAAATCAAATAGTAATCAAATAATTTAAACAATAGTGTTTTTATTGAAATGAAAACAATTAATTAATAACTAGAAACTTTTAGATAAAAATCATATTTTCTACATGTTAAGAAAATATTATAGAAATGGGTAGCATATAAAGGATCCAAAATATCAAGGATCTTTGCATTCAAACCACAATATCATATCTCTTCACATTTCTTTGAATACATTCCTCTTTATCACTTTTACAATACACATCTAAAATCTCAAATCACGACACTAGATACATCATACCACAGTGCTATCAAAATATACAATTTATTTTAGGTGCACCTAGGCTGTTACATCCGCTAATGGCTATGGGGTCCTAACTAGATTCTCATCTATTATAAAAAGAAAATGAAAAATAAAATCTGCTAAAATAATATTTAGCTATCTAAAATAAACAAAGAATCAAGGAAATAAATAAAATAATTAAATAAGGTAAGTTAGCTTTCAATAGAATCACTGTAATATATGAAACTATAAAACAACATAAAATACTTCTCTCATAAATAAATATATATGCACACCACTACTTTTTTTCATCCAATTCCTTCTTTTGCATTCCACAAGGGTGTATCATACCACATTTCAATTAGTTATTTGCTTTAATAAGTTTATTAAATCATCATATAAATATAAATATATATATATATATATATACACACACACACTTATTTTAAAGTTTTGAAAATACCAACTTGTTTCTCCAAGGAGTAGAGCACATAAATCACATAAATGAAAATTTTGCCATAGAAATATAAAATGGAATAAAATATATGTCACTTCATTATTTACACACTCACAACTTGGAACTAATCGTATAAGTCCTTATTTTTTATTATTTAATGTCGAATCCCATTTGAAGGAGTTTCCCTAGTATCACATAAAATTATGACCAATATAAATTAATTATTTTGACCACTCCAATAATATTCATAATTATTTATATAACTTAATATAC
Source organism: Erythrophleum ivorense (assembly GCA_026724425.1). Lineage (NCBI taxonomy): Eukaryota > Viridiplantae > Streptophyta > Magnoliopsida > Fabales > Fabaceae > Erythrophleum > Erythrophleum ivorense. The sequence goes on along the minus strand of JAIUCV010000002.1, from coordinate 43,996,841 downwards.
TCCCTAAAATATAAATCTCTAAGTTTTTACATACTTTTCTATCCTAAATTTTGGATTTTTAAATCTAAGTTTCCATAATTCAAATGAAGCATAAAACTTACTTCTTGGAGCTTCAAAAATAAAATAGGAAGTGTTAATTTACACTTAAATGTTGCAATTCAAGAAATCTCCAATTTTAGAGCTCAACCATGGCACTAGAAAAGAAGAAGCTATACAAGAGGGGATTGTGCTTCAATAAAACATGTGAAAGGATCAATATTGATGGAAAAGAAAGATGAAGAGGGAAGAGAAAAAAAACTACCTCCACAAAATTCATGGCTGAATAGTGAAGTAAAATAGGAAGAAGACGAGAAATAATGGAGTTGTAATAATGGGGAGAAGCACTAGAACTGAAGCACATTGGAACAGTGGCTAACGATGACAGATGCATGGTTAGAAGTGACCAAAAGGGAAGGGAAAATTTTGGAGATGAAGATGCATGGATGGTAGCCGAAAGATGCAAAGCTTTGTGAAGGAGATGAAGAAAAGAATGCTGCATCAGATGGAATAAGGTGGAGAGAGAAGGTGCTTAAGAACTATTAAAATATCTTTAGCTAATATTGCACTTTTGCCCTCCAAAAAGCTTAATATGCTTTAATTGGTATTTAAAATAATTAAAAAAGCCCTTAAAAATTTTATAAACTTCAAAATAGATTTAAAAATTATTTAGTCTTTATTTTAATAACATAAAATATATTATTTATTTATTTTTATTCTTATTATATATATATATATTAAGGTATTACATTTTTCTCCCCTTAAGAAATTCGGTCCTTTGAATTTCAACCAAGCTCCTTACTAAAAGATTCGAAGAGATATGGATACTTCTGACATATAACTTCCTCAGCTTCCCATGTCACTTCCTCCTTAGGATGATTCTACCACATCACTTTCATCGAAGCTATATCTTTGTTTCTTAATCTCTTGACTTGTTTATTAACTATAGCCATAAGTTGCTCCTCATAAGAGAGTTGTTCATACAATTGTATTGCTTATGGTTGAAACACATAAGAAGGATCAGGTAAATACTTCTAAAGCATTGATACAAGAAAGACAAGATGAACATTTGCAAAGTTTGGTGGAAGAGCCAAATGATAAGCTACGTTTCCTACCCTTTTAAGAATCTCGAATGACCCAAGGTACCTGGGCTTAACTTTCCTTTCTTTCCAAACCTCAAAACACCTTTCATTGGCAATACATATAGAAACACAAGATCTCCAACTACAAATTCTAAATCACATGTCCTGTGATCAGCATAAGACTTTTTGTCTACTGTGAGTAGTCAATAGAATCAGCTTTACCTTGGCTACTGACTCTTGAACTAGGTTTGGGCCTAATAGTTTTGATTCACCCACTTCAAACCATCCAATAAGTGACATATAATGCCTACCATACAACGCTTCAAAAGGAGCCATCTGAATGCGTGATTGATAACTGTTGTTGTAAGAAAATTCCATCAAAGGCAAGTATTTATCATCAAGGTTTATGACACATGCATGTAGCATATCTTCAAGTATCTGAATTGTACATTCAGACTGCCCATCCATTTAAGGATGAAAGACAATATTAAGATCTAATCTGGTTTCAAGTGTTTCTTGAAAAGACCTCCATAACTTAGTTATAAATTGCGGGCCATAATTTGAAATAATGGATACCGATACACCATGAAGAATGACAATCTCATCTAAGTAAAGCTTAGCATATTAAGCCACACTGTAAGTAGTCTTCATAGGCAAGAAATGAGTAGACTTGGTCAAGCTATCTATAATCATTCGTACTGAATCATAACCCTTAATAGCTTTAGGCAATCCAATTACAAAGCCCATAGTAATTCCCTCCCACTTCCATTCCAATATTTCAATTTGTTGAAGTAAGCCTACTAGCTTTTGGTGCTCAACTTTTACCTATTGACACACTAAGCATCTAGATACAAAATTTGCTACATCCTTTTTAATCCCTTTCCACCAATATAACTCCTTCAAATCTTGGTACATTTTATTAGAACATGGATGAAAAGTATAAGTCAAGTGATGAGCTTTTTCTAACACTTTACTCTATAAGTCTTCTATATTCGGCTCACATAACCTATAATCGCACCTTAAAATACCTTCAGAATCCACTGAGAACTCTTGTAGCCTCTCTTCATGAACTTCTTCAATGATCTTCTTCATCTGAGGATTTTGGTCTTATGTGGCCTTGATTCTATCTTCCAAACTAGAACAAAGTTGAACATGGGCCAATAAGGTGCTAGATCTTATGATTTGTAACCTTACTCCACTTTCCTTAAGCTTCTAAACTTTTTCACCAGAGGCCTCTTGACTTCGACTATGTGGGTTAAGCTACCTATTGACTTTATGCTTAATGCATCTGTAACCACATGAGCTTTACCATGATGGTACAAAATATTACAATCATAGCCTTTCAAAAGTTCCATCTATCTCTTCTGTCTTAAATTTAAATCTCGTTGTTGGAAAATTTACTTGAAACTCATATGATTAGTGTAAATTTCATAGGTCTCACTATACAAGTAATGCCTCTATATTTTTAAAGCAAAGATCATTGTGGCCATCTCTAGATCATGAGTAGGGTAGTTCTGCTCATGCTTCTTAAGTTACCTAGTTGCATAGGCTATCACTTCTTCATATTGCATTAAGACACAACCTAAACACACTCTTTAAGCATCACAATAGACTATATAGCCCCCACTCCCAGATGGAAAAGCTAACACTAGTGTCAAAGTTAGACAATCCATTAACTACTGGAAACTATGCTCACAAGCATCTAACCATTGAAATTTTATACCCTTCCATGTCAACTTGGTTAAAAGGAGCTACAAATTTAGAGAAATCTTTAACAAATCTACAGTAATATCCTACTAATCCAAGAAAACTACATATCTTTGTCATTGGAGTAGGTTAGGCCAATTCTGGACTGCCTCTATTTTCTTCAGATCCATACTAATCATAACCTTGGATATTGTGTGTCTTAAGAAAGCCACATTATTTAACCAAAACTTACATTTTAAAATTTTAGCATACAGATGATGCTCCCTTAAGGTTTGTAAAGCCATTCGTAAATGTTGTTCATGTTCCTCTTTGCTCTTCAAGTATACAAGAATATTATCAATAAAAACAATCACAAAATGGTCTAAATATGGTTTGAAGACTCGATTCATCAAGTCCATAAAAGCTGCTGGAGCATTTGTAAGCCTAAAAGACATGACTAAGAACTCATAGTGCCCATAACAAATCCTAAAAGTTGTCTTTAGAATATCTTCTCCTCTAATCTTCAATTAATGATACCCTGACCTCAAGTCAATTTTAAAGAAATATTGAGTTCCTTGAAGTTAGTCAAACAAGTCATCTATTTGTGGCAATGGATATTTATTCTTTACTATCACCTTATTCAATTGTTTGTAATCAACACACAATCACATAGATCTATCTTTCTTCTTTACAAATAACATCGGAGCACCCTAAGGAGAAGAACTAAGGCATATGAAGCCTTTATCAAGAAGATTTTGTAATTGTTCTTTCAACTTTCTAAGTTCTATTAGAGCCATATGATATAGGGGTATAGACACAGGTGAAGTGTCGGGAGTGAAATATATATAGAACTCAATCTCTCTGTCTGGTGGTAAACCCAACAACTCTTCTAAAAAAACATCAGGGAAGTCACATACTATAAGTACTTTTTATAGACTTACTTCTGTCGCCCATGTGTCTCTAACCATTGCTAGATAGTCTTTGCACCCTTTTCTTAATAGCCTTTTAGCACCCAAAGCAGAGATTAAATTACCAGGTGCCAAGTTTTGATCACCTTGAAAAGTAATAATTTCTCCTTCTGGCAATTCAAATTTCATGACTTTATTATGACAATCAAGTATGGCATGAGAAGAAGATAACAAATACATGCCTAAGATCACATCAAAGTCCATCATGTCGAGGACTATTAAGTCGACTAGTAACCGATTTTCTCTCACTAGAACTTCACATGATCTATACACACGATCAGCTATAATTACTTCTCCTATAGGTGTAGCCACTGCCAATGGTTCATTAAGAGGTGATGCATCTCTACCAAACTGTAATTCAAAGAATGGAGATATAAAACAATGTGTAGCCCCAAGGTCAAATAAAACATGTGCATCAAAAGAGCAAATTGAAAGTACACCTGCAATCATTGCATTTGATGTCTAAGCATCCTGACATGTCATGGCAAAAACATGAGCTTGACCTCTTCCAACTTGTCCCTGACCTCTACCTCTGGACCCTCTACCACTAGACTAGACCTCACTAAAACCTTAACCTCCAGAACCCCTAATCTACCTTAAAGGTGTTGTAGGTATCGAAGAAGATGGTAATGCTAGAGGGTTTGATGCATGACTATAGGATGGACGAGCTAATAATGTAGGACAATCTTTCCTAAGGTGGCCTTGTTGACCACACTGATAACACACTCTCCCTGGTCCAAAGCAAACTCCAATATGAACTCTCCCACAAGTTGTAACACCTACTCTAATAATCATTGGGCTAGGGACTCTGTCCTCTAAATATATGTCAAGTACTTATATAGTTATAAATTTTTGAGACTTCGCCTCACGCTAGTTAATACTCACTTAAAAAGGCTCAACCTTATTAAGCAATAATACCTACTGAAGTTATTATATAATAATAAGGGCTCCACCCATTTTATTCAATTCAAAATATAGGAACTCACAGTCCACATCTCAAACATATATTAGAATATTTTAGGAAATTAAATTCAAAGGTTTATAAGTATCAAACTGCTAGCTAAATAATGTTTTAAGATTCAAAAATAGTAAAACCAAATAAAAATATCCTATGGTCATGGCAAAAAAAAGTAAATATTAACCCAGCATGAGCTCGAGGAGTATAAGAACCAATAGCTCACTCCTCCGGTAACTTCCCTTACCTCTTATTCAGCCCTTCACCTAAAAATATTAAGAGAATGGGGTGAGCACTAACGTCTCAGTAACCCAGAGTCTTACCATGTGCATACAAACTAACAATCATATCCAATAGATCTCAATGCAAATCCAACATCACTATTATTAATTATTAACACAAAAGATCATAAGGTATAATTCAAAATAGTTATATGCACAACATGATAAAATACAATATGTGTAACCTCCCTTATTGCTCCGTCCAGCCTTATACCGCTGACTGAAGCCACAGGCTTATCCATGATCTGGCCCACACATTGGACCGACCAAAGCTACTCCGGTGCTCGAGATGTACCCGGCCAAAGGTACAGAGCCCAAGCCCAGACTATGGCTTCCCTCCTTAAAAGACTAAACCAAGAGGTGTCACCGTCCCGCGTTCCCCCTTTACAAACCCGGCTAGGTAAGTATTGAGGAACGGGGCCCTACAAAAAGCCAACCACTTGCGCGAGGTGGAGGCAAACCACGTGGTCATCATATCATATATATCTCACCAACATCTCCTTAACCCATCATTTATGCATGTCATATTTATCCAAAATTCATACAAGCATGTTTGAAAAATAAAGAACCCCATATAGTATATCAAACAAGATTGACAAGCATGCTTGAAAGAAATATAATACTCTAAAATTTTACATCAATAATTCGACCTTTCAAGCATGCTTGAAAAATAAAACACCACGTCAGAATTTTATTATATCTGCAAGCATACTTAATAAGATTCTAGCAATTTCATTAATTTCACAATCATTTACTTTTACTGTTTCATAATCTCATATAGCTTATTTACATGTACCATGCTCAACAAGATAAACTTATTTATTTAATTAAAATTTTAACCACAAACCAGTTTGCATACATATGGAAAAACCCTGAATTACCTGTTCTTTTTTTGGCTCACAAGTAGTCACACGGCAAAAAAATCTAAGTAGTAAGAGCTTTTAATGAAAATCTACAAAAAGTCACACATATAAACAAAATATCAATATATAATTCAAAACTACTTATGTATTATCCTAAATTACTCCAAAATTACTCTAAAACTACTTTAGAAACTTAAAAGCTATCATAGAGAACCTAAAATTCTCTTTTAAATCTATATTTCTTTATATTTTAATTAATTCATTAGAATAGTCAATTTTTATATTAACTTAAATTTACAAAAATTTTTAAATTTTTAAATCTTAATTTTCTCATCAAAAATTTATAATTTAAGTATATAAATTAAGTTTATATTCCCAAATTCACACACACACATATATCTATGTATAAAAATTTATATTAAATTTATATTCCTAATTTCATATTATATACATACCTACAAATATATATATAACATATAATTAAATATATATATGTATATTTATTTTAGAAAAATAAAGGGATGAAAGGATGCGTTTCTGCATAAGAATATATATATATATATATATATATATTTATATATTATAATTACATATATATACATATATAAGGGATGAAGGTTGTATATATAACTATATATATATATTTATTTAATTCACAAAAGGATGAAAAGATGTATATTGCATATCACTTTTATTGAATAGTGCGTAAGGTGTGTTTATATATATATATATATATATATAAATATAATCATATGAGAACAAGAACAAAAGCTACTCTCGTACCTGGTGTGGAGATGTATGTTCGAAGAGGGATTGAAAGAACAAGTTGGAATTACTTGAAGAAAGGCTTCTGGTGACGTGAGAGAGAGCAAACGGATGGGGGAGTGAAAAATAAGGAATAGGTTCAATTTTAGATATATATATATATATATATATCTTGTTAGTTTTTATTATTATTATATTTTAAAATTCTATTGGATATTAAAACTAATTTTAAGTTATCTATCGGATAATTTGAAATATTTTAAAATTAACTAAGTATATATATATATATATATATCTTATTAGTTATTATTATTATTATATTTTAAAATTCTATTAGCTATTAAAACTAACTTTAATTTATCTATCGGATAATTTGAAATAGATATATATATCTTGTTAGTTTTTATTATTATTCTATTAATTATTAAAACTAACTTTAAGTTATCTATCGGATAATTTGAAATAGATATATATATCTTATTAGTTTTTATTATTATTCTATTAGTTATTAAAACTAACTTTAAGTTAACTCTTAGATAATTTGAAATATTTTAAAATTAACTAAAGATATATATCTTATTAGTTTTTTTTTTACTTTTAAATCTTTGACTTTTTAAATTATATATATATAAATAAATTTTTAAATAGGTGAAAATTTGACTTTTCCCTTATCCTATCCTGTACCCTACTCTTTCAGCCTAATATTTAATCTCATATCCTTTCTTAAAGTCACTAACACTTTTTGAGGATGTTACACAAGTAGGACAAAGGGAGAGAGTCCCAAAAGATCTCCCTCTATCACAACTAATCTGAAAGGAATGTGACTGATTATACCCACTAACTGGTATCATACTAGATTAATGAATACTATAGCCCCCTCGATGCCAGAAGCTCTGTTGATGGCCTTGATAGCTTACCCCAATCTCTCTTGATGCATTATTGCTACCTTGATCCTGATAGCCGCCTTGAGTACTCTCAGTGCACTGCCCTTACATAACTCTTGTAATACCTTACTTCTTTTGTTACAAGTTTCAAATAGTTTAGCACTTTCGACCACATCTTCATATGAATCATAATGGGTCTTCGCTATAGATCAAAATAAATAATCTAAAAGACTCTGAACAAACCATTTTGCCTACATGTCTTCAGTGGCCACTAAGTGTGGAGCATATTTAGACATTTGAGTAAATAATATATCGTATTCTGAAACTGTCATATCCTCTGTTTGTCTAAGAAGTTCAAACTCCCTTGCTCTAGCATCCCTGACAATCCATGGAAGGAATCACCTCATAAATAATTCTGAAAACTCCCCCCAACCTAGAGGAGGTGAATCTCATGGCCTTCCCTGCATCATGGTCTCATACCATGTCTGAGCCATACCCATCAAATGAAACTCTACTAATTCAACTGATCTAGTGTATGTACACCCTAGTGCCCTGCAAAGTCGGCCTATCTCATCCAAAAAGTACTGTGGGTCTTCACCTATTTCTCTACTCAAGAAAGAAGGAGGTTTGAGTTTCATAAATTCAGCCAACCGAACCTCATTACCCTTTTCCTACGAAGCTAGTTGCTCCCTATGTGGCCTAGGTTCTTGTTCAAGCCTAAAATCCACATGTTGTTCTCGCTCTTGTTGTTGTTGTTACATCATACTCAACATTATCATTATTGTAACGCCCGGTACATTGTACAATCACTAGAACGAGCCGATTTGAAAAGCAAGTCCCCTGAGATGAGTGATTCAAGGCCAAATAAAATTTGAATAAAATTTTAAATAATAGAAAATGAGGATTTGAGCCTTGAGTTGCCCAAAAATTGGGGTCAGAGCGATTCAAAAAAATTGCCGAAAGGCCAGTGGCATTTTCGTAAATAAGTGTAATTTTGAAAAAACACCTAGGAGGGCTTTTTAAATGAAAATTTTGAGTTTCCCAAGGTTCTCAGAGGCCCCAAAAACCATGGGAAGCCCCGGGACTGGTAAAGTCCCTCCGGTGTACTCTTTCCAACGTCGATTGACCTGAACTTTGACCGATTTGTTCGGGATAGTTTTAACTCCGATTTGAGTGATTCCAAAGGCATTTTATTAAATTGGGTACCTAAATTTTATGATGGAAAAGATGGTTCTCAAAAAGGAGCTAAAACGAAGCCAAAACGAACGTGCCATTACGGAAGGGCAAAATTGAAATTTATAGTTTCTTGAATGTTCTAAAGAGTTCCACACTTTTCTCCCTTCTTATCCTCTTTAATAAGCACGACCCATTCTACCCAAAATACAGAAAATCTTCAGCTCTCTTAGGCACACAAAAGGGAGGAGAAAAAGGGGAAGAAAGCCAAGGAGAAACTAGGTAATTTTATGAAATTTCTTGCTCCATCTTCCTCAAATCTTGTTTTCCTCTCTTCCTCCTTTCTTTCCATGGATTTTTTGAATGATTTGGTTCTATTTTTGACCCAGACCTAAGGGGAGAACTTTGAATTTGCTAAGGAGAAGAGAATGAAGGAGAAAGACACTTGAAAGCTCACTTGAACCATAGGTAATCTTTGCTTTTTGTTGCATCTTCTCTTCCCCCTCCCTTTGTGTGTATTTCAGCCAAGAATAGAACCAAAGGAGGGGAGGATGTTCTGTCCAAATACAAGGAGGGAACAAGGGTTTTAGGCCATGGGGAGATGACATATGGCAAGAAATTCCAAGAAAAACCAATAGAAAACAAGTTAGAAAAGTGTAGTGTTTTCTAGAGTTTTGCAAAATCTGATTTTGTGTGAATGTTTCCTTGGCTATTTGAATGTTTCCTTGAACTCCTAAGACCTTTAGAAAGCCTCCCAAGTGGCTCTCCCATCAAGGAAAAATCACAAAGTCTATGAACCTCCATTATGGTGCATATTTCGACCAAGCTAGATTCATTAGGCTAGGGGATGTTTTAATTTGTTCTAGCCTTGTTTTAGGACTTTATATGATGTTAAAAGATGGGAGAAACCATTGGGAAAAATTTAGGAGCCATAGATTGGGAGATGGCCTAATGGTGTCCATAATGGTGCTTTGTGAAGCAACTTGGTTTTTCAATTGTGCAATTGAATGTGTGATGGCTCCAAGGACCTTAAATGAGTCCAAGAAGTTTAGAAAGAACAAGAGAATGGAGCCTAGCACTTGAATAATATGAGTTGCTTCAATAGGCTATTTATGGAACCAATATGTCTATTTTGGAGCCAAGTGTGTAATAAGCTTTAGTTTAATGTCTTGGCTTGCTTCAAATGTGTAATTGTGTGATGTTTGTAATGTCTAAGCCAATAGAACCCTACTCCACCTAAGTGCTCTTGTGAAACCAAGGAGGGGAAGGAAATTGCAAAGTGAGCTTGCATACATAAAAATGTAGCTCTCCACCTCATTCTCTTTGCATTCTTTTGTGCATATGTATGTCTTTGTATGCTTGCATGCATTCTTGATGCTTGATAATATGCCACTTGATCCTTGTTGTGCATTGGTACCAATGTGTTGTCTTGAATGACTATGGTTGTGGAAAGATCCCATAAGGGTGAGGTGATACCAAAAGTCCCTTGATGAAGGTAAGGAGATGCCAAAAGTCTCATGGCATTAGGGGTGTTCATAGGTTCGATTTGGTTCGGTTTTAGACTAAAACCAAACCGAACCAACCTTGTCGGTTCAACAATTTTTTGGACCTTTTCGGTTTTGAATTCTAATCGGTTTGGTTCGGTTTTTGTTTGATTTGGTCTAATTTGGTTCATGTTTTTTTGGCCAAAAATATTTTTTTAAGATTTTATTCTTTGCAATATATAGAATTTAATTTCTAATATTATGCATCTTATTAAATTTTAACCAATAATAATGTATTTATAATTTATTATTTTTATTTTTATTTTTAGTTTAGAAAATACCCATAAATTGACAAAAAGTTTTGAAAAGTACAAAAAATAAAATAAAATAAGAGTAATATTTTATAATAAAATAGTATAGGCACCTTGTCGGTTTGGTTCGGTTTAACCGAACCAAACATGCCATGAACCGACAACCGAATCTAATTAATCGGTTTTAGATTTAAAAAAACCAAACCAAACCATTTGTTAATCGGTTTTTATTGGTTTGGTTCGGTTTAAATGGTTTGGCTCGGTTTTGTTTGGTTTTGTTCACCCCTACATGGCATGGGTGAGACAAGGCCAAAAGTCCCTTGAATGGGTGAGGCAAAGTCAAAAGTCCCTAGACCAAGAATAAGGCAAATCCAAAAGTCCTAGAAATGGGGTGAGGCTAAACCAAAAGTCCCTAGAGCATGAAAGTAATCTTGACATGTGAATGTGGCATGGAATGGAATTTATTGCACACTTTATACTTTTATGGTTATGCATTTGGTATATGTATGCCTTGAATGTGGTGTGAATGGGTGTGTGAGCTATTGAGATTCTTGGAATCTCACCCCCCTTTCCCCTTCATCCTTGAATTGTCTAGGTGGTGTTCCAAGTCAAGGAGATGCAAGCCAAGGACATTGAACATCTTTGTTTTGGTGTATTATGTACTTTAAATGGTGGTTAAATGTCAAAGTAATGATGTATGTAATCTTTTTGTGATGTAAGACTATGGACAAGTGTAAAATGATGTATGAATATGATGTACACTTTATATGACACTAAATTTCTAGTATTGTGCAAATTGACTTTTAGATAGCTTGATGTAACTATGCATAAATAGATGTTGAGAGACCAAAATGAGTTGCATGAGGTTTGGGATCACTTGGGCAGCCTCTACAAGTCATATTTGTGCTTTGAAACTTGCTCAAGGGGTGCCAAATTCAAGAAGAGGCCATTCGGTGCAAAGTGACTCTTGGTAAGAAGCAAAAATGACCATTTCATGAGGCTATGTCACTTTTTGTCCAAATGAACTCTTCTTGACCTGAAATTTGACATGCATCTAGAGCTTATTGAGAGCTTATTGAGAAGCTAATTTTGGTAATTTTTGGAGGTCTGTGGAATATTTAGCGAATTGTTGAAATTGGAAAATTTTCTAGTTTTGGTCCTTGGTACTGTAGCATCTGTCCAAAATTGAATTCTGTCACTCATGGGGCAAACGATGTCCAATTGCCACGAAATTTCATACAAAGAAACTAGATATTCACAGTGACTTGTTCCAACTAGAAGCACCTCCTTTGGGGTTCTACAGAGGGAGATATGAATTTTTGAACATTCTGTCCAGTATCAGGACCCTTACCCGACTTGATGTACTGTTCTATTGAATTTAGAGACTTTGGGTAACTGAACTGGTCTGAAAGTATTTTTTCCTCTAGCTAACATCCACAGCTTTCCATATTGGTACATCTTTCATGGATTGGATTTTTGTGGAATTAATTGGATATTTTCAAAGTTTGCTGCAGAATCTGTGACGGCATCAGGAGGTAGTTTGACCCCTGGGCATTTTCGGATGTCAAACGCCCTCTGTGATGGGTGTTATGGTCTGTACATATTTTTACTGTGAATTAGACATCCTTATCTTTCCATAATGGCCAAGAATGTGTGATTTTGATTTTTTTAGAATTAGTTATGATTTTTCGAAATTGTGCCAGAAAGGGGCCAAATCTGGCCGAAAATAAACCTCTATATTCTAGGTTCCATTTCGGTTTCCATGAGTTGTGAGCCAACTTTGGTGATGTAAATGAGTTGTATGTATGTAATTAAATATGAGAATGTGATGTATGAACTCATATGGTCCGCGTGACACCGAATGGAATTTTCATATGCTACGCAACGCGAAATAAAGCATTATTTTAATGCCATCTTCCATTCCCTTTTGTGCAATTCATCATGGGAAACTTAGAAATGATAGGAAGCAAGCTAGAAATATATGGTGTTACAATTATAGTCTGTTACATTGCATGCATCCTAGCTATAACATCAGTTAATGTCGGATTGGCTTGCTTAGCCTTAAGTACCTCATCCCTTGTTGCTTTTGTAGCTTCAACTCTTTGATCATTTCCAGGTCTATAGGCACCACTACATCTGCAACCTCTACCACCACCTTGCCCTCGGCCTCTAGGTGCCAAAGTAGTGTTATGAGGCAAGTTAGAGGCCTCATAAAAACATATCTTTTAGGTGCCATCTGTAACAATCCTATTTTTTAATTACTATGATTAGGCTTAGATACATAATTAGTAATCACAAATCAAGGTCTAAAGTCATTCTAATTTATTAAAATATGAGAAAGTAGGAAAATTTGAACCTTGACATCATTAGGGTCATTAGCTAAACAACTACAACCAATCAAATTCGCAAATAATCATAATTATCATTTATGACTATTGATTCATCTTGCTACTAATTTCAACTCACTAAAACTTCTTATAAATATTTCCAAGTCATTGCACAACATTAACATAGTAAATCTCAAGGTCCTTAAGTCAAAACTAGGAGTTTGAGAACCTTTACCATGACTTGGACCTTTCTTGCCACGATTAAGTTAGCTATTAGAATCTAAAAACTAAGTTTGGTGACTCCCTCTGTGACTTGGTGTATCCGCACCATAGCATAAGTGGCTATTGTAACTCAAAGCTGAAATTTCGCACCTTGCACCACGACTTAGGTTTCTTACACTGGGTAGAGTGCTTTCGAGGACCTATTGTTCATGTTTTCGCACCGCAATGAGCCTATGTGGCACCACAGCGAGTATGCCTCCTAGGACTTTCAACCGAATTTATTCAAATTGCACCATAATGGAAATACCTGCACCATGGAAAAGTTGCATTCTGTTACCCTCATAGGGTAAATAGTGCGCCACGACGAGTTTCACTCTGTCACTCACCCTGGGTTGATTTCTCATTTTACACTATTGTGCTCCTCGCTTCTAATTGACTCTTGGCCGCGACTCAACTATTCTTGGCTATGGCGTGACCCTCTTCTGCACTTATACATCCCAAATTTTATCCCATACACTCCAACACTCCCTTTAGTAGTACTCTAGAGCCACTTTATCCTATACTAGCAATTACTTTTTCACATGTTAAAGGCCATTAATACCCGTAGAGACCGGTCCACGGCACCAACTCCTTAATAAGCACAACTTGGGCTCAATGCATGTAAGGGTATGATCATAACCCGATACCCTATTAAAGCACAATGCATAGGTGGCAGCTGCACCATAACTCTACCATGGATTCACAAGATCCAAACATAATATATCAGATAGCTAATCATTTATTATGCATTTCAAAATCATACATGTACAACAAATATAAAATTAAAGTAGATATATGCATGGAATTTAACATTAACCCTAGTTACCTCACTTATAGACAACTTCTTGAGAGCCAACAATAATGTTACCGCAGCCTATGAGTACAAAATCAAACCATTACCATTTTTATTCATCAATTATAGTAGCAACTCAATACTCAAAGAATTAAACCACCAATAGCTACCTAGAGGACACTTACCTAGCCACTACAAGAACAAAATTTGGATTTTGTCTTTCCTACACTAGAGACCTCACAATATCACCCTAAATTATGGATATTTTCGCACAGAAATAAAGTTCATATCATAAGTTAGCTATTAGGGTCTCTAACTAGTAGTAAATGCATCAAAATGAAGAGTTTATACTTACCCAATATCTCTTCTAGCCCCAACCTTAGAAAATCCTCTAAGAAACATCAAATGATCCATATCAAGTTTAAGGTGTGGTGAAAATGTTCCAAATAAAAAACCAATCGAGTCAAATTGAAGAGGAAGAGAAGAGGATAAGTTATATAACACTCACATTGGTTGATTTTGACTCTAGAAGTGGGAGAAGATGGATTTTTGCTCCGAAAATGCTTTGTGTGTTTCTTATGTGTTTTATGGTTCTGTAGAGTAAGAAGAGCTGAAATTGGTTTTAGGATTTAAGTTAGGTCCTAAATGGATTATGAGCTAATTCAAAGGCCCATATCCATATGGGGGTTCAAATTTTGTCTTGTTGGGCCAAATTTCACGAGTTAGGCTACAAAATTTATAGGATTTTAGTAGGGTCTTAGGCCTCTGACTTACTAAACCAAATTTGATTATTGCTAAATGGTCTCCCTTGGACTAAGTCTCATAATACAAAGTTAGGTCTACACCTAAAATTATTAGGGCCTCCATTAGTCTTTATCCATGACCTACTCAAATTAATTATGGGCCTAAATTAAGTTCCAACCAAATTGAATCGTGGATTTGGACTAATTGAGAATAATTGTTATGGAATAATTAGGTAAGTTATGTGAATAGGAGTTTATGGAAAAATAAATAATTAATGTACACGATTGATAATTTTGACAAAAACATAAAAATTAAATATAAACTACATGCAGACTACAATGTGAGACTCCATGACTAGGATTTGGCAATAATAGCCTCCTGCATGTAAAGTGTGCTGGCCAGGTACACAATTACACACAAGATTCTACTATTTCCCAATCCCATGGCTACAAGGACCTACACAAACCATAGCTCTGATACCAACTTTGTCACGACCTAATTTCTGAGTTATGACTGGCGCATAGGTTAAATTAATCTGATGTTTAGATTACCCTAGCAAACCTTAAAAATTTATAGTTAACTATTATATCATATATTTAAGCTAACCCGTACAACATATAAATTTTGAAAACTTAAGTATTTATTTCATTGCATTACTAGGAGGCTACCACAAATCTGACAGCATCTCCTCTAAAAATTGGACATCCCAACCTATTAAATAAATCAAATCAACATCAGCATCAGCACCAGCACCAGCAACAAGTTACATACAAGTAAAATACCTAGCTATGAAAGTATAAATAATGTTTACATATTCTAAATGACCATATAATATACACCTATTCCAAAATACTTTCGCTATATCTAAGTGCCACCATATCATGATGTCTGACACAATTTCACAAAATTAAGCACATACTCTAAGGGTCTAGTAGCATACAAGCTCACAGATCACTTCACTTCTTTACTTGCTAGTCTGTAAAATAATGAAAGAAGAGGGATAAGCCTAACACTATCTTTGCAAGTGCATAAATAATAAAGTGCATGGAGGGAAAATAAGGGCACATGTGAGTTTTTCGAAATCAAATAATAATTAAATAATTTAAACAATAGTGTTTTATAATTGAAATGAAAACAATTAATTAATAATAGGAAACTTTTAGATAAAAACCATATTTTCTACATGTTAAGAAATATATTATAGAGATGAGTATCATAGAAAGGATCCAAAATATCAAGACTCTTTGCATTCAAACCACAATATCATATCTCTTCACATTTCTTTGGATACATTCCTCTTTATCACTTTCATAGTACACATCTAAAATCTCATATCACAGCACTAGATACATCACATCATAATGCTATCAAAATTAATAATTTATTCTAAGTGCACCTAGACTGTTACCTCTATTAACAACTACGAGATCCTAAGTAGATTTCCATCCATTATAAAGAGAGAATAAAAAATAAAATATGCTAAAATCGCATTTAGCTATCCAAAATAAACAAGGAATCAAGGAAATAAATAAAATAATTAAATAAGGTAAGTTAGCTTTCAATAAAGTCACTATAACATATGAAACCATAAAACAACATAAAATACTTCTTTTATAAATAAGTATATACACACAACACTACTTTCTTTCCATCCAATTCCTTCTTTTGCATTTCACAAGGGCATATCATGCCACATTTTAATTATTTATTTGCTTTAATAAATTTATTAAATCATCATATAAATATATATATGCACACCCCTATTTTAAAATTTTAAAAGCAACGACTTGTTTCCCCAAGGAGTAGAGCACATAAATCACATAAATGAAATTTTTGCCATAGAAATATAAAATAGAATAAAATAAATACGTCACTTCATTATTTTCACACTCACCAATTGGGACTAATCGTATAAGTCCCTATTTTCTATTATTTAATACCGAGTCCCAATTGAAGGAGTTTCCCTAGTATCACCTAAAATTATGACCAATATAAATTAATTATTTTGACCACTTCAATAACATCCATAATTATTTATATAACCTAATATACTCCCTAAAATATAAATCTCTAAATTTGTACATACTTTTCTATCCTAAATACTAATATTAAATTTTGAGTTTTTCAATTTAAGCTTCCATAATTCAAATTAAGCATAAAACTTACTTCTTAGAGTTTCAAAGATGAAATAGGAAGTATTAATTCACACTTAAATGTTGAAATTTAGGAAATCTCCAATTTTGGAGCTCACCCATGACACTAGGAAGAAAGAGAGCTGTACAAAAGGGGATTGTGCTTCAATAAAGCATATGAAAGGGTCAATATTGATGGAAAAGAAAGATGAAAAAGGAAGAGAAAAAAAAACTACCTCCAAATTTCACAAAATTCATGGCTGAATAGTGAAGTAAAATAAAAAGATGAGAAATAATGGAGTAACAAAAATGGGGAGAAGCACCAAAATTGAAGCACATTGGAACAGTAGCTAATGGTGATAGATGCGTGGTTGGAAGTGACCAAAAGAGAAAGGAACAATTTTGGAGATGAAGATGCGTGGATGGTAGTTGAAAGATGCAAAGCTTCCTGAAGGAGATAAAGAAAAGAACGATGCATCAGATGGAAAAAGGTGGAGAGAGAGGGTGCTTAAAAACTATTAAAATATTTTTAGCTAATATTGCACTTTCCCCCCTCCCAAAATCTTAATATGCTTTAATTGATATTTAAAATAATTAGAAAAGTCCCTAAAAATTTTATAAACTCCAAAATAGATTTAAAAATTATTTAGTCTTTATTTTAATAACATAAAATATATTATTTATTTATTTATTTTTATTCTTATTATATATATATTAAGGTATTACAGATTTTATATGGGCTTATCCAAATACTAGAAGAAATCAAAGATTTTCTTATAAAAAATTGTAGTGAAAATTTTGTTGAGAGAACTTCTCATGAAAATTCTCACTAAAATAGTCACGATGTGCAATATTTGTAGCATTCTCATAGTAACTTCTTACGGACAAAATTTTGTGAGACAATTTGGTGACAAATACCATGATGAAGGCGGCACGATATGGCAGCAATGAATTCTCATTGTACTTTTTTGTGAGAAAAAATATTAAAAACTATATTTACATTTCTCGTAGAAAATATCCATGAGAAAAACATAGATAAGCCTTGAAAGCATTCTCATCGAATTTTCTTGTGATGGTCTTTTATTGCAAGAAAAGAAAATTCTAATTTTTTAAATTCTTACAGTATAATTAAGTGAGAAAAACTGTGAGAAATTTTTAAAAAAATTACAAGTGTTTGGAGGAAAAATAAAAGTCATTGTTGCACTTTTTTTTATGGAAAATAAAAAAATTGGTAAAGTTAATCTTCTCACAGAAAATTATCGTTGGGAAAAAAATTAATATTATCTTTTTCTAATGATTTTATTCCATCAGAAAATAGGAAAAGGATAAAAGTTTATGAAAAAAAAATTATTCTTGTGGTATTTTCTCACGGAATAATACCATGTGAAATTCATTAAAATTCTAAGTTCCATGAGAAATTTCCACGAGAAATCATTAATATATTAGATACTCAAAACTCATTTTGCAAAAACCCACGACTATTTCCTCCTTTGTTCTCTTTGTCTACAATGTCTGGATCTGGGTGTCTTCTGGTAGATCTTCCACTTCCTCCACTGTCTAAGTACAATACTACAACTGAGGACGTCCCACCACTCACCTTAGCCACTCCTTCAGTCCTTCGCAAGTTGCTTCATCTTGTAGGCCAAAGGTAAGCTCTCCTTTATCCATTGCTTCTTTTTCTACGCTTTTCTTCTTCCCATTTCATTATTTTGTGTTTTCCATCATGATTTCATCCTTCCTATCAACATTCTCCCTCTAATATAGTATGTTATCTGTTGTTGGTATCTTGCTTATTAGGTATTCTATACTTTCTCAAATGCATCTTTACATGACCTTCAAATTTAGGTTTTTGTATTAGGGTAAAACCAACAAATAGAGACATAAGTTTGATTAACTAAGGTGGTGCTGCAGAGGATACAAGGACAACTTATGAAAATGTGACTTTGTTGGAACTTTGGCTGAATTGATCATGATTTGCTTGCTTTGACCTATAAGGTTGGGACAGAAGTGTTGTGGCTATTTAAGAAGGATAACTTTCTTGTTAGAAAAATTGGAAGTTCAAATCATTTTTTTAAAATAAAGATATACTTTCCTTAATCCTTCAATCATGAATCGAGCTTTAAATTGAGATTATAAAATGAAGTAACATGTAACCAGTGAAATTACTAGTTGCGAACTTGGTAGCCAAGTTGGTTTTCATTTGTTTGATGCTAAATAAATTGTTAAAGATATGTTGATATCTTGGTAGCTAAAATTAAATTTGAAAAAAAAAAGGCATTGCTAAAATAATAGACTCTGGTAATTAAATAAAATAAATTATGTTATCAAATTTATTTCAATTATGCCCTCATATATATATATATGTATCCCCTACCCAAGAAGCACTTACAATCTGAGGGGAAAAATGGGCCATATGATTTGGTCATCTATGTCAAATCAAATTCATGGATTGTAGGCAATCATTCCCAAAAAGATTTATAAGAAATACAAATCACAGACAAAAACATGGAAATAGCAGGATGCTCTTCTTACCCTTGCTGGGTCAATTCCCAAAAATTGAAAACAATAGAGTCAAATAACTTTTAACATTCAAAATTGGAGAGAAAAATTTTTAATATTAAGAGTTTTTTTAATCTTTTTCTCTTCAATTATATTTTGTACACCAAAAACTCACTTGTGTGCAGATGCATGATTCACAAACAAGCCTAAGAACATCGTTGTCATTACGGCAACACTGAAGGTTAGTGAGACTGAGATGCTTCTATATAACCATTTAAGCTGTGGAGCCACAAAAATTTTGAACACCGTTCCAGTACCTATTAAAATAGCACAAATCTGAATACTTAGATAATGTAATAAGTAACCATAAAAAAGGAGGAACATAGGACAGAAGCCAACAATTATTTATAATGCCAAGTTCAATCTCATCAAGAAGGTACTTATCATGGAAGAAGAAATTCATTTTTTTAGATGCTTACATTTTCAGGTGTCCCGATATAATAGAGTCTGACAGAACCATCAATAAATTCAATTTGAATTCTCTGCTGTTCCTCCCTAAATCGATACCGAGAAATTGATGAAAGATAAATTTAGAGATTTAGGGCCAAACAACTTTCAATGCTGGAAGTTGTAAAGAGAATTTTCTAATATTGAAAGCTCTTCAACTTTTTTTTTCTTTTTAACTACACTTCATCCTTATCTCTCTAAGTATACCTTGTGCAATATTACAAATGATTCATTATACTACAAATCCAGTCACCAAAAAGAAAAAAAGCTTGAGATGTAGCCTAAATATAAGATATGATATTATTAATTAAATGAAAAAATTGTTGAAATAACCATCATTATTTCAATCAGATAAAGGAATTGGATGTGTAAGCCGTATAAGACAAATGGGACAAAATAACACTGAAAGATAAAGGCATAAAGCCAACGTTATATGTTTGAAGATATGCTGGAAATGACGAAGTTGATTATGCATATGGTAACAAGCTTAACTTTCAACTTTGGAAACCTCAAGTGGCGTCAGAGATTACAAGACATTTAATAAAAACCAGGAATTGCGTACTAGTCTTCTAAAATCATTATAGTTTTTTGCAGAGAATATACAGTAGTTAATTAGAAATATTAACCTATAATTATAAAGAAAATCAATTCAGATCTTTCTTAGAAAATTATATAAGGTACAAATGGATAGATTCTCAATAGGATTGTAATAGATGGGGTAAAGTTGGCCTTTTGACCCATTTAAAATCCAATAAAATGTTTTTCTTGAGTGATCCAAATGCAGTTGTACTTATTATTGTTTTTTATAGTTATCTATTTATCGTTTGCGAACACGATCACTAGTTTCCCCTCTTGCCTTCTGGTGCTTACACTATGTGTAAACCATAATGCGTCGGGTTCGAAACCTAGTATGCTGTCTCTCTGTGTGTGTATTTGTTTGTGAATATATAAATATATATATTCCACTTTAATGAGGTACTCTAAAGTACTTCTCTTTTTTAATTTAATTCTTTAAAAATAAAAAAATTTAATTTAATTTTTTAAATATTACTCCCCTCAAATTAATTTTTTTAATTTAATCTACTAAATATTTTTTTTTTTCAATAAAAGTGGTCTTTGTTTGTAATTTTCCAATATCCTGAAGTCTAGTTTTGGTGTAATATTAAATATTAAAGGTATGAGAGCAAATGTATATCATTAGTTAATGGTTATGTGTGATTTTATTTTTTGTCTAATGAAAGAAACATAATAATTGAAAGAAATTATTTGAAGACTAAATTAAAATATTTTATTTCATCTTTAAATGACTAAATTAACAAAATAAAAATCTTTTGATGACAAAATCGTTAAGGCCCGTTTGGTGTGAGAAGGGAAAGGGAGAGGATGTAGGAAAATTTGCTAAAATATCTATTTTACCTCTATAATTATTACGTAATTATTATTTAATATTCTCTATTAATAATTATTTAATTATTAAAAAGTAAAGATATTATAAGTATTTCTTATCATAAAATCACTTTTTTCTTTTTCTTTTTTATTTTCATACCTAATAATTATTTAATCGTTAAGTTATTATTTTGTTTTACTAAAAAGAATGTTTGTAAATGTAGAGTAAAATTATCTTTGGGCCAATTTAGGCTTTAATTGAAATTAAATAATTTTTTTGATAATTTTAAAGGTACAATCTCCATATTAATTCAGTATATTTATAAAAATAAATCTTTTTAATTGCTGAACTCAAAATTTAAATCTAAAGAGGTTGAAAGTTAATTATACAAATACAACGTATTATTTACACCAAATATGTAAAATTCTTGCCATGTTTATAGACTCCATACGCTAACAACTAACAAGCACACCACTGTACATCTTCCTTTCTTATTTTCATCAAACGATTTAAAAAAGGGTAACCACTTTTTTTTTTGGGGGGATAAAACATAAACTAATTTATAAAACAAACACTACATCGTTCTGGAATTGAGTTTCTTAACTGAAAATTTAAATTCTGCGAAATAAATAAATATCTCACCGAAGAAAACTTAGAAGCCAATACTCTATATAAATATGTTGTTTCAATACTTGTAATTGAACTGGAAGATTATCCTACGATTATAGTACCCTGCATTCAAAATTTTCAAAAAGTAAAACATGCAATGGATACATACATGCGGATTTTGAATTATTTCTTGAATACCCAACTTTTTTAATGTACTTAGCAACGTGCACATATAGTTCCACTTTACGACAATGACATGATACAATTTTTTCCCTGGAACTCTGTATTATTTATATAAGTAAATTAATAATTTAGTTTTTAAAATTTTTTATTTTTTATTTTTATTTGGTCATTTAAAGATAAAATTTTTAAATTTAGTCACAACATATCTTTCTCTAATCAAAACAGTTCATTAGTTTGACAAAAATGAGATTTTACATAACCTAACTATTAATTGATAATATAACTTTTTGAAGAGTAAAATTTTATTTCAATTTCTCACAAATAGAGTACATTTTAACTTGGTTTCATATATATATGTATAATTTTCAATTTGATTCTTCACAAAAGAAATTGTTCTCAATAATATCATTTTTGTTAATCTACTACTAATGAAATTGATGTCCTTTTATTAATTTATTATTGTTTTCATTTCTAATATATTGATAGAAGGACATTATTAATAATGATTTTATTTGTGAAAGTATAAATTAAAAAATATCTATCTGTAAAATGTCATATCATAATTTATTAACTTCTTTAGATTAGTACTCATGCTTAATCTTATATAAGTTTAAAGAAAAGGCATAAAAAATAGTATTTTCTTGTGGTACATAGTACTTTAAAATTTTGAATTTCACTTTGTGAACCTCGTGGACTTCCCAATATTATCCCTTATTCATATTCCATCTAAACAAGTCATAACCATTGCAAAATATTCCATACATTTTGATTTAGAAGCCACACATAAAAAAAATGGAGTTTTGCCTCGGGTTTAGAATTCAGGTTTCTATCACCAATTTTAAAAAATCATAATTAAATTTAAAAAAAATTAAAATCAAGTAAATGATAACTTTCTTGAAAGCTCTAGATATCAACTACAGGTTAAAAATCATTGCAGGTCATGAAAACTCAGCTACACCATGACAACTCATTAACAATAGAAAAGTATTAAAGGTCTGGTTGCATCCTTGATACTGATCTAGAATTTCAAAAATTTGTTTCTCTCTCAATATAAATCCAAATGAGGTGCCTTCAAGTGCTACAGACACTACAAAAATATATATTTTTAGTGATAACTTTTAGCGGCGACAAGTAAAGTTTGTCACTAAAAGTACACTTTTAGTGGCGACAATACTAAGTTGTTGCTAAAAGTTATCACAAAAAACTCAAGTTAATTTTTGACATAATTTTTAGTGGCAACAAAAAAAAGTTGCCACTAAAACTATTTAGTGGCGACAAAAAATCGCCGTGAAATCTCTTTAGTGACAACATCAACAATCTCGTCACAAAAAATAAAGTTCAGTTGCGACACACTGATTGCAACTAAAAGTTTAATAGGCAAAATCTTTTAGTGGCGACAAGGAGTTGCCACTATAATAACTTTTTAGTGGTGACACACAACAGTCACCATTAAAAATACCTTTTAGTCTCCACAAAGAAGGTCGCCACTAAAACTTTAGATAATTTTTTAAAAAAATTGAAGTTTACTAATAAAAAACTTTTTTGGTGACAAGGCGAGTTGCCACTAAAATCTACTTTTAGTGGCAACTATTTATCTTGCCACTAAAAGTATAACTAAAAGCTTTTTCCGTGATTAAAAATTGTCTGGCCAAACTTAGTAGCGATAGCGTGTCGCCACTAAAAAGTCTTTAGTGGCGATAAACTATGGCCACTAAAAAATTTTTAGTGGCGACTTTGTATGTCGCTACTAAAGGATATTTTTGTGGCGATTTTGAGTCACCACAAAAACCTATGCAATCAAATTTATAATAAATTGGTTTAGAATTTTTGCATTATTTTTAGTGGCTACTTATAGTCACCACTAAATGTCTCTTTTAGTGGCGACTTATCATTGTCACTAAAAGTTATTAATAAATTTGTAAGAAAGAGTTCTCCGGCAAAACAATTAGTGGCGACATGGTTGTCGCAACTAAAAGTTCCTTTTAGTTGCAATTTTTTATGTCACTACTAAACATTTTGGTGCACAATGTTTTTCATTTAAAATTTTTTGCGCTTAAACTTTTAGTGGCAATGGGAATAGTCGCTGCTAAAATTATTTTGTCGCCACTAAAAGTTATAATTCAAAATTTTTTATCAATTTAAAATTTGTGTTAAAATTTAATGTGACTATAAGTCATTGCTAAGAGAGACTTTAATGGCACCTTATAGTTGCTTATAAAAGTTTGGTTAGAAATAGATTTATTTTTCTAGTCAACATTTTCATCTTAGCTAATAGTCTTACTTTAAATTTTGTTTTTTGAGGACTCAGGTCTTTTCCTCCAAGAGTGATCATCTGATTATTTGCTAAGGAAGTTATCATGTCTAATTTATACTTGTAAAATTTTATAGTCATTAGACACCATTTGACCCATAGATGATATAGGCAAAAATTTGACTGAATAAATAGTACATCTACCATTCAACATTTTTTTTAATTTTGAAAAATTATAATAAATTTTATAGAGCTCCAATTTGAGTGCTCTTTAGCTCTACAAAATGCTCTTGATGAGACTTATATGCAAGCCAAATTTCATGAAAAAAAAATTGCTCATTTGGTTACTTTGTGATATAGGGTTCTAAAATAGCAATTTTAAGCATCCAAAAGGGTTAAATGAGAACCATTCTTGCTTCTAGTTTGTTCATAGCTACTTGGGTATGTGAGAAAGCTTACAAATAGTCCCCTAAACTTCCCTAAGAGGTACAAATATCTATACATCCCAAAATCACTATCCCCCTTGCTCACATACACAAGATCTTACAAACCCATCCATGCATCTTAATGTAAAAAACATTCAATCTCATTCATATGCTTCCAATTCCCATACATACATCACATATGTTCAAATGGATATACATCATATACAACATGAGCTTACTTCATTTGACAACAAAGTAGTTATAAAAGGATCATTTAACATATTCTTTTGTAAATCTTTCATCTTTAAGTATGGTGACTTTCATCTATTTGCTCACTTGGTCCATTTAAACATGTTTAGGCAATAGAGAGAGAAGAGTAAAATTTTAGGAATTCTAATAGCTCTTAACTCTTTCAATCATACATAAAAGCCATGATTTCAAGTCCAAGAATGTATGCATGAACCTTTAACTACTAGTAGGGGTGTACATGGGTAGGGCCGAGTCAGGGCGATGTTTGGCTTGAAGCTCGACCCAATTAGGGTTTTAGGCGTATTTTTATGCCCGTGGCCCGATCCGGCCCTGAAAAACCCGATTTTAGGGCGGGTTAGGGCGGCCCGGGACGGTCTTAATAAGTAGGGCTATACATGGGTAGAACCAAACTGAATATCTAGTATGTCCGATACCTGACCTGATTAAGATATAAAGCTTGTTTTTATACCCGTGGCCTTACTCAACTCTAATAAATTCAATTTATGTTGGGATAGGGCCGGTTAGGGCCGCCCAAACTAATTTTTTTTAATGAATTGACACTTGTAATATAAAAATATTTTTACATAAACTTATAGGCATATATTTCAAAATAATGGACTTTTAGAACTCTTATATTTATATCAGTAATAAAAAAATAGTCTAGTATTATCAAGTAAAATATAAGATATACTAACATAATTAGTCTTAGGTAAATATATATTTTTTCATTATTTAACAAAAGAAATATTAGTAAAGATTCACATCAATGATAAAAATAATTAAGAAGTAAAGAATATTTGCGTAAGTAATAAAAATTGCAGTATGCAGAGATAATTAAATGAAATTAAAAAAAAAAGATGACAATATATTAATAACTAAAAAAAAAAGTAACTATTAGGGTGAGTTGGGTGGAACATACCTTCGCCCATAGCCAGACCCGACCCAGAATAGTCTTGTTTAAAGTTATGCCTATTTATACTTTTAGCCCGACTCGGCCCGGCCCCGATTAGATCGGGCTAGGGTGGGCCCCTAGGGCCAATCGGGCTAATGAACACCTCTAACTACTAGTTATCATATATATAACCATTTTCATGTTCAAGAAACTCATACATATCACATATTGTCTTTCAAGACCATTGGTTTAGCCTCACTCTCTCTTCGTAGGACTTGTGGACTTGCCTCACCCATTTTTAAAAGACTTTTGACTAAGCCTTACTCTTTTTGAGATTTTTGGCTTTGTCTCATCTAATCTTAGAAACTTTTAGCTCATCTTCATCTTTGTTAAAGGGCTTTTGGTTTTACCAAAGTTATTCAAACTAACCAACATTCATAAAACATATATTATGCACATAATGGTACCATGGCATGTAGAAAATTACTAAAAACATTTCTCATGGTAAAATCATATATACACACATCCAAAGACAAGAAAACAACTAAGCATGCATGAGAAAAAAGTTAGAAAGCTACCTTGAATGCAAACACACACACTTTTGCTTGATTTCTCTTCCCTTCCTTTGGCTACACCCTTGCAAGTAGGTGGAGTAGGATTCTTTTGGTCTAGACACATCAAATAAGACCTAATTACACTCTTGAAACAAACTCTAGCACCATACACACTTTAGAAAAGCTTGGTTTCTTATTTGGTTCAATTATGATTCCATAAAGCACTTAATGAAGCAACCTTAAGCATTCATGATCTTGGCTCAATTCTCTCATTTAATCTATGGCTCTTGACTCTAGTTAGATTCCTTGGAGCCATCATACAATCATTCTAAGGAGTCTAACTATATGTTACTTCTTTAAGTCACTTTATAGAACCTATACCTCCATCTCACATTCTAGGTATTTTAAATTTTTTTTAAGACTTCCTCTCATATTCTCTCATCATATATGATGCAAATATAGGTTTAGAAAAATTTAAAACATTCCCTAAGTTCTACTTCTCCTCTAGGTCAAAACCATGCTCCTTCTTGGTACCCATGGACTTTGTTTTGTTTGTTTGATGGGAGATGCACGTGGAAGGCTTCCTTGATGTCTTAAGAACTCATACAAACTCTCATATGAGCTAGGAAATTTTTGAATCAACCCAGATTTTACAATGCACCCATGAATCCCTAGCTTTTCTATCTTGCATTTCACTTGCTTCTCTTCAAGTTTATTTGCATTTTCTAGATTCCCATAGCCTAAACCTTAGGTTTCTCACTTGTTTTTGGTCAAAAATTCCTCCCCCCTACAAACCCTCCCTTTGGCCAAAACAAGACACACAAGGAGCAAGGAAGAAGAAGCAAAGATGCATAGATATTTACCTTGATTTCCTTACTTCTTCAAGAGTTTTTTTTCTTTGCTTTAGCCTCTTCTTTCAAGGACTAACCTTCTCCCTCTAAATCAAGGCCAAAACAGTCTTATATTACCATCTAAAACTATGGAAAGAAAGAGGGAAGAGAGGGGAACAAGGCTCCTAAAGGTTCAACCATACTAAGTGGGACGCCTCTTATGTGGAGGAAATAAGAAGAATCTGTTCTAAAAAAATATCGTTTATGTCCTGTTTCTTGGATAATTTATTTGAGGTTCATTTTAGCTCCTTTTTTATATTTGTATTTTCCATCATGAAATTTGGGTTCTTTATTTTATAAAATGGCTTTGAAATCACTTAATTTGGATTTAAAAACTTTTCGAACGAAGAGGTCAAATTTTGGGTCAACTAACATTCAAAACCATACCCTGGAGGGGCGTTAATTGCCTCGAGACTTCCCATGATTTTCAAAAGCTCTAAGAACCCCAAAAAACTCAAATCTTTTATTTAAAAAGCCCTCCTGTAAGTTTTTCAAAAGTTACATATATTTATGAAAATGCCATTATACTTTCGGCAATTTTTTTAAACTACCTCGGCTTGGGTTTTTGAGCATTTTAGGCTTTGGATACTCATTTTTTATTATTTAAAATTTTATTCTAAGTTTACTTGGTTTCAAATCTATCATTTCATGGGACTTGCTTTTTAAATTGATTCATTTCGGTAGTTTTACAAAAATTGAATGTTACATAAAATATCAAATAAAAAAGACAATTTTATGAAAAACTAGATTGAGAGATTTCCTATTTATGATGGATCAAATTAAGAAAATAATTTTATAAAAGACTAGATTAAAAAATACTACATCTGTGAAGGACCCAAATGAAGTTTTAGTCAACTCCCTCATGTGCCTTTAACCACAAAAACTAAGATGTTGTATATTAGAGCTACATTTAAATACATCAAAGAGCTGAAAATGCTTTTAGGAATGACTATTTTGATTAAAAAATATTCAAAAATTAATTAAGAAATTTTCTCCTTAAAGAATTAAATTAAAAAATAATTTTTCAAAAACAAAGTTATTAACTTATTAAGCCGTCACATTATACAAACAAAAATGAATTTTTTCAGCAAAATTATTTGGTCGAAGTCTTGTTTAAATGTATCTTCTCCTTTTTATCCTTAATTATTTTGATTAGTGATTTGTGATATGGACTCTGCTTCTATGCCATTCAAAAGTCATATGGCTGCTTCATGTTATTTGAAAATGAATCCTGTTATGATAGTATTGTGCTGTCCCAATAGAAATGTTTAAATTTAAAAAAACAAAAAGCATTAAGGGGGGCCCACTGTATTAGGAGGCCATAGCACCTGTTGTGGGAAGCCCACATGGAAGAGAATCTGGATTCATATTATGCAGCATCTAGATTTTACAAATGCTAATGAAGTTATCAAATTTTCCTTATGTCAAAATTCTTCAAATATTTATTCTTGATCAGTCAATTTTGTTTTGGGGGTAGATCACTTTCACATTTTCTGTATCTCATTGAAATTAACTTTTTTATTTAAAAATTACACACAAAAAATTATTTAAGGTTATGTTGGGAAATTTCATAACTAAATAATATGAAAAAAATAAAAATAAATAAATGGAATAAGAAGGAAGGAAACATAGCAGATTTATCTTCTCTTTATTTGAAAGTAAATTATGAAAATGGATGAAAATTTTAATCTTGTTTTTTCTGAGAGTTATACTAAAAATAAGTAGAAGGATAAATATCATTGACACCAAATTTGAGCCAAGTCATTTTATTTAAAATAAAATAAAACTCTTAATGGGCATCATATTTTTTGCATTTTAATATCTATTTGGATGCAATGAAGAAACACAACAAACAAAAATACTACCAATATAAAGGAAAACCAGGGAGTTCCTGAATAAGAGAAGGTACAAGAATTTCGTATGAAAATTTAAGTTTAGAGATGACAATTCCATATTCTTAATCAAAAAATGTGGGAAAAAATGAACTAAAAGTTACCTGCAAAGTAAAAGTCATCAATTGTACTATCATTTTAAGTAATAATAATAAGAATATAATAGATATTTTTTAATTTTTTTAAAAACTTTTTTCATTTCCTTAGATGCATTGCTTGGTACCAAACATGGCCTTAAGTTCCTTCTTTACCTCCTAATTTGGAAGAAATTAAAATTGGTATTACCAGAGAAAAGAAATGAGAATATTGGGTCTGTATGATTTCTTATTTTTAGAATAATTTCTTATTTTTAAGAACAAAAAAATAGTAATGTATTTTTAATAAAGTATTTTGTAAGACATAAAAATAGAATTGTATTTTCAAAACAAAAAAAATCAAAATATCTTTTAGATGTTTTATTATCTTTTATTCTGCAGAATTAAAGAAAATGTAAAGAATAATAATTTTTTAAAATAATGATTTAAATAGATTTTTTAATTTCTTTTGTTTTTAAAATTTATTTTAAAAAATATCAGTTTTAAAAATATTAAAATGAGAACAGAATTAGGCTTATTATCTCTTAATTCTATTCTTCCCTTTTTCTATTTAAAATATTTAAGTAAGGGGAAAGCTCCTCTTTTTTCTTTTGTTCATGTTTTTTTTATCCATTATATCACAATTCTCATTCATCCAAATTCATTATATATTATGATTGAATTTCCAATTAAGTCTTTATACTTTTTTTCTTGCAAACAAATCTTTATATTCAGTTCTCTTTTATAACTATTAACTTTTTTATTTTTTATAATTTTAATTTAGTTTCTATACTATTACCTCGTTTTTTAATTGGTCTCTCATACATTAGTATTGTCTCATTGCCAATTGATATTTAAATATTCAGGTCCTCTCTATATCGCATTTCAAAAGCCGACAAGGTCACATCAAGTGCCCTACCATTATTATCCATTGTGTGAAAAAACTACTCCGGCTCTCTCAACCCTCATATATATTAGCTCTGCGAGGTGTAATAAATTTCAGGTAAATAATTTTTGGTATGAACAAAAAATTTCTTAGTCTAAAATTTCTTTGAATAATACAAATTTAAATCTAAAGATAAATCTAATATCTTTTTAAAAAATAAATAATCCAAACCTAGATATTATATTAAAAGTTCAATTTAATCATTGAACTTATAAAAATTATTTAAATGTAAATTTCCCTCTAACATCGTCAAAATATTTAATACATTAGTCTTATATGAGTTATTAGTAGCATAACTTTTATAACTTTTTACCAAATTGAATCTATCTATTATAAAATTGTTTCTTCTTACTACCCAATCGCTACATTTTGTACATTCGAGTTAACGTATGCATATTTTCGACTAACCACACAATTTTCCTTTCAACCCTAAACCTTGTCATGCTCTTAGGAATTAGTGGGCTTTTGTCAAATTGGGAAGAGGCCTTCAGCTTATTCAATTTTTAATGAAGATAATACAGTTGAAGATTAATGGTAGTCTTAGAGCCAGAAATCCATAAAGAATAAAACATAACGTTTGAATAGTAATTGAAAATGGTATTATGATAGGTAAGATTTATGTTGGCAAGAGATTATTAGAATTATGCCACCAAAGAGCCATATGAAGACTTTCCCATTAAATATCTTAATAATCTTAGCAAAAATAAAATATT
Organism: Erythrophleum ivorense; assembly: GCA_026724425.1. Taxonomy (NCBI): domain Eukaryota; kingdom Viridiplantae; phylum Streptophyta; class Magnoliopsida; order Fabales; family Fabaceae; genus Erythrophleum; species Erythrophleum ivorense. The sequence continues at coordinate 43,966,025 of JAIUCV010000002.1, read as the reverse complement.
TAATTAATTTTTTAAAGTTGAAAAATCAAATTAGAACAAAATAAAATTTAAAAATAAAAATAAAATGCAAGATAAAGTTAAAAAATTAAATTAAAAAGAAATGAAATTAAAGATAAATGTAAATTTTAAGATAATGTTAAAGAATTAATTTAAAATTAAATTAAATTAAGGAATAAAAGTAAAATTTAATGCAAAGTTAAGATGTCAAAATTATATTTTTGTTTTACAATTTTTTTAGACAAAATTTGCAGTACATAGAAAATAAGAATATAAATCATCAAACTACAACACTAATGTACATGCTGTACATAATTGATTTTCTGCATCCATAAAATTTTATTAAATAATATAATTATATAAATATCTATAATTTTTAAAGAATGAGTCTCTAAACCTTTTTAAATAATTCATGTTGTACAATTATATAAATTATTATTTTTATTTATATTATTATAATTTATAAACCTATCTTTATGATTGAAAGTATATAAATAGAGATTATATACTAAACATAAAATATTTAAGTGAAAGAAAATTATCTTTTCTTTTTTTCTTTCAATTTTTTCTCTTACTCTTATTATATTTTTTTTATATTTTTATTAATTTCACAACAATTTTTAATGAGAGTCACTAGTTATGATCTTATATGGGCTTATCCAAATATTTTCCACATAATACATATATCCTTGTTTACTTTTGGTCAAGCCACGATTGCAATCGGAACTAAATCCCCTACTCATCTTTCCCCTACTCATCCCCTGCTCATCTTGATTTTAACCATTCAGATCAAAATTGAATGGTTCAGATTTGATGTTTTTAATTTTTCATATATTTTACGTTTTATTTATATCAAAAAATAAAAAATAAAAAATAAAAATGATCTTTTAACTATACATTTTAAAAATAATAATAATTTAAATTAAAAAAATTAAAAATATCAAATATTAAATTTGGACCATCCAAATCAAATTTGGATGGTCCAGATTTAGAAAAGCACCTATTGGATCCAAGTCCATTGCAATCAACCCCCCTCTTTTTCTTTTTTTTTTGGGTAAAAATCATTTTGCCCTTTTATTTTTCAGAGTTCCATCGTTTGACTGGTTACAAGATGAGCCTATTACACGTTTAATAATATTGAACATAAACAAACCTTAATTTCATCGCATTTTAAGATATTGAGTATATTAAATATCTCAGTTTCGATGAAATTTAAAAAAATTTATAAGAACAAAAGATTTCATTTAAATACAAGGTGTAACAACACTTCCAAGAGTTATAGAAATATTTGATTTAATAACAAATAAAAATCTATAATTTTCGTTGAATTAAAAGATGAAAAAAGTCTTATTGATTTTTAAATTATAGCTTTGGGATAAAAATTTGTCATCATCATCATCAATGCTGTAAGCACAAAACAATTATGATTATTCACTTTGGGCATCACTTCCAACAATTTTCAAAATGACATAATATTCTTAGATCAAATAAAAATACACCCAAAAACAAAAACTTATTAAATAAGAATAAAAGCACCAACAAAAGTGTGACTAAAACATTTTAAAGTCTATCAAGCAAGAAAAATCAAAAGACTAGGAACCTTTTAAATCTATCAAGAAATACGCAAATGGAAAGACTTTTGTTAGATCTTCTATGCATATCCGGCAAGTTTGAAATGATTTATTAGTTAAAAAAAGTAAAAGAAATAAAGAAATAAAATTTTTAATTTGTAAAGTTAATAAAAATTTAATTGTTATTTTAATCATCAACGTTTGAAGTACTTTGATATTTTTCTCTCAAACATTTACAATAGTGAAAATTATAAAATATAAGTTTATCAAACATTTTTTTCTTTTGGTCAAAGTTTAAATTAAGGGTATTGCTCTATGTCAAACAATTTTGGAGTCATAGCATGCAATTATTTGGCCGGCTAAGATTAGTTGCGACTCACGAAATCTTGGCTCTAACGAAAAGAACAATAGAACAACAACAATTCAAACAACATTTATAAAATTGCCTTTTAACAGAATAGTGGGCATGAATCAAAGCATGAACACATCATAATGATATCAGAGTACAAATATTTTACAGTAATAAATTAATTATATATAATATAATAAAAAATAGATTAAAAAAAAGAATGTATATAAAGAGAAGAAATATGCTTTATACATATTTTAATTTTTTTATATTACTTTCTTTTTAACAGCATTATTGTAAATAATCTAATTTTATGATATAGTTGATAATTTAATCTTTTTATATTTAGGGATAACTACACAGCATGCAGGTGAAGAAAAATAAAAAAAAAAAAGATAGATTTTAAATATAAGATCAAGCAACTTTTAATATTAAAAGCTCTTCACTTATTCTCTTTCTATGCAATACCGATAAGAATTTATTTTATAAGGTTGAATACATGAAACTTGGTCAATTTCTATTCGCCGCTTTCTTCTTGTCGTTTTAGTTATCGATGTCGTGGAAACCATTCCTTGCTCTACTCAAAAGCGACAGCTTATTGAGCATAAACGGAAAGCAGATGTGAAATTGGATGGCTTTTTCATCGTCATATTAATAATAATAATAATATTAAAATCGTAATATCTATCATAATTTAGAAAATAATGAATTTCGTCCTTTTATTTGCAATAATTAATATCAAAATATAATTGCGCCTATCCTTTTATTTTTTTTTTCTTAACACAAAAACATAATCTCGCAATTCACCGGATTTCAACATTAAAAAAAATTAACCTAAGATATGTGATGTTTTATCATAAATTTAAATTTAAACTTTGTTAGGAACAGATTATGATATTTCATAGAAAATTCTAATATTGGGGATAAATATTATGCTTTTGAATACGAGAATTAATTATAATTTATGCAAGCATATACCTCAACTTTTTTAAAAAAAAATTGAAATATATTCTTATAAATATAATTAAAATTTGACATTTCTTGTTCAACAATATCAGTTATTTGATTGCCTAAAAAAACTATTGGCTCTTTAATAAATAAATTTATTAATTGTTTTATTGCTGATGTTATATGAAAGTTTGAAATCAAATCAACAAAAAATGGATCAGATTTGTAGTCTAAATGTGGAGGATGGCTGTTTTGATGGGAAACCAAATTATAGATATGATTTTTTTGGGTATAGTTCAAAAGGCCGTTTCATATCCATCCAAATGGAAAAGGTCGAAGCCCTAATATGTAGGACACCTTTCAATTTTCAAAAATTTTCTCCTCACTTTTTGAAAAGAACTATATATATATATATATATATATATATATTGTCTAGGCAATATTGCTACGGAGATCTTGCACTCATTGTTGGACTTTTTTCTTAAAAAAATTTAGATATAATTTTTATACCGTTATTGTGATTTTTTACTAAAAATATGACAAGTATATTATTTGTATAATTTAGGATCACATGATTGGAATTTTCAAAAAATTTTTACAAATTATTTATTTATTGAAAAATCTAATAACGAGGATATTAAAAATTATATCAAGTTTATTCTTCTTTTTATTATTATACACAAATATCTAAATGTGATTCAATAATAAAAAAAGCTCAATTTTTCCACAACAAAATCCTATTGGCCCGTTTATTTTAAAATTTTTCTTCTTATTTTTAAAAGAAAATTTAGAATAAATTATAGAAATTATAAATTTTTCTTAAATAAAATATTATTTTATACTTCAGTCTAATTTTAATATATTTGACCAAAATACTTTCTATTTAAATTTTTTTAGTTAAAAAACTATATATTTAATTTAATTCAGAGAATTATAATAAAAAATTTAAAAATTACACTAAAATATAAAATAATTTTTTATTTAAAAATATATCTATATATTTTTTATAAATAAAAAAATCTATATAATTTTAACAAGATATCTATATTCAAATAAGGGAAAAGTTCCCTTATTTCTATTTTGTCCATTTTTAAATAAGGGAAAAGTTCCCTTTTTTTTCGTTCATCCATATTCATAGTATATTATGACTGAATTTTCAATTAAGTCTTTACACTGTTTTTTTTGCAAATAAATCCTTATATTTTCTTATCATTTTCAAACTAGTCCCTGACATTGGTTTATGTATAACTCCGTCAAACTCACACTAAGTTGGCTAACAAATAAATTGTGATATGTGCGTTTATTTTGTCCATGTATGATTTATGTTGGCAAGAGATTATTAGAATTATTCCACCGAAAGAGTCATATAAGGACTTTCACTTTAAATATTTTAATAATTTTAGAGAAAATAAAACATTTAAATAATTTTTAAAAATTGAAAAATCAAATTAGAATAAAAAAATAAAAATAAAATGCAAGATAAAATTGAAACAAAATTAAATTAGAGGATGAAAGTGAAATAAAAAATAAAGTTAATGAATTAATTTAAAATAAAATAAAATAAAGAGATAAAAATAAAATTTAAGATAAAATTAAAATGTCAAAATTATATTTTTTCCTTTTGTTTTATAATTTTTTGGACAAAATTTGCAGTGTATAGGAAGTAAAAATATAAATCATCAAACTACAACACTAATGTACAGGTAGTACATTACTGATTTTCTATTTCACTAGAATTTTTTTAAATCATATAATTATGTAAATGTTGAAGCTTTTAAAGAATGACTATTTAGAATTTTTTTATATTTAATAACATATATTTTATAACTTTTAAAAAATTTATATTGTATAATTATGTAAATTATTTTTTTATTCATATTATTATAATTTATAGATCTATCTTTATGATTGAAAATATGTAAATAGATACTATATATTAAATATGAAATATCTGAATGAAAGAAAATTGATTCTCCTTTCTTCTTTCAATTTTTTCTCTTTCTCTTATTATATTTTTATATTTTTCATTAATTTTACAACAAATTTTAATTTAAGTCATTGGATATGATTTTGGCATGGCCTAATTTCTGAGTCACGACTAACGCATAAGCTAAACTAATCTGAAAATTGGATTAGCTTAGCAAGCCTTAAAAATTTATAGTTAACTATTATATCATATATTTAAGTTAACCCATACAACTCACAAATTTTGAAAAATTAAGTATTTATTTCATTGTGTCACAAGAGGGCTACCAAAAATCCAGTAGCATCTCCCTTAAAAATTGGACATTCCAACCTATTAAATAAATCAAACCAGCACCAATACCAACACCAACACCAACACCAACACCAGCACTAACACCAGCAACAACAAGTTACATACAACCAAAATATTTAACTAAAAAAGTATAAATAATGTTTACACATTCTAAGTGATCATATAACATACACCTATTCCAAAATACTTTCTTTATACCTAAGTGCCACCATATCATGGAGTTTGACACAATTTCACAAAATTAAGCACATACTTTAAGGGTCTGGTAGCACACGAGCTTCCAGGTCACTTCACTTCTTTATTTACTGGTCTATAAAATAATAAAAAAAGAGGAGTAAGCCTACTACTAGCTTTACAAGTACATAAATAATAAAGTGCGCAGAGGAAAAACAAAGACATGTGTGAGTTTTTCGAAATCAAATAGTAATCAAATAATTTAAACAATAGTTTTTTTATAATTGAAATGAAAAAAATTAATTAATAACAGGAAAATTTTAGATAAAAACCATATTTTTTACGTGTTAAGAAAATATTATAGAGATGGATATCATAGAAAGGATCCAAAATATCAAGAGTCTTTGCATTCAAACCACAATATCATATCTCTTCACATTTCTTTAAATACATTCCTTTTTATCACTTTCACAATACACATCTAAAATCTCAAATCACGGTACTGGATACATCATATCACAATGTTATCAAACTTCACAATTTATTCTAGGTGCACTTAGGCTGTTACCTCTGCTAACGGCTATGGGGTCCTAACTAGATTCTCATCCATTATAAAAAGAAAATGAAAAATAAAATATGCTAAAATGGCATTTAGCTATCTAAAATAAACAATGAATTAAGAAAATAAATAAAATAATTAAATAAGGTAAGTTAGCTTTCAATAGAATTACTCTAACATATGAAACCACAAAACAACATAAAATACTTCTCTCATAAGTAAATATATATACACACCATTACTTTCTTTCCATCTAATTCCTTTTTTTACAATCCACAAGGGTGTATCATGCCACATTTCAATTAGTTATTTGTTTTAATAAATTTATTAAATCATCACACACACACACACACACACACACACACACACACACACACACACACACACACCTATTTTAAAGTTTTGAAAATATCGACTTGTTTTCCTAAGGAGTAGAGTACATAAATCACATAAATGAAATTTTTGCCACAGAAATATAAAATGGAATAAAATGGATATGTCACTTCATTATTTACATACTCACCGTTGGGACTAATCATATAAGCCCATATTTTCTATTATTTAATATCAAGTCCCATTTGAAGGAGTTTTCCCAATATCACCTAAAATTATGACCAATATAAATTAATTATTTTGACCACTCCAATAACATCCATAATTATTTATATAACCTAATATACTCCTTAAAATATAAATATCTAATTTTGTACATACTTTTCTATATTAAATATTAACCATAAATTTTGGATTTTTCAATCTAAACTTCCATAATTCAAATTAAGCATAAAACTTACTTCTTGGAGCTTCAAAGATGAAATAGGAAGTGTTAATTCACACTTCAATGTTGAAATTCAAGAAATCCCCAATTTTAGAGCTCACCCACAACACTAGGAAGGAAGAGAGCTATACAAAAGGGGATTATTCTTCAATAAAGTATGTGAAAGGATTAATATTGATGGAAAAGAAAGATGAAGAGAGAAGAAAAAAAAACTACCTCCAAATTCCATAAAATTCATGGCTGAACAGTGAAGTAAAATAGGAAAAAGATGATAAAAAATGAAGTTGCAATAATGGGGAGAAGCACCAGAACTGAAGCACATTGGAATAGTGGCTAATAGTGACAGATGCGTGGTTGGAAGTGACCATAAGAGAAGGGAAAAATTTTGGAGATGAAGATGCATGAATGGTAGTTGAAAGATGCAAAGCTTCATGAAGGAGATGAAGAAAAGAACATTGCATCATATGGAAAAAGGTGGAGAGAGAGAGAGTGCTTAAGAACTATTAAAATATCTTTAGCTAATATTGCACTTTTGCCCCCCAAAAAGCTTAATATGCTACAATTGGTATTTAAAATAATTAGAAAAGTCCCTAAAAATTTTATAAACTCCAAAATAGATTTGAAAATTATTTAGTCTTAACCTAAAATATATTATTTATTTATTTATTTTTATTCTTATTATATATATATATATATATATGTATATATATAGTTTAAGGTATTACATTCTTCCCCCTTTAAGAAATTCAGTCCTCCGAATTTCAAGCAAGCGCCTTACCAAAAGATTGGAAGAGATATGGATACTTCTTACATATAACTTCCTCAACTTCCCATGTCACTTCCTCCTTACAATGATTCTACCACATTACTTTCACATAAGTTATATCTTTGTTCCTTAATCTCTTACTTATCTATCAACTATAGCCATAGGTTGCTTCTTATAAGAGAGTTGTTCATTCTACTGTATTGCCTGTGGTTGAAGCACGTGAAAAGGATCAGGTAAATACTTCTAAAGCATTGATACATGAAAGACACAGTGAACATTTGTAAAGTTTGGTGGAAGAGCCAAACAATAAGCTACGTTTCCTACCTTTTCAAGAATTTCGAATGGCCCAAGGTATCTAGGGTTTAACTTTCCCTTCTTTCCAAACCTCAAAACACCTTTCATTGGTGATACATGTAGAAACAGAAGATCTCCAACTATAAATTATAAATCACATGTCCTTTAAGAGGCATAAGACTTTTGTCTACTGTGAGTGGTTAATAGCCTTTCACGGATCAGCTTTACCTTGGCTACTGACTCCTGAACTAGGTCTGGGCCTAATAGTTTTAATTCACCCACTTTAAATCATTCAATAAGAGACCTACAATGCCTACCATAGAACGCTTCAAAAGGAGCCATCTGAATGCTTGATTGATAATTGCTGTTGTAAGCGAATTCCATCAAAGACAAGTATTTATCCCAACTCCCACCAAGGTCTAAGACATATGCACATAGCATATCTTCAAGTATTTGAATTGTATGTTTAGATTGCCTATCCATTTAAGGATGAAAGAAAGTACTAAGATCTAATCCGATTCCAAGTGCTTCTTGAAAGGACCTCTAGAACTCAGCTAAAAATTATAGGCCACAATCTAAAATAATGGATACTACTACACCATAAAGAGAGACAATCTCATCTAAGTGAAGTTTAGCATATTGAGCCATACTATAAGTGTAACACCATAAATTTCTTGCTTATCTCATGCTATCTCCATGTCTCATATCATATATTTTATGAAGAAGTAAGGAAAATGGCATTAAAATAATCCATTTCTTTGCGTTGCGTAGCGATAAATTTTTCATTTAATGTCCCATGAACTATATGAACTCATTAAACTCATTCTCATATTTAATTCTACTAATAAAACTCAAAACCATCTAAGAAAGTGGCCTTGAACTCGTGCAAGTGAAGGAATTACATAAAATTCAAGAGTGCAACCTTGAGTAGGAATTCTAGCTTTTTGTCACAAATTTTGAAAAATCATAACTAATTTTGAAAAAATTGAAATCATGCATTATTTACCATTATGGAAATCTATAGATGTTTAATTTATACTAAAAATATGTCCAAACCTCTTAGAGACTACTAGCCACCAAAAATTGATAGAACAATACTAGAGGTCGACTATCATCCTTAGTACTGACCTCCAACTTTAAAAATTCATATCTCTCTCTGCTCAGAGGTCTAATTGGTGTGATCTTGGTAGCCATGGAAAGATTATCATGTCTAGTTTATGTCTATAAAATTTTATGAGCATTAGACATCATTTGTCCTACAAATGACATAGCTCTAATTTATGACTATATGAATAGTACCTATATCAGTTCAGTAGAAAAATGCTAACTTTGAAAATTTATAATTAATTCCAAAGAGCTCTAAATAATTTGTTCTTTAGCTTTCCAAAAAGTTCTAGATAAAATATATATTTTGTGCTAAATTTCATGGGCAAATTCATTCATTTTGGTCATATCTTAATATTGAGTTGTGGCTCATTTTGTGTCTTACAAAGGGTCTAAATGGTCAATTTTGAGCTCTAAGGCAACTATGACCACTTGACCACGTGGGAATGCACCAAAATGACATTCTAAACTTGTCTCAAAGGTGCACAAACTCAGAATTTGAAAACTCACTCTCTCACCCCATGCCATACATAAGATTACACAAGGCATTCCATATCCAAATTACACTACATCATACATTTACCATAAAATCTCATTTGTACATAATATATTGGCATAATTACACATGTTCATTAGGTCATAGGACATATACAATAATGGATTACAACATTTGCTACTCATATGGCCATAAAGAAGCAAAATCAAGACACTTTCTTGTCATACTCTCATCTTCCAAGTTGTTAGCTCCCATTACCTTATTCACTTGGTCCACCTAGCATGTTAAAACATTGGAGAGGAGAGAATGAAATTCAAAGAATCCCAATAGCTCATCTCCCATTTCAACCATACATAAAGTATGTAAAATAAGTTTTAAAAATGTATGCATGGATATATTGAAATGTATGAACATTCAAGAAACATCCTTGACATTTGAATAAGTCATACGTAGTATACATAGGCTTGCCAAGAGAGTGGATTAACCTCACCCATTCACTTGTGGATTTTAGACTTGCCATACCCACTTTCTTTAAGAGGTTTTTAATTTAACCTTACTCTTAGGAGTCAACCACACTCTTGAAAAACTCTTTACTTTATCTCAACTAACTTTAAAGATGCTTGGCTTATACTTACTATGGCTAAGGGTTCTTGGCTTCTCCACACTCAAGCAAACCCATAAACATGTTAAACATCATTTGAAAGTATAATGTAACATCATGGTACCATAAAATAAAAGCTCATGTTAGAATACTTTTCATAGCTTAAAACACACATACATACATTCAAAGATAAGTCAAGCATACGTTCATGCATGAGAGAAAGAGGAGTGAGCTACCTTTAGTGCAAGTACACACTTTTCTCTTGAAATAATGCTCCCTTCCTCGGACTCACACACATAAGGGTGTGGAATTGGTTTCTCTTGGCCTAAACACAATTTACGGAAGCCAATTAGGTTTATGGAATCATTTCTAAAGCCATACATCTTCCTTAAGCACTAACTTAGTCTAATAACCCCTTTATGGCGCCAAAAATGCACCTAATGAAGTAACACCTATCAAATGAGTTCTAGGCTCCATTCCTTCCTTTCATATATGATTCTTGACTCCTTTTAAGCCTCTTAAAGTCATCACATAATTAAAACAAAGAGCCTAACTATATGTTGCTTCCTTAAGTCATATTATGGAACCTATGACACTAATTCATTCTTTAGGCATTTTAAATTTTTCTCAAGGTTTCCCTTTATCTTCACTCATCATATATGACTCAAAAATGAACTTAAAAATTTTAAAACTCTCTTTAGGTGCCTCAACCCCTTTTGGTCGAGATTATGTACCATTTGACCTCCATGAAAGTTTACTTTGTTTTCTTGATGGAGAATGCATATAGGGAGCCTTCTAAGGATCTTAGGAGCTCATTTAAATGTTTATTTAGACTTAAGAATTAAGGTATCAAATTAGATTTTATAAGAAACACTTGAAACCATAGATTTGCTATCTTGAAATCTAATGGCTAGTTTGTTATTTTCTTTGCATATCCTTGTTCTTCTCCCTCAAATTCCTAAGATTCGCCCTTGGTTTAGTTAAAAACTCAACTCTTTAGGGCTAGGCATATGTAGGTCAAAACACCCATAAGTGAAGGAAGGAGGAAGATCAAGTGAAAAGATGGCAAAATACTTTGATTTCCTTAGTTCTTCTTGCTTGTTCTTCACTTTCCTTGGCTTCCTCACCTCAATTTTGAAAATTTCCCCCTATTCTTCCCTCAAAATAGATCCAAAAACTTCAATAAAATCATAGGAAAGAAGGGAGAAAAGGAGAAAAAGAGATTGGCTAAAGAGAAAGCATGAAAAACTAAGAATTTCCATACCTTTCACCTTGTTTTTCTTCTTCTCTTCTTCTCCTCTTGGTGCGCCTCACTCTTAGGGTTCCTAAATTAGGGATATTTTCACATAGAAACAAAGTTCATATCACAAGTCAGCTATTAGGGTCTCTAACTGGTAGTAAATGCATTAAAGTGAGGAGTTTATATTTACCCAATATTCCTCCTAGTCTCAATCTCAGAAAATCCTCCAAGAAACATCAAACAATCCATATCAGGTTTAAGGTGTGGTGAAAATGCTCTAAATGAAAACTAATCAGGTCAACTTGAAGAGAAAGAGGATAAGGTCAAGTTATATAATATTCACCTTAGTTGATTTTGACTCTAGAAGTGGGAGAAGATAAATTTTTACTAAGAACCCTAGCCTCTCTCCAAAACCTTGGAAAATGCTTTGTGTGTTTCTTATGTGTTTTATGGTTTTACAGAGTAAGAATGGCTAAAATTGGTTTTAGGGTTTAAGTTGAGTCTTAAATGGGTTATGGGCTAACCCAAAGGCCTAAATCCATTTGGGGGTTCAGATTTTGTCTTGCTGGGCCAGATTTTATGAGTTGGGCTACATAATTTTTAGGATTTTAATAGGGTCTTGGCCTCTAACTCATTAAACCAAATTTGACTATTGCTAAGTGGTCTCCTTTGGGCTAAGTCTCATAATAGAAAGTTAAGTTTGCACATAAAATTATTGAGGCCTCCATTAGTCTTTATCTATGACTTACTTAAATTAATTATGGGCTTAAATTAAGTTCCAACCCAATTGAATCTTAAACTTACATTAATTATTTATTTCTCCATAAACTCCTAATCACATAGTTTGCCTAATTGTTCTATAACAATTATTCTCAATTAGTCCAAATCCATGATTGATACCTTAATTAATTTCAAAGTGTTACATTGTTCTCTTTCTTGGTAGCATCGTCACCTAAAATAAAAGTCATATGCACACAATTGATAATTGCGACAAAAACATAAAAATTAAATATAAATTACATGTAGACTATGACGTGAGACTCCATGACTAGGATTTGGCAATAATAGCCCCCTACATGTAAAGTATGTTGGCCAAGTACACAATTACACATAAGATTCTACTATTTTCCAATCTTGTGGCTACAAGGACCTACACAAATCACAACTATGATACCAACTTTGTCATGACCCAATTTCTGAGTCACAACGGGCGCATAAACTAAACTAATTTGATGATTGGATTGGCCTAGCAAGCCTTAAAAATCTATAGTTAACTATTATATCATATATTTAAGCTAGCCGGTATAACCCATAAATTTTGAAAAATTAAGTATTTATTTCATTGCATCATTAGAGGGCTACCAAAAATTTGATAGCATCTCTCCTAAAAATTGGACATCCCAACCTGTTAAATAAATCAAACCAGCACCAGCAACAATAAGTTACATATAACCAAAATACTTAATTAAGAAAGTATAAATAATGTTTACACATTCTAAGTGACCATATAATATACACCTATTTCAAAATACTTTCTTTATACCTAAGTGCCACCACATCATGAAGTGTAACACAATTTCACAAAATTAAGCACATATTCTAAGGGTCTGGTAGCACACGAGCTCTTAGATCACTTTACTCTTTTACTTGCTGGTCTATAAAATAATGAAAGAAGAAGGATAAGCCTACCACTAGCTTTACAAGTGCATAAATAATAAAGTGCGCGAAGGGAAAACAAGGGCACATATAAGTTTTTCGAAATCAAATAGTAATCAAATAATTTAAACAATAGTGTTTTATAATTGAAATGAAAATAATTAATTAATAACATGAAACTTTTAGATAAAAACCATATTTTCTACATGTTAAGAAAATATTGTAGAGATGGGTATCATAGAAAGGATCCAAAATATCAAGGGTCTTTGTATTCAAACCATAATATCATGTCTCTTCACATTTCTTTGGATATATTTCTCTTTATCACTTTCACAATACACATCTAAAATCTCAAATCATGACACTGGATATATTACATCACAGTGCTATCAAAATTTATAATTTATTCTAGGTGCACCTAGGTTATTACCTCTGCTAACGACAATGGGGTCATAACTAAATTTTCATCCATTATAAAAAGAAAATGAAAAATAAAATCTACCAAAATGGCATTTGGCTGTCTAAAATAAACAAGGAATCAAGAAAATAAATAAAATAATTAAATAAGGTAAGTTAGCTTTCAATAAAATCACTGTAATATATGAAACTACAAAACAACATAAAATACTTCTCTCATAAATAAATATATAGACACACCACTTTTTTCTTTCCATCTAATTCTTCTTTTGCATTCCACAGGGTGTATCATGCCATATTTGAATTATTTATTTGCTTTAATTAATTTATTAAATTATCATATAAATATATATACATACATACACACTTATTTTAAAGTTTTAAAACACCAACTTGTTTCTCCAGGGAATAGAGCACATAAATCACATAAATGAAATTTTTGCTATAAAAATATAAAATGGAATAAAATAGATATGTTACTCCAACTTACCCATTCAATGACTTTGGTACCGGACGTTCCTAAAATGGGTACTGTACTCTCAGGTCAGGTGAATTCAATAATAAATGCCTGTTGGCATTCCAGCCTTCCTCACATTCACCAGTTGGGACTAATTGTATAAATCCCTATTTTCTATTATTTAATATTGAGCCCCAGTTGAAGGAGTTTCCCCTGTATCACTTAAAATTATGATCACTATAAATTAATTATGTTAGGGATCTTGGTTGAAATCTCTCTTCTCTCTCCTAGTTTATTATTCTATTTTATATCCTTATTTTTATGGGATGTGATTTTATTTTTTTTATTTATTGTTTTAATCGTTACCTATCTATTTTTAGTATTTTCCCTTTTTTGTTTTGGATTCGGTGGTAGATTTGTTGCTCCCAATCCCTCTTTATATTTTGCTTTATATTCTCAGTTTAATATATAGAAATAAAAGGTTTAGGGTTTCTGAGTTTTCTCATGGTATCAAAGCTCCACCTTCCATGGCTTGGAACCCACTAATGTTTGAGTTGTTGGGAACTTTTCACAGTACTTCAGATCACACCAAATTTGAAAAACAAGGGGAAGGCTCGCACATGATGGCCCATCCAAAATCGTCATCATCTTTCCTACTAAATCCCATGAACAATGCCATTCCTCCATTTCCTTGGGACATAGACTTAACAACAATAATTACTTGTAATGGTCTCAAAGCATACTGATGTTCATTCGAGGAAAAGGGAAGGAGAAGAATATCACTGGTGAAGCAGCCAAGCCATCACCAGATGACCCTAAGTATAAGACGTGGTTCACAAACAATAATACTGTAATGACATGGCTCGTGAATTTAATGACTATAGAAATCAGTGAAGGGTATTTGCTGAAAACTACTACCAAAGAAATATAGGACTTACCAAAACAAACATACTTAGCATTGGAAAATACAATAGCATTGCTCCAACTAAATGGTATGATTCGTGAGCTCAAACAAGGGGATTTTGGGGTGGTACAGTATTACACCTCATTGGTTAAGATTTGGTAGCAGATAGATATGTATGACACTCAAGATTAGTCCTCCTCAATTGACTTGCTGAAATACAAAATGCTAATGGATAGAGAAAGGACCTATGATTTCTTGCTGGGGCTGAATCTTAAATTCGAAGAAGTTCGAGGTAGAATTATGAGAACAAGGCCTCTTGCCACTCTCCTAAAAGCTTTTAACACTGTTAATTAGGAAGAGAGCTGAAAATCCTTGATATAAGGAGTAACCATGAGCCTTGAATTAAGTGCATTGGCTATTAAAAGACCTAATCCTGACTAGAAGTCAAAAAGGCAAGGAAAGGGCTGGTGTGACCATTGCAATAAAAGTGGGCATACTAGAGAAACTTGCTTAAAGACCCATGACAAGCCACCAAACCTAAAGAGTAAGCAAAAATATAAGAACAGAGGATTCATGGCCACACAAGAAGAAAAGTCAGAACTTGACCATGGTGGACTTAGCATTGCTGAATTGGAAATTTTAAAGAAGTTACTAGAAAAACACAATCTAAACAACATACAGCCTGAAAAAACTGTGACTATGGGCAATCTTGCTAAAACAGGTAAATATGTACATGCACTCAAAGTCATTGTCTAAAAACGCAATTCCTGGATAGTTGATTTAGGTGCTAATGATCATATAACGGGTAATATTTCTCTGATTAAGAATTTGAGGCCTTGCAATGGAATTAGAATCAAAATTGTTGATGGCTCTTATGCTAAAGTACTTGGTATAGGTACTGTGTATATCAGAAATAAATTGGTAATTGTAAATGTCCTATATGCTCTAAATCTTAAATGCATCCTCATATCTATCAATAAAGTGACTAAGCAATTGAATTGTGGTGTTAATTTCATGAGTACTACTTGTATTTTTCAAGAACTAGACTCAGGGGAAATGATTGGTTGTGCTAGAGAGTTTGAGGGTCTCTACTATGTGGACAGCGAAAGTGAAGCTGTCAATAAAGAAGTCTTTTCTGTTGCTAGGTTTTCAAATAAAGAATTTATGTTATGGCACTATAGTTTAAGCCATCCAAGTTTCAAATATATGTCTAAGTTGTTTTTTGAACATATAAATAAAAGTGATTTTTTAGTTCATTGTGATATGTGTCAACTAACTAAACACACCAAGAATAACAACCCGTTACAAACACACAAAAATGCTTAACCTTTTGCCTTTATTCACAGTGATATTTGGGGACCCACACGTATTCCAACTCTTTCAAAAGCCAAATGGTTTGTTACTTTTATTGATGACTATACTCAAGTAACTTGGGTATTCCTTCTAAAAGAAAAATCTGATCTGTTTCAAGTTTTCAAAGAGTTTCATACTATGATTAGAAACTAATTCCATACCACTATTAAAATCCTATGAAGTGATAATGGTAAGAAATATCTTAGTTTAAATTTTCAATAGTTTTTTAAAGAAAATGGAATTTTCCACCAAACATCGTGTGTAAACACTTCCCAACAAAATGGCACAGCTGAAAGGAAAAACTGTCACCTTCTTGAAATTTCCAGAGCAATTATGATCAGTCGTAATGTTGCTAAATATTTTGAGGGAGAAGCTGTTCTTATAGCTACCTTTTTTATTGATCGAATGCCCTCTAATAAGTATGATTTTTAGATATTTTAATTCTCCTAATTTTGCCATTTTAATAATTAAATATGGCTTAATGAATTTAATTGAATGAAATTTGATTTTAATGACCATATTTGCAATTTAGGAATTAATTTACAAAATTTTGAATTTTCAATACATAAATCTCTTTTTAAATAATTTTGTAATTTGTTCCTACTTAATTGTTTCCATTCTTTGTGTGCAGATTCAATTGGGCTTTCTCAATTTCATGCATGGATTGGGCTAGCACACACGAGGGTTACATGTGCTCTAGACTTACCCCACACACACATGCATGTAAACACAAGAAGGCAGCCTCCAAACACCATACACGAAACATATGAATGGGGTCCCCCCTATAGCTACACTTATGCATTCACGGGGCCCACATGGTCATTACACACTTTACATGGTCACTCACACAAGCACTAACTTCATACACTCCCACATCCCTTCACACTGCAATACACCTATTTGAAGCTTCACACAAACACGTAGATGCATACTAACATGTGAATGGGCTTGAGAATGTGAAGCAGAGCAGAGATTGGCCATGAGTTTGATGGAATGCTACGAGCTTGTGAAGTTGTTATGGGAGAGAAAGAAACACGTGGATGAGAAGAACGTGCATGTGGAGAGAAGAAAAGCTACGAGTTCAAAACAAGTAGTTTCATGAAGCATGGTTATGGACAAAAGCAAGCAGCAGAGCATGTGAATGAAAAGAAGAAGCAAGCAAGCAACGTGGCTGAAACAAAAGAGAAGAATAGCACGAAAAAGCCACGATTTTGTACAGAAGAAAAAGAGAAGGAAGTGTTCGCCAAACGGCTTATACCGCAAGTGCACGGGCCCTGACAAAGTAGTATAAAAAGATTATCGTTCCCATGAGGATTGGAGTTGAATTGGATTAATCATTAAATTCATGCTTTGAACTAGGTTGAGTGGAACAATTGTATAGTGAAGTTGAGTGTAAAAATAACTTTTCAAATGAATTTATAAAGGGAGTTGAGAGATCCTGTTAGGCTTCAAGCATATAAGAGATCTAGGATTATCTCTCCCCTTTGTATTTCATAGCACAAGAATAATCTCCTCTCACCAAAAATGACCAACAACTATATGCACTAGTCTGGGAATCAAATACTACTTGAAAAAGCTTTCTCAAGTCAGAAACAAGTGTTTAATTCTATTAGTTGCTCAAACTCTCTCACAACCAAAGAAATCCCAATATTAAGCTCAGACCCAAGTTTGACTACATAAGGTTAATGAGTGTATTTCTACCTCACCAACAAAACCATCCATTCAATACCTAAATTTCAAGTTCTTGCATGATTTAACTCAAGTTCAATACTCAAGCTAGCTCTCTCAAGCATCACTCAAGCAAACACATGACTAATTGTTGGCCAATCAACTAGAAGCATTAAAAATAGAGTAAAATCAGCACATATATATCATTAATCAATAGAGGTGGAGGAGAGTCAAATGTTAATCCATACAAGGGTTCAAAATAATCCTAGAACAAGTGACTAACTACTCATAATCAGCCACAAGTTTACAGAACACCAAGAATTCGAATCCATAGCAGAATACAAGAAGAGGAGAAGGAGAAGATCAGAAAAACTGATGGAAATGGCTTCAAATCTCTTTGAAACTTCAATCCTTGGCTTTAACCACCCTTTCCACACTCTAAGCCCTAGCACACCAGCTCCCCAAGCTGCCCAGAAGTCAAAGGATCCTTCTCTTCGTCAAAAATCTGGATATATAAAGCCCTAAAGTCAGTCAGGCCTCAAAACATAGCGTTTTAGTAAACCATAGGTTCGCCGCGGCTAACATATTCTTTGTCATGGCGAAATGCTCTCGGGTGCGCCCTAGCTTCTCTGATCAATAAATTGGCCGCAACTAACAAATGAATTGGCCGCGGCGAAATGCTCTCTGTTTGCTCCGTCCTCCATGCAACAATTGGCCGCGGCTAACAAAATAATTGGCCGCGGCGAATATTGCAAAACTTCAACCTTTAATTTCTAATAATTAGCTTTGAAGCCCAATCATATCTACAAAAAGTTGAAATTATAAATATACCAAAATATTCCCAAACTAAGTCAAAGTTTGCATATTTAACTATAATTGAGTCAGTTAAGTTTAGGTATCAAAAAATGCGCATTTTCCTATTTTGAGTATACTTTATATACAAAAATACACTAAAAGACCTTCCCAACTTAAGGAAAATGCACTGAAAAGGCATGAATTTAGAGAGGTTATCACACCCCCAAACTTAGACTTTTACTCGTCCTCGAGTAAAACAAAATGAAAAAGTAGTCAGATTTCATGAATCACCTAAATACTATGTATTACATGGTATAGTCCTCATTAGTTACTACCCATGATAAGCAAGACAGGAGACAATGGAGTGTAAGCAGCTTCAAGACTCACAGCACAATGCAAAGCTCTCTAACATTTTTTTTTTAAAGCGTGTGTGTGTGGTTGGTCAAGGTATCATTTTCCAATAGTTGTCCAGAATAAAAACCACACTTCAATGCATATATATACTACCTCAACAACAATACTTCATATGCCAAAACTTTTCTTCCCTCTCCACTATACATTTAACCTTACAAGAATTCCGAAATCATTAGGACTTTTAAGCTTGTAATGTGGCTCAGGTAAAGGCTAAATGAAGGGAGGGATAATAGAGGATGCAAATTACTTGAGATGGATAATTATGCAAGACTCTATTCTCTTTTGTACACTTCAAGTGTTCTTCCAAAATATTACATCTCCCCCAAACTTATCTTCAAATCTAAATGCACTCAAACTCATTGAAAAATAAATTCTATTTTTGTTTGTTTTTTTTTTTTTTTGGAGTACAAACATCTAGAGTGCAAATAGTTATAGACTATCCATCATTCATATTCCCATGATCAGAGTTTATCAGAATGTAGCATCCTACTTCTTCCAAATTATCAAGCACTAATCCATTATCTCAAGTCCAAGGTGGAATCATGGTTTTTCAAGTTTATGGGATATAAGTCTAATGCACGAATTTAAACAAAAATTTATATGGTTTTTCAATTAGGCTCAAATGGTAGGTTCAAGGGAAAATATAATTAACAAAGGTCAGCTTGAAAGGCACAAACGCATTTAATTACTGCCCAAATCATTTTTCAAACTCAAGTGAAGTCATTAGATCGTTTCGAGAAATTCCGAGGATAGTTCTAGAGTTTTGAAATTGAGAAAGAACATATACACTAATTTGTCACAATTTTTCCATGACACGAGCTTTCAAATAATACCCCAACATTTGTGCATAAATTTATTTTATTTTATTTTATTTTATTTTTGGAATAAAAATATCATAAAACACTGCATTGATCTATGACTCAAGCATTAACAACCACTTCTAAAATTTCCTGTCAAGCGTATGATCTAAACAACCCATAATCATTGGACCCAAATAATCCAATCAAAGGACAATTTAGCAACCTAACACAGAAATTAAGTAATTTACGAATAAAAGTCTAAGAGTCAAAATTAAAATCAGGCCGAATCAGCAACAAAAAGGTATACTCTCACCCCCAAACTTAAAATGGACAGTATCCTCACTGACAATTATAGGGGAAAAGAGGGTCAACTCTCATACAACTACCACCCACAAAAAGGTAGTTACACAAGAGAACATAGCACCAGCCTTACCAAAACAGCAGTAGCTAGAGACAGAATATGAACAAGACAAGCATCAACCAAAAACTAAGCTTAACCAGCAGCAAGTAAAAGAGATTGAAATCCAGCTAGTTCCAACATTTATAAGCAAGCTATATCTTACCAGATAACCACCAGTTTACTGTAAATAACTATATGAAAACAGAAATTAAAGAACAAAATAAGTAACAGGAACATAAAAATAGAAAACTAGTAAAGAGACAAAGCAAAATCAAGGTTCATTAAGCTGGTTCCCGTTGGGGCCTTCCTTATCCCTAGCTCCAGAAGTTTTAGCAGTCAGAAGTGGCAGTAGGTGCTGTAGCTGAAGCCAAATCTGAGTCACATCATCAGCAATACCATCTACTTTTCCCATCAACAGATCCAGACGCCTATCTACACTTGCCCTCCATGGGTCATCCGACTGTGCAGCGCCAGACTCTTCTCCGACTGGAATATCCAGGATTGGTGTCTCCTTCTCCATTACATCTGGGTCTAGCTAGTCTGCCCCTGGGCCTTGTGGTGCCCTATGGGGGGATTTGATTGCTCTATAGTTGAAGAGCATGGGGGCCACAAACACTTCCTCATTGGCTCTACCTTTCACCCCCGCTTGAAGGCACCATTGAAGAATGAAGTGGGGAAAGACAATCGCGCAAGAGTAGTCCACTATAGCCGCTTCAAGGCTGTGATACATTATAGCAGCAATGTCCACCGGCTGTTGGTTCATCAGTAAGTAAATTAGGAGGGCCTTCTCCCACGTGGCATCACTCAAATGTGAGGTTAAAAGAATGTTGAAGGACACAAAATGCAGCCAAAACTTGGCGTCTCTGCGCAATCTCTTCCGCTCAAGATATCTCTACCCACCATGAGGGATCTTCTACAACATTTGCCTCTCATAATCCAAAAATAAAGCAATGTCATCAAAGGGGATCTCGTCTTCATGCTGCATTAAGTATGCGTAACGGCACTTAGCTACCTCCGGTAATTGGTAGAATATGCGGATCGCCTCCTCTGAAATGTTAACTTGAACCCCTCTCACTCGGCACTTCAAACTGTTTGCAATGGTTGCTTGTGTATAAAACTCTCTAACAATAGCAGCATTTCCACCCTGCTTCTCACCCATCAGGGAGCGTAGGTGATAGGTCTGATCAGCAATCACACAAAAAGTCCAGTCGATTGTGTAAAGGAATTCTCTTTCTGAACGAATGGGACGGCTTTGGACTCTTTCTTTAATGGCCACTGGAGACTCTTGTTCTGATTGATGTGAAGCACTCGGATGAGATCTCTTTGGAGCCATCGTTGCTTGTAAAATCACAAGAAACCAGCCCAACTAACTACCAAAAACACAGGTAAACGAGCACAAAAACAAAAGCAAAATCAACGAAATGAAATATACAAAAACCAAGACCAGCACAAAATAAACAAACGGAGAGGCATTCCCACATGTAACCTACTTGATAGTCCACAGAACATCTCAAATGACAGTTAGCTTCTCACCTAACCACAATGCCCAACACTAAACATGAAGGTTGAAATTGATTTTACAAAGCAGCCATTCAGTGCCAAATTAAATAACTAGATTAATTGATCAGTCCCCAATGATATCCCTACTTAACTTTGATTTAAATCCACCATGCCTTGATCTAAAGTGTCAGAATCATTGCAAAACTCCTAGCTAATGACAAAACAATTGCCAATTCATGATCATGATAGCGTCCATTGAATAATGTCCTATTAAATCTAATGTGATACTACAATTTAGTCCCCCTACACACTAAATGCCTAGCAACACAACTGAGCAATAAAATAGAGTAATAATCTGAGCATGCCTATACAAATTAGAGCCTAACAGCACACCAATTCGTTTTCAGAAATTACAAACTCCCAGCTCAACATTGAATACCAACAGGAATTACCCAACTCAATATTACAGCTCTACAACACAAAGGCAATTCAACAGCTAGGAAAGCAGAATTTAATAGAGTAACTCAACAACACACAACGAAGCAAGCATGATACAACATAAATCTGAGATAGGCACAGCACACACTAGTATACAAAGCAGTAGCACAACAAAGCAACAGCCCCCAGCAGCCACAACTGATGATAAAAAGGCAGAGAGTGTGGGCAGACTTACCAGAGAGGAAGCACACGAAAACAATGAGGGAGGCTGGGGGAAGCAACACGAAAAGGAGGGAGGAAGAGGCTTCGGAGGGTGAGGAACTCACTATGGCGTCGTGGGAGAGACGACGAGATGCGGGAAGGGCAGAGGAGAGGCAACGGCAGAGAAGAGAGGAGAAATGGTCAGGGGAGAAAAATGAAACAGCAACGACAGAGAAATGAGAGGAGAAGGGGGAATTAGGGTTAAGTGAAAGGTAGATTAGGGAATTCAAGTGGAGGGGGAAAATGACCGAATGAATTTGGGATGAAAATTTGATAAGATACATTATGACACCATGGGAATTTAAGGCAAAATATAAGGATAAAATGGGAAGAAAAGCAAAGGAATTTCGAGCATCAGCTGATGTTTGGCCACGGCTAAATGTTTATTCGCTACGGCCAATATGGCTCTGTTGCACACCAGAGGGCAAGTGAACGCTATTTAGCGCGACCAATTAATGGTTTCACTGCAGCCAATTAGCTACTGGTTTGAGCCCGCCTTTTTTAGCCGCTGCCAATATAGTTTTAGCCGCGGTGAATACTCCTCTGGTTTACCTACCGGGCATCCTTCATGAGAAATTGGCCGCGGCCAATTTCATTTGTTCGTCGCAGCTAATTCCCTTCGGATTTGGCTAGTGAAGTCTAGAACATGGTTAGCTGCGGCGAATCAATATCCTGGCCATGCGAATAAGGTTCAATTCTATTTTCATGCATACTACTGCAATTTCTTCTCTTACACAACAAAATTAACATGATAGATGCATGTAACCTAATCTCAACAATGTTTTACTTGTTTCTACACATCATTTCAATAAGGCTCTAAATCAACTTAAGCATGCATGATTTTGGCAACAATCTCTAAGGGCCAATACTGGATTCAAGCAGAAATCATGAACTTATGAAATAATCATTCAAGACAAACATCATATTTGGATTATCATCTAATTGCACTTCTGTCACAAGAGTTTAGGCATATTAGAAAGCACATAGCTTGAACTGGTGCACTTCCTTGAAAGCGTTTGTCCATAGATGATCCTTGAATTAAATGCCCTCAATGATATTATTCCGTTTTGCCATCAGTCCTAACTGAGAAATTAGCCTACAAAGCAAAGGAAAACACATAAAACTCTACTAAAAACTCAAATCTACAAAAACAAGACAGAAGGGCAAAGTGAAGAGCTTAGGTTGCCTCCCAAGAAGCGCTTGCTTTATAGTCTTCAGCCGGACTCATCAATTGTTCACTTGGAATCAGCAAGGTGGAAAGTGGAGGTGTGACGATCTACATGTCCTCCCCAATAGTGTTTTAATCATTGGCCATTCACCTTGAACTTTTAACCAGAATTGCTCACCAACTCAACTGCTCCATAGGAAAAAACTTTGACCACCGTGAAAGGACCTGACCACCTTGATTTCAACTTCCCAGGAAAGAGCCTAAGACGAGAGTTGTACAACAAAGCATGTTGTCCTGGCTCAAATGCTTTGGGAGTGATTTTTCTGTCATGGAGTAGTTTGGTCCATTCTTTATATACTCTTGAGCTTTCATACACATATAGTCTAAATTCATCTAACTCATTAAGTTGAAGGAGTCTCTTCTCGCTCGCAGCTTTAAAGTCAAGATTCAACTTCTTGATCGCCCAGTAAGCACCATGCTCCAACTTGACTAGCAAATGGCAAGCTTTTCCAAACACCAACTTATACGGTGACATACCAATGGGGGTTTTGAAAGCAGTCCGATAAGCCCACAATGCATCATCAAGCTTTGTGGACCAATCTTTTCTTAACACCCCTACCGTTTTCTCCAGGATGGTTTTAATTTCTCAGTTGGAGATCTCAGCTTGTCCATTGGTTTAGGGATGATAAGCCAACGCCACTTTGTGCTTCACTCCATACTTCCTCAAAAGGGATTGAAATTGGCTATTACAAAAATACGATCCCCCATCACTGATAATGGCTCTTGGTGCTCCAAATCGGGTGAAAATATTCCTTTTTAAGAATTTGAGCACCGTTTTTGCATCATTAGTGGGACTAGCAATAGCTTCCACCCACTTGGATACATAATCTACTGCCATCAGAATGTATTGATTTCCAAATAAATTAGGGAAAGGTCCCATAAAGTTAATACCCCATACATCAAACAATTCTACCTCTAGCATGTTTGAAAGCGGCATTTCATTTCTCCTTAATATATTCCCCCCACGTTGGCATCGATCACACTGAAGCACGAATATATAAGCATATTTGAATAGAGTGGGCTAGTAGAAACCACTTTGTAAGACTTTGGCTGCTGTTTTCTCTCCTCCAAAATGGCCTCCATAATCTGAGGAGTGGCAACTTTGCAAGATTACTCCTTACTCTTCTTCTGGTATGCACCTTCTTAGGATGTGATCAGTGCACCGCTGAAACAAGTATGGCTCATCCCAAAAATAATGCTTGGAATCATGCAAGAACCTCTTCAATTAATGTTGTTTCAGATCAGGAGGGGCCACACCGCACACCAGATAATTGATCATATCCGCATACCACGGATCTAGAGCGTGCTAAACATTCAACAATTGCTCATCATGGAATGCTTCCTTAATATTCTGGGCCAATTCTGGTTGAACTTTAGTGTTCAACCGAGAAAGATAATCAGCCACTTAATTTTCGCAACCCTTTCTATCCACAATTTCTAAGTCAAACTCTTGCAGCAAGAGCACCCATCTAATCAATCTGGCTTTAGAATCTTTCTTGCTTACCAGGTATTTTAGGGCTGAATGGTTAGTGAACACCATCACTTTAGATCCCACAATATACGCCCTAAACTTATCACAAGCAAATACCATAGCTAGCATCTCCTTCTCGATAGTGGTGTAATTCTCCTGGGCTTCATCTAGGGTTTTACTGGCATAGTAGATAAGGTGGAAAACTTTATCCTTTTTCTGACCTAAGACTGCTTCAACAGCATAGTCACTTGTATCACACATTATAATGAATGGCAAGTTTCAGTTAGGTGCAGTCATAATTAGTGCAGAGATCAGCCTTCTTTTTAATTCTCCAAATGCTTGCAAGTAGGCATCATCGAGCTTAAACTCAACTTCTTTTTCAAGCAATCTACACAGAGGTTTAGTGATCTTGGAGAAGTCTTTGATAAAGCAGCGGTAAAAACCGGCATGGCCAAGGAAGCTCCTCACACCCCTAACCGAAGTAGGTGGGGGTAGTTGTTCAATAATGAAAATCTTGGCCTTATCCACTTCCAATCCTCCTTTGGATACTCGATGGCCTAGTACAATGTCCTCTTGCACCATAAAGTGACATTTCTCCCAGTTAAGCACTAAGTTAGTCTCCTCACAACGCTGCAACACAACATCTAAATTATGGAGACAATCATCAAATGAGTCACCAAATACTGAGAAATCATCCATAAAAACCTCCATAGAATACTCAATCATGTCAGAAAATATAGAGATCATGCATCTTTAAAATGTTGCCAACGCATTACATAAGCCAAATGGCATCATTCTGAATGTGAAGGTACCATAAGGACATGTGAAGTTAGTTTTCTCTTGGTCTTTTGGGGCAATTGCAATTTAGTTGTACCCCGAATATCCATCCAAAAAATAGAAAAACTCCTTTCTGGCTAGTCTATCTAGCATCTAATCAATGAAAGGCAAAGGAAAATGGTCTTTCGAGTTACAGCGTTTAGTTTGCGATAATCCATACAAACCCTCCATCCAGTCATTGTGCGGGTGGAAATGAGCTCATTTTGAGTGTTAGCCACTACAGTCATGCCTCCTTTCTTTGGAACACGTTGAACTAGGCTCACCCAAGAGCTATTTGAAATAGGATATATGATACCCGCATCTAGCCATTTAAGAATTTCTTTTTTCACCACTTCTTTCATATTGGGATTCAATCTTTGTTGGTGCTCTATAGAAGGTCTCTAGTTATCTTCCAAAAAGATTTTGTGCATGCAAACTGAAGGGCTGATACCCTTGATATTTGCTATGTTCCATCCCATCGCTTTCTTATGCTTTTGCAGCACTTTTAAGAGCTTCCACTCTTGCTCCATGGCTAGATTAGCAGCAATGATGACTGGTAAGGTATTTGATTCTCCCAAGAAAGCATATTTTAAATGCGTTGGGAGTGTCTTCAACTCCAATCTAGGTGGCTCCACAATGGATGGCTTTAATTGAGGTCTATCATCTGAAGTCAAGTCTAGAGTTTCAAATTTCAATCTAAATGGAGGAATGATTGGAGTAGCACTCACCATAGTGACACATTCTTTCTCTCCCTCCTCATCTTGTTCAATTTGTAGCAAGGGTGTCTCACAGTTGCCTTCTATCATAGATCATTGAGATTCATAGTGAATTATATGGCCTATTATATCTAGATAGAAGCAATGTTTTGGCTCATCTGGCAATTTGAGAGTTTTGAACATATTGAATGTCACTTGCTCTTCACCAACTCTCATGGTGATGTCTCCTTTCTCTACATCAATGAGAGCTTTACCCGTAGCTAAGAAGGGTCTTCTGAGGATGATGGGAATCTCTCGATCAACTTCACAATCAAGAACAATAAAATCCGCTAGAAGTATGAACTTATCAACTTTCACCAAGACATCCTCAATGATTCCCCGAGGATATGCCAAACTTCTATCGGCAAGTTGCAAAGTAACCATGGTCGGCCTTGCTTCACCCAACTGAAGCTTCTTGAAAATGGATAAAGGCATCAAATTAATGCTTGCTCCTAAATCACATAATGCTCTAACCGTGAAAGTTGTTCCAATGTGACATGGAATGGTGAAACTTCCCGGATCACTCTTCTTTTTGCAGCAATTCTTTAATAAAATCTGAGCTACTTTTTGTTAGTGCCACTACTTCGTGTTCTTGAAATCTTCTTTTCCTGGATAGTGCATCTTTCATGAATTTTGCATATTTGGGCATCTGTTCCAAAGCTTCCAGAAATGGGATATTGATATGTAGCTGCTTAAATGTATCTAAAAACTTCTTGTGGTGAGTATCTTCAGTTTGCTTCTTGAATCGTCTAAGGAAGGGTAACTGTGGAATCTGAGTACCTGGTTGTATTTTCTTCCCTTCACTCTTCTTTCCTTCCCTATTCTCATGCTCCTTGTCATTCACTTTTGGTTCCTCTGCATCATCCTCTTTAGAAAAAGAGACCCCTTCATCTTTTGCCTCACGGGAGGTCATCTTAGGTTCAGAAGCATTTGGCAAAACCTTACCGCTTCTCAAGGTGATAGCTTTACACTCATCCTTGCCCTCCCTTCTAGGATTAGGAATGGTATCACTAGGGAGATTTCCTCTTGACATAGCATTCATTTGGGAGGCTAATTGCCCCACTTGCACTTCCAAGTTCTTAATAGCTGTGTCATGCAAATAGAAAGTGGCCTTTGTTTCAACCTTCTGAGTTTCTTGATTAGCTAGAATTTGAGCTAATATTTTCTCCATCTTGGACTCTTCTTCTTTAATGGGGATTTGTCTCGATGGCATCTGAAATCCGGGAGGTTGAGCTGGCCTTGCACTTGATGAAGAAGCTTGATTCAATTTTGGACCTTGACTCTATAAGAAGTTTGGGTGATTTCTCCACCCTGGATTATATGTTTGAGAATAGGATTGGTCTGTTGACTACGCTGAGCATTGTTCATGTAATTCACAGACTCCAATATGTAATGACATTGTTCAGACAAGTGTCCCTCTCCACAGTGATTATAAACAGTAGATGATGGCTGTACAGCATGAATTCCCATGGGGTTGGGTTTCTTCATTTGAAGCTCAAAGCTGTCAAACCTTCTATTCATAGCTTCAAGATGTGCTGCAATATCATTCGATGGACTAGAAGATTGTCCTCTTCTTTGAGATGATTTTCTACCAGATGCATATTGCATGGTGTTGGAAGCCATATCATCATACAAGTTATAAAGCTCATTTACCTTCATCTTCCTAATTCCTCCACTAGAGGCATTATCTAACATTCTTTTTGCATCTTCATCAAGACCGTTCCAAAAAGCTTCCATGAGTACATACTTTTTCTGTTCATGGTTTGGGCATGTCTTACACAACTCCTTAAACCTCTCTAGCTCTCCAGGTTGCTACTCAAAATTCAAGATTTCCCCTCTCATGGTTGCTCTCCGTCCTCGAAGAATAAACCTTGCCTTGAATCTGGCCACTAAGTCTTCCCATGTGCCAATGGATTGTCCTGGAAAAGAGTTTAGCCACGCCTTAGCTTTATCTTTCAAGGTCATAGGAAACAATCTCAGTCTCAATGCATCCTTGGATACTCCATTTTGTTTGAAGGACTCACACACCTCAATAAACTTGCTAAGGTGTACATTGGGATCCTCATTATAATTACCCCTAAACAAACCATTCATCTGCAATATTTGAAGCATAACTTGTTTAACCTCAAAGTTTATAGCTTGAATATCCGACATTCGAATACTAGAGTGATAACTCTGTGCTTCTCAATTGAGAAAATCATCTAATGTATAAAGATCATTTTCGTCCATGTCAGCCATAGCAGGTTATGGAGTCACTTCGAGCTCTGGGTTGACTCTTTCAAAAATATCTTCTATATCTAGAAGGATTTCAAGACTGTCTGGATGCAACCCTTGCATGTGCGAGATCTGAGAAAGGTACCTATAAAGAAAACACACCAAGCAGGTATCAATTACTTACAAAAAAATAAAAATGCAACTTAATGAATAAAAACTATCTGCCATTTTAGATACAAGCTCAATCGTAATTTTCTAACACTAATTTAATGATAAATCAGAGAAATTTCAACTTTCAATCCCTGGCAACGGCACCAAAAACTCGTTCGCCAAACGGCTTATACCGCAAGTGCACGGGCCGTGACAAAGTAGTATAAAAAGATTATCGTTCCCACGAGGATTGGAGTTGAATTGGATTAATCATTAAATTCATGCTTTGAACTAGGTTGAGCGGAACAATTGTATAGTGAAGTTGAGTGTAAAAATAACTTTTCAAATGAATTTATAAAGGGAGTTAAGAGATCCTGTTAGACTTCAAGCATATAAGGGATCTAGGATTACCTCTCCCCCTTGTATTTCATAGCACAAGAATAATCTCCTCTCACCAAAAATGACAACCACTATATGCACTAGTCTGGGAATCAAATACTACTTGAAAAAGCTTTCTCAAGTCAGAAACAAGTGTTTAATTCTATTAGTTGCTCAAACTCTCTCACAACTAAAGAAATCCCAATATTAAGCTCAAACCCAAGTTTGACTACACAAGGTTAATGAGTGTATTTCTACCTCACTAACAAAACCATCCATTCAATACCTAAATTTCAAGTTCTTGCATGATTTAACCCAAGTTCAATACTCAAGCTAGCTCTCTCAAGCATCACTCAAGCAAACACATGACTAATTGTTGGCCAATCAACCAGAAGCATTAAAAATGGAGTAAAATCAGCACATATATATCATTAATCAATGGAGGTGGAGAAGAGTCAAATGTTAATCCATACAAGGGTTCAAAATAATCCTAAAACAAGTGACTAGCTACTCATAATCAGCCACAAGTTTACAAAACACCAAGAATTCAAATCCATAGCAGAATACAAGAAGAGGAGAAGGAGAAGATCAGAAAAACTGATGGAAATGGCTTCAAATCTCTTTGAAACTTCAATCCTTGGCTCTAACCACCCTTTCCACACTTCAAGCCCTAGCATACCAGCTCCCTAAGCTGCTCAGAAGTCAAAGGATCCTTCTCTTCATCGAAAATCTAGATATATAAAGCCCTAAAGTCAGTCAGACCTCAAAACGTAGTGTTTCAGTAAACCATAGGTTCGCCGCGGCAAAATGCTCTCGAGTGCGACCTAGCTTCTCTAATCAACAAATTGCCTGCGGCTAACAAATGAATTGGCCACGGTGAAATGCTCTCTGTTTGCTCCATCTTCCATGCAACAATTGGCCGCGGTGAATATTGCAAAACTTCAACCTTTAATTTCTAATAATTAGCTTTGAAGCCCAATCATATCTATAAAAAGTATGAAATTATAAATATACCAAAATATTCCTAAACTAAGGTCAAAGTTTGCATAATTTAACTATAATTGAGTCAGTTAAGTTTAGGTATCAAAAAATGCACATTTTCCTATTTTGAGTATACTTTATATACAAAAATACACCAAAAGACCTTCCCAGCTTAAGGAAAATGGACTGAAAAGGCATGAATTTAGAGAGGTTATCAGGAAGTAGCCTCTGTTTTGGAGAGCTAGATGAAGAAGGAAAAGCAGTTGTAACATGCAAAATCTTTAGGTGGATAGCTACGAGAGAAGAGAAAAAGCTTGCGAGAAAAGATACAGGCTGGACTTCTCTTAATGTCACACATCAGTTCTTATGGAGAGAGGGATTACAAATAGGTTAGCAAGGAGCAGAACATAGAATAAGCAGAAGAAGAAGAAGAAGAAGAAGAAGACTTGAGCTTGGATGCATGAAGCAAGAAGAAGAAGGCATCATGTGATAAGGGGAGACAACATGGGAAAAAAAAGTAAAAGAAGAAAACGCTGGCTAGGTGAGCTCCAGAGCTTAGTTCTGACATGAAGAAGCTGGAAGCAGCCACGTGGAAATTACGCAAGGAGCAGCTACACAAGGAGAATCACATGAGCAAGGAGTAACTGTAGGTTATGAGATGCCAAGTCAGCTCACGTGAGGAATAAATGAAGCTTAAATACACTTATGGCAAGTAGAAAGGAGTAGCAGATGAAGAAGATTAATAAAGCACGTGGAATGAAGGAACATCATCCATTCGATCATTTTATCAATCCATCTTAAGCGTCCATTAGGAAGAGAGCATTATTCATCCATTCCATTGTGAATCCGATCCATTCATTCCATGCTACACTCCATTTACATACACAAAACACACTCCTTCATCCATTCCATGCCGTAGCCTCTCATCCTCCATTCTTATTCCATTTCCACCTTCATTCCATGAAAGCTTGATTCACCTTTGTGGCTAGCTAGGATGACAACCTTAGAAAAGCTTGAATCCATGGAGACAAATGAATTTTGGCTAAGATTTACTTATTTTTTCAGCACTTTTCTTCTCTTATATTATTTTGGTTAAGATTGTATTTGATTGAGAATGTATGTTGTCTATAGTTAGTGGTTGGTTAAACATTAATTAGGATACTTTTTGTTGATTAATTGATTGATTAAATACTAAATTTTTTAATTTCCTACAGTTATCCATATATGCAGTGAAGGTATTTGATGAAATACATGTGAGAAATTGAGTGCTTGAATGTCTAATTTGAGGATTTCTTAGTGTTTAATTAGTTAATTAAATATCTTAAGGTGAAAATTTAGAAGCTAATTGATTGATTAATCACTCATTTAAGTGTTCAAAGATATTAATCACAAAAATTAGTAATTTAATGATAGTTAAGGTCTTAATTAATATCAAATTGCTAGGTTCTTGAATCTTGAGTGGTAATTCAAGATCATTTGCCAATGAACATAATTAGGGATTCTTGGGCCATAATTAATTACAATTGAATTAGGATAAGGATAGTGGATACCAAGGGACAAATCTAAAGCTAATCACATGTCTATCATTCACCCATAATTCATGCAATTAGGTAGTAATTAGGAATTTAAATTCAATTCCATTTTAATTAGTTTAAGTCAATCAAACCCCTTTTAGTTGTTAGCTTTTAGGATCTTCTAATGCTTAGAAACCCAGTTAAACATTGAATTCCATTTCCAAGGGAGATGACCTAGGTTGTGCCACTAACTATATATAATCCAACCTAGTTTTATTTTGAAGGTTGTGCGACACGACCTCTCAAAATTTGGCACCGTTACTAGAGAATTAGATTCTCAATTATTTAAAAAGGATTTCTAAGTGTCTTTACTTTATTTTTGTTATGTTTTGGTTTAATTTTCCCTCTATTTTGAACTTGGATTTTGCTAATTTTAGTGTTATGCGTCAATTGGTTTGTTTGTTAGAATTTTTGTTTGAGGTGCCCAAAAAATTCTCAAACTTTGTTTTCCAAGGTTTTTAGGTGTTTTGAGCAAACATCATAGCAAAGTTATTTGGTGCGTCATTTTTTGGCCAAATTTCAACGTTTAAGGCACTTTTTCTAATTTTTTAGTATTTTCTCAAAATTTTAGGAATTTTTTCAATTTTTTTAAATTTAATTTTTTTATTTTTTGTGAGTTTATTTTATGTGATTAACCTCTATTTTTGAGTGTTCTTGATTGTTAAGTAGGTCTTATCTTCATTTGATTATTATTATTATTTATTTAGGATCAATTTTAGTCATAATTTGTCAGTAAATTGTTTTATGCTGAAATTAATTGTGCTTTTCATATTATTTGCTTGAAATGAATCCTTAGTATTCTAATCAAGGTGTTTATGATTCTTGTGCAAATGATAGGATCTCCCGGAAGTTGGATGAAGTCATTTCAATATGTCGTGGTATTCTTAAATGACAAAGACAAGCACAACAAAGCTAACAATTCTAACCACCATGCTACCAACCATACTATCATCCATATGAAGTTCAACCTAATTACTACCATTATTATGAGCCATACTACAACCTCCATGTGCAAGAGCCAGAATATCATCCTTACAACTATCATGAGGAGTACATGTAACAAGAGCCCCAGAGGGAATCAAGTTGGGAAGAGAGGATGATGCAACAAATGGATGCCTACAATCTTCAACTCCAACGAGAAACCAAACAGTTACATCTTTAAAATAAATAGATGATTGACAACCTTATGAAGGATTTGGGAATTCAAATGAATCAACCCATTTTAAGTGCTATTGAATTGACTGAAGAGCAAATTAGAAGAGAATATATAGAGTAGAAAGAATCTTATTCATTGGGTAATATCCTTCCATCTTCTAACACTTTGCATTTTGTTGGAACTGATTCTAGTTTTCATGATAGCACTGTAACTACTAATACACATGATAATGTTGATTCTGAATTACTTGATGATGATATAAATGAGAAAATTGTTGTTGAATCTCCTGATATGATTAATTGTGGCAATGCATTGAGCAAAACTGATGCTTTTTGTGATGCTAATGAATCCTCGTGTACTGATGCACTTGGTATTTTTACTCCTAACTATGACCATAGTGATGAATGTATTTCTAAGCCAATTGATGATGATTCTTTTGAGTTTAGGGTAGTAGATAAGTGTAAGGGTGACCTAGAATGTGTTAATCACTATGTTCCTAGTGTGGAATTAGTTGATAAGTCTATTGATGATGCTTCTTCTAAGTTTAAGGACAATACACCATCTGGACCATATGACATAGTTGATTTGAATGATTCTCTTGATTGTATATGTGCTAGATCCATTACATGTGATAGATGCTCTCAAATTAATTCTTTCATTGAGACTAGTGAGTTTCTCACATATTCTAATCAACATGATTCCTCACTAGCCTATAATGATATGATTGATGAAACAGTAGATGTAGCATATGATAATGACATGGATGATATAATTGTTGAATAGCTTGGTGTTTATCATCCAGACTCTAATTTGAAATGCTTATATGATGATATGCATACACGTCCTGTATGTGTTGAGATTGATGAGTTTTTGAAGTCTGATAAGTCTATTGAATCCATGAATTCCTTTGTTTGTATTGAAACTATTGATAAGACTGATTCTACTGATCATACTAGTGTTGATGAGAGTATGCATAGAGATAGCATTGATATTGAAAATTCTGTTGATGCTTGTGTTGTCATTGATACTAGTGAGAGACTGTATTCTGCTGTTAATCATTGTTTAGAATATTATGAGCCTATTGATGTCTATTTGGTTATGGAAGATACTGTTTCTTTTGTTAAGAGTCTTGAACAAATTCATGAAGTTGGTGAGATAATTCCCAACAAGCCACAGACTCTCCTAACTGAGATTAAGCAACTACTAGATATCTTGAAGGATTTTCATTCAAAAGATTGTGAGAAGTTGCAATTAAATTTTTCTGTTGATGCAGTGACTCTTACTGATGAGAGTCCAGTTGATTTTATTGGATTTGATAGATTTCTAGAGAGTTCAAAGTATAAAATTGGTTTCAAATTTTCTTTCTTTAGTTTTAAATGTCTTAAATTTGATTTTTCTTCTTTTATTACTTCTGAATATGCTAAATATGACTTTCCAAAACTATTGATGGTTGAGGAAGTCCATGAACCATCACTGCATGATCAATTAAAATGCTTTAAAGTAGTGAGACTTAAATTTGTTAAATTGAAAAGGAATAAAGCTATTTTAATTTTAGCTTTTGATACTTATGATTAGCTAGTTTCTTATAAAGTTCTTCTTAGTTTAGGATTTAGTTTTCTTTTCTTTTATGCATTATAGTTTGTTTTGTTTATATTTTGTAGGTAATAAAAGGTTGCTAACTAGCTACAAAGGAATTTGAGTCATCCTTGAGATCTTTGATTCAAGTTCATTTGGTTGTATACTCTCCTTTTACTCTTTTTATATTGTACTATTGATTTGTTGACTGGATTGTGTGCTATCATTGAGGACAATGCAACATTTAAGTGGGGAGGGGGGGAGAGTCATTCCATTCCATTTCATCTTCATTTACAAAATTTTGAAAAATAGTGTGATTTTTTAAAATTTTTTCTGTGAAATTTGCAAGTTGAGTTGATTATAGCTTGGATTCACTTAGACATAATAAGTGATGGATCTTGTGTCTTGATTCAAGTGAAGTGGCAATGAATTTGATTTTAATAAATTATTTGATAGCTATTAGCCGGTGAGGATTTAAGCCTTAATTGTTCATTTCTAGTGTATATTCATCTATCTTTACTTTCATTCTAGAGCTTGTCTTGATTCTTTGTTGAGACCACAATTGCATTTGCATGCATGAAAATGATAAGGCATTTATTTTTTTTATAGCTAGATAGCCAAAAAGCCAACCCTACATGCATTTTATCCATTGTTTAGCCACTTTGGACTTGATTTTCTTTTCTTGTTGGCCAATAGCCATTTAAAATGTTTTCCACCTTATTTTAAGATGCCTTAGGGATTTCAAGGAGCATTACATATAATTAGGATGAGAGAATGTACGTTTTGCATCCATTTAGGATTGTTATTCAAAGTTGAGGAAAATATTCAAAGTTAAAGAAAAGAAGAGATGGAAAAGATAAAGAAAAGCAATGAAAAGAAAGAAAAAAAAAAGAGGAAAAGTAATTGAAAATCAAAGAAAGAAGTGTTTGAATTTTATTTGCAATTATTATTACTAGTTGGAAAAAAATAAAAAGGGCCTTGAAACACACTCTTCCCTATCCTAGATTTTCATTGATTGCTCCTGAGGTTCTAAGGTATCCATTTGTTTGTCTTTCCTTGAATGTCCATTCGTTTCATTCCTTAGCCCCATTACAACCATGAATAAAGTCCTATTAATTTGTGCTTTGCATTTGGCAATGGTGGTGGAGATTTAGAAGTTTGACAAGCCTATAGTAGTGAACTTGGATAGGTGAAGTTTCAGTGAAACACATTGCCTAAACACTTGAGAGTTGAGAGTAAACACTAACCTCAATACTTCCAAGCAAGGTCAATCTTCAAACTCTAATCCAGTCTCTGATGATTTGGGATGGCCAATTGCACTAAGAAATGGGGTAAGATCTTATACTTGACATCCTATAAGTAGTTATGTTTCCTATGAACAATTATCTCCAAATTTACAAGGATCTGTTGCTAGTGTTTCTAATGAAAAACTTCCAGCAAGTTATCAAGAGGCTATAACATATCCAAAGTGGAAAAAAGCCATTGATGAAGAGTTGAAAGCCTTGAAGAAAAATCAAACATGGAAAATCACTGAACTTCCTAGTGGAAAATCTGCAGTAGGGTGTAAGTGGGTCTTTACTATCAAATATAGTCTTAATGGAAATGTGAGCAGGTATAAGGCTCGACTTGTAGCAAAAGGATTTACTCAAACTCATGGGATCGACTACCAGGAAACTTTTTCTTGCATTGCAAAACTTAACACTATTAAAGTGTTATTGTCCTTAGTTACTAATCTAGACTGACCCTTCTACTAGGTAGATGTGAAAAATGCATTCTTTAATGGTGACTTAGAGGAGGAAGTCTATATGGAAATTCCTTCAGGATTATAAGATGGTGAAAAAAGCAAGAAGGTATGTAGACTTTATAAGTCTTTGTATGTTCTGAAACAATCACCAAGGGCTTGGTTTGAACAACTTACTATTTCTCTAAAGGGAATAGGATATATGCAATGCCAAACTAACCATACCTTGTTCGTAAAACATAGGGAAAGTAAAATCTCTATCTTAATTATTTATGTAGATGACATAATTTTGATAGGTGATGATGTGGAAGGGTTACTAGGTTTCAAGAAGTCTTTAGCCTCTGAGTTTGATGTAAAGGATTTAGGGAGCCTAAGATACTTCCTTGGGATGGATGTAGGAAGATCTTATGAAGGTATCACTATTTCCCAAAGGAAATATACTTTAGACCTATTGATGGAGACCAATATGCTGGGAGTAAAACCAGCAGAAACACTTATGGATAGCAATAACAAACTGTATCAGAAAGAAGATAGTACTTCTGTTAATACTGGTAGGTACCAAAGGTTAGTGGATAAACTTATATATCTCTCACACACTAGACTTGACATTAGCTTCCTAGTTAGTATGGTGAGCTAATTCATAAGCAAGCCTCAAGAAGAACACATGGAAGCAATTTATAGAATTCTACAATATTTGAAAATGGCTCTCAGTAAAGGACTATTTTTTAGAAAGGGAACCATAAGAGAAGTTGAAATTTTTATTGATGCAGATTGGGCAGGCTCTGTAGATGATAGAAGATCAACTACGGGTTATTGTACCTTTGTTTGGAAATTTGGTCACTTAAAGAAGTAAAAAACAGTCAGTTATGGCTAGAAGCAGTGCAGAGGCGGAATATAGGGCTTTGTCTCTTGGAACATGTGAGGGAATGTGGCTAATAAGGCTTCTCAAGGAGCTAAAGATTGAAATTTACACACTAATGAAAGTATAGTGTGATAATATGACAACAACAGGAATTATCAAAAATTCTATTTGTCATGATAAGACAAAGCACTTGGAACTAGACAAACACTTCATTAAAGAAAAGATCGAAGATGGCATTATTGAACTCTCATATGTCAATTCTCACTCCCAAATGGCTGACTTACTCATAAAGGCTTTTCTTAGAACCAGATTCAAGGAATTAGTAGGCAAGTTGAGAATGCTTAACATCTATTCTCCAGCTTGAGGGGGAATGTCGAACATCTTGGCTGAAATCTCTCTTCTCTCTCCTAGTTTATTATTCTGTTTTATATCCCTATTTTTATGGGATATGATTTTATTCTTTTTATTTATTGTTTTAATCGTTATCTCTTTATTTTTAGTATTTTCCCTTTTCTATTTTGGATTTGGTGGTAGATTTGTTGCTCCCAATCCCTCTTTATATTCTACTTTGTATTCTTAGTTTGATATACAAAAATAAAAGGTTTAGGGTTTTTGAGTTTTCTCAAATTATTTTGACCACTCCAATAACATCCATAATTATTTATATACTCCCTAAAACATAAATCTCTAAATTTGTACATGCTTTTCTATCCTAAATACTAACCCTAAATTTTGGAGTTTTCAATCTAAGTTTCCATAATTCAAATTAAGTATAAAACTTACTTCTTAGAGTTTCAAAGATGAAATAGGAAGTGTTAATTCACACTTAAATGTTGAAATTCAAGAAATCCCTGATTTTGGAGCTCACCCATAGCACTAAGAAGGAAGAAAGCTATACAAATGGGGATTGTGTTTCAATAAAGCATGTGAAAGGATCAATATTGATGGAAGAGAAAGATGAAAGAAGAGAAAAAAAAAACTACTTTTAAATTTCACAAAATTCATGGCTGAACAGTGAAGTAAAATAAGAAGATGAGAAATAATGGAGTTGCAATAATGGGGAGAAGCACCGAAATTGAAGCACGTTGGAACAATGGCTAACGACAACAGATGCGTGGTTGGAAGTGACCAAAAGAGAAGGGAAAAATTTTTGAGATAAAGATGCATGGATGGTAGCCGAAAGATGCAAAGCTTCATGAAAGAGATAAAGAAAAGAATGTTGCATCATATGGAAAAAGGTGGAGAGAGAGGGTGCTTAAGAGCTATTAAAATATCTTTAGCTAAAATTACACTTTTGCCCCCCTAAAAGCTTAATATGCTTTAATTGGTATTTAAAATAATTAGAAAAGTCCTTAAAAATTTTATAAACTCCAAAATAGATTAAAAAATTATTTAGTCTTTATTTTAATAACCTCAAATATATTATTTATTTATTTTTACTCTTCTTATTATTATTATTATTATTATTATATTAAGGCATTACAGATTTTATATGGGCTTATCCAAATACTACAAGAAATCAAGGAATTTCTTATAAAAAATTCTTGTGAAAATTTTTTTGAGAACTTCTCATGAAAATTCTCACTAAAATAGTCATGATGTGCAATATTTGTAGCATTCTCATGGTAACTTCTTACGGAAAAAAATTTGTGAGACAAATTGGTGACAAATATTGTGATGAAGGCAGCGCAATATGGCGGGAATAAATTCTCGTAGTACTTTTTTGTGAGAAAAAATATATTTACATTTCTGATAGAAAATATCCATGAGAAAAACATAGATAAGCCTTGAAAACATTCTCGTCGAATTTTCTTGTGATGGTCTTTTATTGCAAGAAAAGAAAATTCTAATTTTTTAAATTCTTACGGTATAATTAATTGAGAAAAACTGAGAAATTTAAAAAAAAATTACAAGTGTTTGCAGGAAAAATAAAAGTCATTGTTGCACTTTGTTTCTATGGAAAATAAAAAAATTGGTAAAGTTAATCTTCTCACAAAAAATCATCGTTGTGAAAAAAATTTAATATTATTTTTTTCTAATGATTTTATTCCATCAGAAAATAGGAAAAGGAGAAAAGTTTATGAAAAAAAAAATTATTCTTGTGGTATTTTCTCATGGAATAATACCATGTGAAATTCATTAAAATTCTAAGTTCCATGAGAAATTTCCACCAGAAGTCATTAATATATTAGATACTCGAAACTCATTTTGCAGAACCCACGACTATTTCCACCTTCGTTCTCTTCGTCTACAACGTATGGATCTTGGTGTCTTGTGGTAGATCTTCCACTTCCTCCACTGTCTAAGTACAATATTGCAATTGAGGACGTCCCACCACTCACCGTAGCCTTTCCTTCGGTCCTTCGCAGGTTGCTTCATCTTGTAGGCCAAAGGTAAGCTCTCTTTCATCCATTACTTCTTTTTCTACGCTTTTCTTCTTCCCATTTCATTATTTTGGGTTTTCCATCATGATTTCATCCTTTCTATCATCATTCTCCCTCTAATCTAGTAAGTTATCTGTTGTTGGTATCTTGCCTTTTAGGTATTCTATATTTTCTCAAATGCATCTTTACATGACCTTCAAATTTAGGTTTTTGTATTAGGGTAAAACCAAAAAATAAAGACATAGGTTTGATTAACTAAGGTGGTGCTACAGAGGCTATAAGGACAACTTCTTATGAGAATGTGACTTTGTTGCAACTTTGGCTAAATTGATCGTGAATTGCTTGCTTTGACCTATAAGGTTGGGAAGGAAGTGTTGCGGCTATTTAAGAAGGATAACTTTCTTGTTAGAAAAATTGAAAGTTCAAATCATTTTTTTTAAATAAAGATATACTTCCCTTAATCTTTAAATCATGAATCGAGCTTTAAATTGAGATTATAAAATGAAGTAACACATAGCCGGTGAAATTATTAGTTGCGAACTTGGTAGCCAAGTCGGATTCCATTTGTCTGATGCTAAATAAATTGTCAAAGATATGTCGATATCTTGGTAGCTAAAATTAAATTTGAAAAAGGAAAAAGGCATTGCCAAAATAACATACTCTGGTAATTAAATAAATAAATTACATTATCAAATTTATTTCAA
Source organism: Erythrophleum ivorense (assembly GCA_026724425.1). Taxonomy (NCBI): domain Eukaryota; kingdom Viridiplantae; phylum Streptophyta; class Magnoliopsida; order Fabales; family Fabaceae; genus Erythrophleum; species Erythrophleum ivorense. The sequence goes on along the minus strand of JAIUCV010000002.1, from coordinate 43,925,818 downwards.
TTATGCCCTCATATATATATATATATATATATATGTATCCCCTACCCAAGAAGCACTTAAATCTGAGGGGAAAAATATGCCATATGATTTCGTCATCTATGTCAAATCAAATTCATGGATTGTAGGCAATGATTCCCAAAAAGATTCATAAGAGACACAAATCACAAACAGAAACATGGAAATAACAGGATGCTCTTCTTACCCTTGCTGGGTCAATTCCCAAAAATTGAAAACAATAGAGTCAATTCAAATAACTTTCTCTCCAATTATATTTTGTACACCAAAAATTCACTTGCGTGCGGATCCATGATTCACAAACAAGCCTAAGAACATTGTTGTCATTACGGCAACACCGAAGATTAGTGAGATTGATATGCTTCTATATAACCATTTAAGCAGTGGAGCCACAAAAATTTGGAACACCATATATATCAGTACCGGTTAAAATAGCACAAATATGAATACTTAGATAATGTAATAAGTAACCATTAAAAAAGGAGGAACATAGGTAAGAAGCCAACAATTATTTATAATGCTAAGTTCAACCTCATCAAGAAGGTACTTATCATGGAAGAAGAAATTCATTTTTTAAATGCTTACATTTTCAGGTGTCCTGATATAATAGAGCCTGACAAAACTATCAATAAATTTAATTTGGCTCCTTTGTAGTTCCTCCTTAAATTGATACCGAGAAATTGATGAAAGATAAATTTAGAGATTTAGGGCCAAACAACTTTCAATGTTGGAAGTTGTAAAGAGAAATTTCTAA